>JACRUU010000014.1:5144780-5272280 GCA_030449085.1 Kryptopterus vitreolus
GTCCCTAGTGTATGAATGTGTGTGTGTGTGTGTGTGTGCCATGCGATGGGTTGGCATTCCATCCAGGGTGTATCCTGCCTTAATACCCATAGACGCCTGAGATAGGCACAGGCTCCTCGTGACCCGAGGGAAGATCGGATATAGCGGTAGAAGTGAATGAATGATTCCATGCACAATGCAGAAATTGTGATCTGTTACAGAGAAACTTTCAAAAAACAGCAAACAGAACAATACAGAATTTGATGAGATAAATAATTATTAATAAAGATTTCGGTGACATAAATTAAGTGTATTAAAAGGAAAGCTCTAAAAAAAAAGCCTCTGTTATGCAGCAGATACTTGAATTTGCTTGTGTCTCAAGAACCTCTTGATGTGGGATCCTTCAGAAGATGCAGAAAGCTGTATTTCATCCACCTCTAAACAAGGCTCACTAAGAGAAATGTTTGCATTGGCCTCGGAAAATACATGGAGACTTTTATTTAAAGTGTTTTTTTCCCCACTGATGAATGGCGTGCTATGCTGGATTGGCTGGGGAAAGTCTACAGTGATTTGGCTGTAATAATGCCAACCCATCGCAGGGCACACACACTCACACACTAGAGACAATTTTCCAAGGTGCCTATCAACCTACCGTGCATGTTTTTGGACCGGGGGAAACCGGACAACCCCTAGAAAAACCTCCCTGAGGAACAGGGAGAACATGCAAACTACACACACACGTGGCCGAGACGGGAATCAAACCCGGATCCTGGAGGTGTGAGGCGAACGTGCTAACCTCTAATCCACCATGCCCATGGACAGTAAAACTGTTGACGTTTTCAGTTCTTTGACACATTATAACTAGGGCTATCAAAGTTAACTGGTTATTAATGTGATGACACAAAACCCTAGGGACTCATTTCATTTATGCATTATTACTATGCGAGCGATCTGCTCCTCATGTGTTCTCGTCTGAACCTGTTATCAATATGACCACCCTACTCGCTATATTACCATATGCAACCTGATGTATATGAAAAAAAACATATGTAGTTTATATAGAAAGTAATCAAAACTGGAACGTAATTCTTAAAGGGGACACGTACCATATTTATCAATTAAAGCAACCACTAAACGTTTAACATGGAAATGAATAAGAATTGAACCAATTAACAAGATTTGAATGAAATAAACATAAAGTAACAAATCATTTTATTAAAGATCGAAATGCATATATGCATAACATAGAATTAGTTTGAATTAAGCTAAAAACTTGAGAAACATTATATTAGGGTACATTGAAAAGAGTAAAAAAATGTGTAACATAAATGTTGGGGGGAAAATTCAATCTTACTTAATTAAAAAAACAAACAAAAATGGCATGTGCATGATAATATCGGCCAACAAAAAATGTCATTTCCACGAAACATGCAAATGCTCAAGGGTCGCATACATGGCTACAACACACACACACACACACACACACACACACACCTTGGGTCAAAAATATAGGCAGTCCTATATACAGGCTATTGACACTGTCATATCTGTGATTTATACCAAGTTATAACGTCATGACTTGGTAGAAAAAAAAACAACAAAAAAAAACAAAACAAAAAAAAAAAAAAAAAAAAAACAGACAACCCAGACTTGGTTTAAACACTCTGAATTTATAATGAGTACTTGCAAGAGTTCTAAAATCTGGCATTGTAAGCTGGAGTTGTGCTTTGTATATAATATCTCCTTTGTGAATTCGAATAGGACGCTTCTAGGATGAATGTTCAAGTTTGAAAACGTCAACGAAAGGCGCAGCACTTGAGCTCAGCGAAGGCCACAGGCATTTTTCTTTTCTCTTTTTGACTCATCAAGGTCTAGATTATCATTCAAAACATAGATTCAATGGTAAGGATGACTAAGGGACTTATCCCCTAATGGTTTAATGCCTCTACGAACCTCTAATGGTTGTCATTAAACGTCAAAAATGTACAAGTTGCAGGCAATTTAAAAAAAGAAAGAAAGAAAAAAAGCAGCTGCCTAGACATTTGAAATAAAACCTACTACCTATCACAGCAGATCTGTCAAAGATCACACGTTTTTAACATATCCAGAGGACGTTTATGTGTTTATGGATGTTTATTTTGTATGTTCAAAGGTAGATTGCTTGAAATTGCTTAATTTTTTTCCCCAAAAAACTACGTTACTACAGTGCTACACTTACTATATAGCTTAGCTTTGCGAACAGCGAACAGGAATGCTCCTTTTCAGAGGCTTGGGATCGCGAGTTAATAATAAAAAGAAATTTTCATTCAAATTAAATTTGAATGGAATAAAGAACGTCTCGCTGTACAGTCTTACACATTTATACTGGCCTGAGTTTTAAATTCAATTTTTGAATTCCCAAAACAAAAAACTACGTTTGCTTTTATACGAGTGTGTTAAAGGTGTTACAGTCTTACACATTTATACTGGCCTGAGTTTTAAATTCCGAAATGAACCTGCTTATCGAGAAGTATTAATGCATTCAGAAACATTACAATATAGTTCTAAATATAAAAGTAATCCTTTTCTATCCCGGTTGTTAGGCTGCCTTCAGTCTTTCTTTTAATAAAATATAAAATATAATGGTAATTGTTGAACCTGTAAGTTAGACATATTTAGTTGTAATAGAGCCGAAGTGAGATTTGAGTGTGTTACATTTGTTTTTTTGGGATGTAACAATCTTTAGTAAATCATGACCATCACTTTTTTTAATTTATTGATAATTTATTGATCTTTTCATAAAAGTGCACATTATACTTATATGTAAATCATAAATCATATATATATACATATATATATATATATATATATATATATATATATATATATATATAGATATATATATATATATATATATCAGTGGTATGCAAAAGTTTGGGCACCCCTTTAAATTTTCATGATTTTCCTTTATAACTCATTGGTTGTCTGGATAAGAAATTTCAATTAAATATATCATATAGGAGACAAACACAGTGATATTTGAGAAGTGAAATAAAGTTTATATGATGATTTATGGAAAGTGTACAAGAATTATTTAAGCAAAATTAGCCATGTGCATAAATTTAGGCAACCTGAAAAGCTGAAGGTCATTTGATTGATTTCAATACCTTTAGCACTAATTATTAGAACTCAAAATTGGTTTGGTAACCTCAGTGACCCTTGACCTCCATACACAGGTGAATCCAATCATGAGAAAGTATTTAAAGGAGGCCAGTTGTAAGTGTTTCTCCTCTTTGCATCTTCTCTAAAGTGTGGCAAAATGGGAGCCTCAAAACAACTCTCAGATGATCTGAAAACAATGATTGTTGAACATCATGGTTTAGGGGAAGGATATAGAAAGCTGTCTCAGAGATATATATAGGAACATATAAAAAATCTCAGAGTAAGGATGGTGAGAACTATATATACCAGTGGTGGGCTGTCAAGGCCTGCAAAGTCATATCTAAAGCGCCATATTTTGCAAATGTCGTTGCTGGCGAAAAAACAGCACAGCATTCCAAGAAAAACACTCCGATGCTTGTGCAGCAGGGACTTCCAGACATGTATTTTCATATTAAAGCATTTAACCAATCACATTTCAGCCATCATTTGTTGCCAGGCAGAGTCAAAGTCAGAGAAGTAAACACAGAAGAAATGTTGAATGAACTGCTTCTTCAATTAATCAGTGTTTGTCTCATTTTGAAATTTCTTATCCAGTTGGTGTCACCATACCACTGCGCCCTCTAGCAGGCGTATGAATCACAAACTGATATTACTTATAGACGTCAAATGCGTATTCAAAGCCGTTGATTGGATAGTCTAGATTGGGTCCAATTGAGCTATTTTTGTTGATTGGATAGTCGCCCCCTAATGGCTGAAGGAGAAGATTTGGCAGATTTACTTTTAGGGCCATTTTCAAGTCGGACTTTTCAAGAAAAGCCGGACATTGTTACGAAAGTTTGGATAACTCCGAAGCTCGCCTGTCACGACCAGGAAAAGGATTTGTCATGTTAGCAACTGGTTTTGAGGAAAGAGAGGAGGATGGATTTTCTTTACAAACAATGCTACTGTCTACCTAAATAATATTGCAAGTTTATTATTGATGTTTCTTATGTGGGTCACGGCTGGAGCTGCAGTAGAATACATGTCTGGAGCTGCAGTAGTTCTCCCCTGGTTTGTTTATTCAGTACAGGCATTTATTGTGTCTACAGCAATGGCAATGCCCCTTTATACTGAATTTCTTGCATATTAAGATGGTTTTTATAACCATCATTCAGACGGAGCACTACTGAAGGCCTAGGTGTGAAATGCTACTGATATATATATATATATATATATATAATATTATATATATATATATATATGCATGCATATTTAAGACTATTAGTCGCTTCATTTGATTCAAAGCTAGACATTAAGACATTAAGCTAACTTAATTCATCACCCTGCACGCGTCTGTATTAGTTATTCGGTAACGTATACTCGGAGCCACCGTACCTCGTATAGATATACGCAAGCTTGCATTTTCCTTTTCATTAGGAGTGACTGAGTGTAAGATAACAATGATGTGGAATCCCCCACTTTCCTCCCTCACGCTAAGTTATTCCCTGGAGATCCTGTCCAAAATGACAGTCATCATCACAGAGCGGTTTGCAGCCTGCTATCATCAGTGCTGCCCAATTAATCACAAGCCAAGTGTAATTAATCACAAATCTGTACACTGTACCTTTATACATTACCTGTAGTTAGAGTGTGAAATATGACCATGTTGGTATTTTGAAGAGGTCATGTCGATTAAAGTATCTGTAGTAGCTGTGCTTGTTTATTTAGATGCACCTTGGAGAATATTCGATATTCAGTCCTTTATGCAAAGTAAAGTCTCACATGTGCATGGTTGTAAACGACAAAAAGTACAAGGGATAAATCAATATATTTATCAATAATCGATATATTTTTGCGCAGATCATGAACCTGTCAGTCTAGAAATCTTCCCGTTTTCTTTGCAGATAAGCTGCTAGTATTGTTACTATTCTGAGAAAGTAATATGTTCCATGTAATATTTCCATAAGAATTTAGAGATAGTGTATTGTAAATATAATTCATTTCTCAGCAATTGAGACACTCTGCGTCTTTTAGTCCTTTTTAATCTGCTGCAAACGTTACCGCAATGAATGCTCGGAAGAAAATGGCGAATTATTCTTGAAAAGTATTCATAATCAATTAGGCCTCTTTGGAAAACCACGACTATATAAAATTATATAAGATATTATAGAGACTATACAATATATTATTGTACATATATACAGTACAGAATATAAAAATATGTAAGGGAAAAAAACAATGATGATAGTTACATCATCAAACAAACAAATTGCACAGTTAAAAAACAATATTTTATTGCACAGTAATTCATATTACTTTTATTACTTTTATTAAAAAATAAAAAAATAAATAAAAATAAAAAATCAGTATTAACAGTGTGCATTATGGGTGGTTAAACTGGTTAAATTATACTAAATAAGAATAAAGGATAATAATAAATAATTAGTAAAATTAAATAATAATAAAGATTTGCTCAATTCTTTATATATACAGTACTTATCTATCTATCTATCTATCTATCTATCTATCTATCTATCTATCTATCTATCTATCTATCTATCTATGTATATATATGTGTGTATATCTATATATGTATATATATGTGTGTATGTATGTGTAGATCCAGCATATACTGTACATACACTTCCTTCTTTATTCCAGCCTATGAGCGGCAGTTTCGTACCTCTCTCATTTGGACTTTTTATTTCAGTCACAGAATCCAATCGGGTTCGGTCCCTCGCTCTGCTCCTTGTCATGCCTGAGCTTCTGTCTAAGTGCGGCCGAGACTTTGGCTTATCTGGACATGTGGCCTGCTCACGGAGCCTGCCGGTGCGAGATGAGCACACTTTAATACACCCGCTACAGCACTCCTTCCCATTAATCAGTACACGCTCCTTCTGTCAACCTCTGCGCACTTCTAGAAATGGATCCCTGCATTAACATAAAAGAAACTCCTTTAAAGTCCTTTTTTTTTTCCCTCCAATCTGCATACCTTTCCCGTTCCGCTGCTGCGAGTCCAAGGTGCCGCTCGCAGCTCGAATTCAATGCATATTGAACCAGAACTCTGAACATCTATTCTCATCTCTTCTGTCTAGTGCTTATTTTTTATTAAAGAAAAAAATAAAAAATTCCTCAGAGTTGAATAAAGTGCATTCATGTCCAGCTAGTCTTAATTTAATAGCATAGGTGTTTAGGTGTTCATTTGTTGCTCGTCAGACAGTTAAAAGAAGCATCGCGGGGGATTTTCTGCGCACGAGGAAAGATATCAAGCACTAATGCGATGCCTTTCAGACTCAGCAGGATCAATTAAAGCGCATTGGCGTCTGGCCGGGTTTAGAGGAATGTTGTAGGTGTTAATTTGACACGAGTTGGCCATGAATGAGGTCATCACAGGAGATTTCACTTTCGCATGAGCGAACGTAGCGTTATGCTTACGGGTAAATGGTTAATAAAAAAAAAAGATAGTGCTGAATAAGGATGGGTGATTTAAAAATGCTTTTTTTTTTTACATATAACAAAAAATGACACTGCAGCAGTGACAGTGATATATATATATATATATATATATATATATATATATATATATATATATATATATATATATATATATATATATATATTTTTTTTTTTTTTTTTTTTAAATGGTCATATTTTTTCATAATTATAATCGGTATTGAAAAAAGCACATCATGTACCTCAGGAATAATTGACATCATTGGATATTTGTTGAGTCATTTTTGTTGGGACAAAAAGAAGACGACAAACAAACCACTCCTATCATAGGCACTATTTGAGACGGTTGTTGGTTGCCGTTTGTCATTGACCTTTCAGAAAAACGCAGGATTATTGCTTATTGCTGTGCTGTGTAGGTTTACAACAGAGAGTCTTAATAGAAACATAGCAGTATACCATAAATAAGCAGAACTGCACAATAAGGAATAGTTTATCATGCATCATGCGCAGACCAGGACAATGTAAACAGGATTCACGGGTTAATTTTAAAGAGTTTAATCTAGAACACCTTTAAACAGGCGACAGTTAATTGGTTATTCCGATTTTCCTCCAATACTTTGTATACTGTATGTTTATGATAAAGCTGCAATCTGCCAAAGCTTATCCAAAGACACTCGCTGTCTAGAACAGGCATGCAGGTAAATTATGCGCAAATTACCATTTAGTAATTGGTCGACCTTTCAGCCAAAATAACTTGGCTGTCGTTTCCTCAGAGACATACTGCGATGATTTTGCAGATAGGAAGCCATCAGTTTGATCGTCAGCCTGCGTTTTGAAAAGCTGGATCGTGTTATCCTTAAAAATAAATAAATAAATAAATAAATAAAATCATGGCTTTTCCAATGTTTGCTGACAGCTGTCCAAATTAATAACCACTCATCAGATTTGGGCTCAGAGGGGTTTTATTGGCAAGTTTTATTTATTTTTTTATGTATTGTAAACTCTGCAAAGGTGCAAAAGTGCACATTTGGACTTGTGATAGTTGTTATCCAAACTAATATGGCCGTGTTTATATATATATATATATATATATATATATATATATATATATATATATATATATATATATATATATATATATATATTATATTATTCCTAACCTACTACTACTACTGCTACTGAAGTCAAGTCAAGTCAAGAGCTTTTATTGTTAACTATATATAGCTGATGCAGTACACAGTGAAATGAGACAACGTTTCTCCAGAACTTTGGTGCTCCATAACACAACATATAGCACAACATATATTTACAAACAACATATAACACAACATAGAGCTACAAACAACATACAACATAACAAACACACAACATAGAGCTACAAACAACATATAACAAAACATAGAGCTACAAACAATATATACATATACACAACATAGAGCTACAAACAACATACAACACAAAATACAAACGACATATAACACAACATAGAGCTACAAACAACATATAACACAACATAGAGCTACAAACAACATATAACACAACATAGAGCTACAAACAATATATAACACAACATAGAGCTACAAACAACATACAACACAAAATAGAGCTACAAACGACATATAACACAACATAGAGCTACAAACGACATATAACACAACATAGAGCTACACATACACAAGGCAGAGGACTAGACTAGACTAAGTTTGTCCTAGCCACATAAAGTGCATCGTATGCAACCTGGTGCAAACAGCGCATAAACAGAACACAATGTATTTGAAAAAAAAAACGAGACAGTGCATAACAACAAACATAACACAAAATAAAACTCAACAACGAACTGTAACTGCAATTTAGTGCAGTATTGCTTTGATTGTATTGTAGTATTACTACTACTACTAATAATAATAATGTATTATCTTCCACCTTAAAAAGTAATTTCTTTCTGCACTACGTATATCCAAGAAAACATCATCATATAAATACAATCTATAAATAACTATATGATGGATGGTAAGATTCACAGATTTGTGTATCAGGTACAATTTGGCATTGATGTATGTTTTTTTTTAAACATATTTGCATTGATAAAAGTGATTTATCCATGTATAACTATTTCTAGATGCTCTATAACTATTTTGACCAACAATTTGCTTCCAATATTTTATAAGTAGATTGATTTTGAACTGTTTCTCTCAGCACCACTTCTTCTTAGCGTCGAATCGCACCGAATCACATTGTGTCGAACCGAAATAATGTGTGTGAATGGTATTAATCTATCGCAATCAATCTATCGACAAATAACAATAACAAACTCCACATTCAAGTAAAAACGAATAGATGCATGTGGAACAGAAATCAGGATTCCCAGAACATATGTACAAGAAGGAACAGGAGGAAGAAAGAGTAAGAAGAAGAAGGAGAAGGAAGAAGGAAAAAAAGCTAAAGCGGTTGCCGGTGGATAATGACCGCGTTGGTAGAATGCTTATCGAGCTGCGGCGCTCCTGAGACCAAACACTGGCCTACACATTTGGGAGATTGTGTATTTAGCTCGTCTAAATCACACATGAATGCGACTTGCCTGACAAGGAATGAAGCTATTTAGTCATATCCATATCGGGTCGCCCATCTTGTTCGTATTCGGCAAAGTGCTAATGCGATTGCAGCGGCCCGGCGTAAGAGCCAATTACACGTCGTTTGGAAGTTACAGCTCTCGCAATGACACACTGGCTAATAACGGGTGTCGGCTAATTCAAGCCGCGACGTCGCCCATGTTTGCTAGATGTTCACAATAAATCCTCACAAAGCAATCGGCATCGCTCTGCTACGATTGGGGCAAGGACGAGAAGAGGAAATGATGGCAAAATTATTCAATCCATCTTTTGCCGACGAGCCGTAAAACACCTATGGCTTTTTTTTTCTTCGTTTGTTTGTTTGTTTGTTTGGTTGGTTGGTTGGTTGACGTCAATCGTGCATTATTTAGTAGCGAATAAATCCTCAGCTGCCGTGAAAAATGGAACACCCTCCTCATTTCATTGTTCCCAGCGTGGCCTTCAGATTTACTACAAAAGAAGAGTCGTCCAAAAAGACTTTTAATGAATAATGTGTGATATTTATTGCTATAGGGGGCACGGTGTCTTAGTGCTTAGCACGTTCGCCTCACACCGCCAGGGTCCGGGTTCGATTCCCATCTCGTCCATGTGTGTGTGGAGTTTGCATGTTCTCCCCGTGCCTCAGGGGGTTTTTCTCCGGGTTCTCTGGTTTCCCCCCGGTCCAAAAACATGCACGGTAGGTTGATTGGCACCTTGTAAAACTGTCCCTAGTGTATGAATGTGTGTGTGTGTGCGCCCTGTGATAGGTTGTCATTCCATCCAGGGTGTATCCTGCCTTAATGCCCATAGACGCCTGAGATAGACACAGGTTCCTTGTGACCCGAGGGAAGATCGGATATAGCGGTAGAAGATGAATTAATTAATTAATTTATCGCTATCTGGTAACATTTCATTGTGACTCAAAGTTGGACTCTTTCGTAACAAAACACATTTAAAAGCAGGTTTAGGTCTCCTAGCTCAAGTAAAGGGATATACAATTGTGTGCCTCGTTTGAGGAATAACATTTTTGTATGTAAGCCGGGTTTCCTGAAGGAACGAGACGCCGCATCGATAACACTTGCCTCCGCACGACATGCTCCGAACCATGTGTGATATCTCATCCAACGGACAGAAGTGACTTTGCCCGTGGGTGAGATCATGACCAGGAAGCATAAAAGCAATGGAACCGGCGTCAGCTTCTGGAGGCAGTGTGGCATAGCGACCCAGCGCCTCGTTCCCTCGGGGAGCCAGGAATACCTGAATCTCAACGTCCATAGAGTGGGCCGGTGGAAGGAGCTCGGGACCAGCTCTTTATATGTTACGATCGATACGGGAAACGGTTTCCTGCTAACAAGCAGCAGTATCGTTCCTCCTCATATGAGTCCTCTGGTCTCCTCACACCTTTTGTGGTCAGAGCTCACTCGACCAACCTCTAGGGCATTCTCTTCTGGAGTGCCCTTCCAGGGCATTTCTAATGTCGCCTGCTGGTCCTCCCCTCTGACGTTTGTCAGGTTCTATTGCCTCGACAATACCACTCCTGGCTCATTTGTCCTTCGACCTAGTTGTGGCACACTAGGCAGGTCGTGACTTGCCAGTATGGCGGTATTGAACGTTCCCAAAGCATTACCCATGCAGCAAGGTCCTGAAAGGGAACGGTCAGGTGATCTCGTAGTCGGTACCTCCTCAAACTGTGCTAATTTTAGCTCAGGCTCATCGGGAGAAGCTCCGCATGATGCATGTGTGGGGGGGAAGAAACCCCCGAAAGATGTGCTTCGAATCCCACCAAGATCTGGCAGGTGAGGAAGGAGAAAGGGGCGAGCCCAGATCCATTTGCGAACCCCACGACATGAGGCGCTGCTTTGCCTCGCCAAAAGTGTGAACTGAGCCATGAGGAATGCTGGCTTTAGTCAAAAAGCACTCTCCGGGAGCAGAGGGAGCACAAATACATGTGCTCACAATGCTGACAGCCGGCTCCCTCGAGAGCCGACTTAGCATGCTGTGCTCCGAAACATGCTACACAGAGCTAGGTAAGGAGGTACACATATCCTGAAAGCATGCTTTTTGCATTTTTACCCAAAGACAAACGATCTGACAAACAGTAAACAGACAATTCACACAAACATGGGCTTCGCATGGGCTTTTTTTGACTCGCGGGCGACGTCACTTCTGTCCATCGGACAGGATTTCAAACGGGATTCTGGGCACGTAGAACTGAGGCTCTCCCAAAGTGTTCCTGAAAGGGAACCTCATAAGCCTGGGAAAGACAAATGTCCCAATACTTTTGGGTAGCGTAGGACCAATACGCCATCATATAACGGGTGAATAGTGAGCATTTTTTTCATTCTTCCACTCATTCAATTGCCTTTCCATTTATATCCCCATTGTTTTATAATGATTTGCTGTCCAATGTTAATTATAGCTGTTAATTCTGAAGTAATCATGCTGGTTGACACAACAACTATTAAAATAATAACCGATATGAAGTAACTCATTAACACGCAGAAATCTTTACATAGCAAGCAGAACAATCCTGTCTGTCCTGCCTTTAGATTACAGGAAAGTAGATCCATTTTCCTGGCTTTATTCCCAGTTACACCCAAAACACGTGCTCTGGTGTAACAATAAATGTACATAGAACTGGTAAATAACATATTATCCATATAAGTATATATTGCATTGTAGGTTCTCACCATTTTTTTGTGTGACGTTTTGTGAACGTACCAGAAATTTCCGATCCTTGCTACTAACTTCCCATGTTTCCCTCTGAATCGCTTATTAATTCTATACAATGTTGAATATAGAAGAAGGGCTTTGGCTCTGGTGAACACCTCCTGCTCACTGCATCAGGGAAATTTGCCAAGTGACACATAAAGGTCCAGAAGTCAGATAGCAAAGTTTTTTTTTCCTCAAAGTTTATTAAAGTTCACCATAATATTTAGTTTAAATATATATATATATATATATATATATATATATATATATATATATATATATATATATAATAGTGTTTAAATAAAATAAATGGTTAAGACAGGAGCATAAAGTTTCATAAAAACACAAATGTTCATACACATTACCATACGTGGATGGAACGACAGGTAGGTGAGCCTGTAAAGAACGGATAGAGAGGCATTTAAAACCATAAAATGTAAGGAAGGTCTAGTATTGCTTGCACTAATGTGTACATATAAACGCTAGGGAGAAGTCTGTGTGTCTGTATCTATCTATCTATCTATCTATCTATCTATCTATCTATCTATCTATCTATCTATCATCTATATACTATCTATCTATCTCTATCTATCTATCTCTCTCTCTCTCTCTCTCTCTCTCTCTCTCTCTCTCTCTCTCTCTCTCTAGAGGAGCTATATATATATAGATATATATATATATATATATATATATATATATATATATATATATATACTGTATACTATATATATAGCTGTCTGTCTGTCTGTCTAATTTTTCAATCTATGTCACTCTTAGGCCTCTTAAGCCTTTCTATCTATCTCACTCTTAAGTACATGTTTCCCCATCAATCAATAATGCATTTTGTTATTATAAATAATAATAATAATAATAATAATATATATTATTATTATTATTATTTTTTTTTTTTTTTTTTTTATTATTTTTTTATAACTTCTAAACTAGAACTAGAATATTTTAGGTTAATTTTTCATCTATCTATTTACATATCTCACTTACATGCACTTATTTCATCTATCTATCTGTCTGTCTGTCTGTCTGTCTGTCTGTCTGTCTGTCTGTCTGTCTGTCTGTCTGTCTGTCTGTCTGTCTGTCTCACTCTTAAACTTGTGCAAAACCAGTAACCAGTACGTTTCCCCATCAGTAACAGATTTTTTGCTGATTATATACACATGACCTCTAACACAGGAAACATTCCGTCTGTCTCTCCATGCTTTTGTGTTGAAACCAAACTATATTTATTCAGAGGCATTTTTATTTGCTTTGTTCTTTGGGAGCCTCGAATACCTCAGTGAGAAGATGATGGTATCACGGTACGAGGGGGAAAGCCCTCGCGTTTGTCTGCCAGTTGACAGGGGGGTGAGGAGCGTGTTTGTCTTTGCGAGTGTGTATACAGTATGTGTTTGTTTGGGATTTGTTTCTCGAGGTTGTAGAGGTGATCCGTTTGGCATTGAGGGAAAAAAAAAAAGAAATCCTCTAGAGACTTGTTTCGACGATTCGTGGGTACATATAGATATTTGTCTCGATTTTCACACAGCATACAATTTATAACAATGAAATTCTCTATGAACATTAATTATCTCTATATGGATTGACTTTTCCGGCAGATATTTGATTTCACAAATATATTGCTACCTGGCTAGGGTGCATCCCAGGTGAAGAGGCGTGAAATGCTGTGTGTAATGTGTTTACATTTATAGCATTTGGCAGACGCCCCTTGTTCAGAACCGCGTACATTTATCTCATTCCTACAGCTGAGCAACTATGGGATTAAGAGCCTTGTTCAGGGGCCCATCAGTGGTCACTTGGTGTGGCTAGGATTGAAACCCATAAACCATTAAACTACAGGACCAGTTTCACTGCATATAAACTGCATTCATGTTCTGCATTCATTCATTCATCTTCTACCGCTATATCTGATCTTCATTCATGTAACTGTTTTGGATTCTATCAGTGGTGTATTAGATCCTTTATAGTAAAGCATTTCCTGTGTAATTTATATCACTTTTCTTCATGCACAGCATGTTAATTATATGGTAAGACGTACAATACAATGTGTGTTAACCAGAGAGGTGACGTTTGCAATAACAAATGTTGATGTGGACTTGAAAAAGTCAGTCTGAAAGAAAATGTGAAAAGAGAAAAGAAATAACATTAGTTATTGTAGGTGAAATGTTATATATTTTATAATATTGTATAAATGTATGTTATAACAGATGAAAGATGCCGGTACAGTTAGAGAAAGGAAAGAGGGGTTTCAAACTGTATGCATGTGTGTGTGTGTGTGTGTGTGTGTGTGTGTGTGTGTGTGTGTGTTTGTGTGTTCTAAAAGTTGTATTGTTTTGCATTGTTTAAAAAAAAATCTGAATTGTATTTGAAGTTGTTTTGTTTTAAACTTTTTTTAATGCTTTTATTTCCTCTAAAAAGAAGAAGAAAAAAGCAGCCGTATTCACTGCAGTGGATTTGATTTAAAAATGCTAAATAATTACAGACTTTCAAAGCCAATCGTTGTATCATATTTACTCAGAGCAGGGAATGCGGTGCATTTAAGTCGATTACATTTGTAGTGGAAATTATAGTAATTAGACATTAGGCACCTTGATGGGCTCCTTCAGCCATGTTTACGGGAGGCACTATTTACCGCTGCGAGCCTTTAGACGCTGACGGGAACGTGTTTTCAACGCGCGGAGAGAAAATAAACGCTCAAGTCGAGTTTGACTCTTCTGGAGTGGGTTTAGCTCGCATGCTAACACATGATGACTACTTTTTAACAGTCTAGAGAACAAAATACAACATATGATAAAATTATACAGAGATGAAATTAATATATAAAATACAGTGTGTTTTAGCAGGAAGTTAAAAGGCTAGGCGCATCTGTTAGCGCTGGATAATGAGGTAGATACTTTTCCAACCTTATCTTATATTTCCTTTTGCTAATCTAAGAGTTTAAGATGTAGGATATGAGCTGTTCATGATATAACAGAGGGAACATGTGGGCGATCTGCATGACGATGCTAGCCAGCTGATGGTAGCTGAAGGACGGAGCTCTTGTAGTCATTATAGCTGTAGATGACATCAGTAAAATGGCTCGTAAAATATTATATATATATATATATATATATATATATATATATATATATATATATATATATATATATATATATTATAGATATATATATATCTTACTATATATAATATTATATATATATATATATATATCTATATATATATATATATATATATATATATATATGGGGGGCACGGTGGCTTAGTGGTTCGCACGTTCACCTCACACCTCCAGGGTCGGGGTTCAACTCCTGTCTCGGCCTGTGTGTGTGGAGTTTCCCCCGTATGTTCTCCCCGTGCCTCAGGTGGTTTTTCTCTCGGGTTCTCCGGTTTCCCCCCGGTCCAAAAAATCTTGCACGGTAGGTTGATTGGACACCTTGGAAAAAAAATTGTCCCTAGTGTGTGAATGATGTGTGAATGTGTGTGAATGTGAATGTGTGTGTGTGTGTGTGATGTGAGTGTGTGTGTGTGTGTGTGTGTGTGTGCCCTGCCATGGGTTGGCATTCCATCAAGGGTGTGTCCTGCCTTAATGCCCATAGACGCCTGAGATAGGCACAGGCTCCCCGTGTCCCGAGGGAAGATCAGATATAGCGGTTAAGATTGTTGTTTGTTGTTTGCCACCCTGTTATTCAGTCGAACGCGGCTGTGCTGTGTGATTCGTCACACGGTGCACTGTGGTATATTCTAGGCCCGAATATTTTATCCAACATGAAATACAGCGTGCTTAACTTGGTGACTTTTTTTCCGCCACGGTAAACCATCGAAAGCATCTGCCCTCGTCAGCCCTCGCACCTGTAGCCTAGCGTTAAAGTGCTGACTGATTATAGATCAGATCCAGCAAAAAAGGGGGCAGACAATTATTTAAGTTTTAAACCAAAAAACGGCTCCATCAAACGGCCGTCTTCCATCACACTGGGGCCGTGCTTTGAGGCCACGGTTGATGGATCGGTACACAGCGGGAAGGTGAGAAACACAGAGGGTTGATTGATGGAGAAGCGAAAGGACGGGAAGAATGACAGGTTCGCGACCCCGCAGAAAACGCATGATTTAATCTCCTTGCTAAATTTCTTTCCACAAAGTCAAACAGTAGAGAAAGACATTTTGCATGGGGTTTTGATATGAAAATGCGGTTTGTGCTCAGCCTCATAAAAGAACTTTGCACTGTTGAAAAGGAGAATAATTCTTTCCTGTAACATTCATGCGTAGACCTAAGGAGGAATAGTGTTAGCCGACTATACTTCTTAAGATCATTGAGCAAAAAAGGTGAATAAATAAGTAATTAATAAATGAATATAATAATATAAAGTATTATAAGGTATAATAAGGTATGCTTCAAATGTGACGGAAATATAGGGATTTGCCAGAAAATAGGGATGCTGTATTGTATGCTTAGCATTGACACATACTAATCCTGAGTTACAGTGATAAACTAAGGATAAAATAGGATTTTTCGCTGTTATGATGACGACAGAAATACAATATTTTATAAATATTGTAATTTTTGCGCAGCAGGCAAACGTTGCAGGTACAATACACTGGAACCCTGCCAGGATGTACGCATTTCCCGCCATGTGGCCCTTGTGTCTCTGCATTAGAGCATGTATTTGTCTTTTGGGTTTTGGTATTTTGGTCCAATTCCCTTTTCTCTGCATCTCTGGACAAAGGAAAAAAAAAAAAAAAAAAAAAAAAAAAAAATATATTAAATATATATATATATATATATATATATATATATATATATTACATCTAACGGTGTTACATTTACTGAGAAAAAAAAAAAAATGTGTAATTAAATTACAGTTACTTATGAAAATGTTAAAGATGACAAATATGATGATGTGTAAATAGCAAAACAATGTGCAAAAACAATACCATGGAAAATCAGTCAGTGCTTTAGACTCCTGCAGGGGTTCTCAAATAGTGGGGCTCAGGTGAGCCCGGGGGGAGTATGACTTTTCTGCGAGAATAACAGACTAGAATAAAGTATAATAGCACCTCCACTACAGTAGGTGGCAGTGGCGCTCTCAGTCTCGGACTATGGGAGTAACATGACGAAAAAAAAAAAAAATTTACTCCCATCAAACTCCCTCAACATTCTGAAACAGTTTCAATTTGGGAAAAAAATAATTATATACAATATATACAATATATATATATAAATAATAATATAAAAAAAAAAATAAAAAAAAAAAATATATATATATCTATATATATATATATATATATATATATAGAGAGAGAGAGAGATAGAGAGAGAGATAGAGAGAGAGAGAGTCTCAACAATATTTTCAAGTTACAATGGGGTCATCTCCATACGCTGCTCTCTCCATCGTAATGCAGAGACTCCTTGTATATATATATATATATAAGCGATTAGATTTTGTCCTCGGCAGACACGAGCTGGAGCTTGGATATTGTACATTCAGGTATCCTGTGTTTTTGTCTGCATTCAGTGCAGTTGCAAAAGGTAGTTTGAGTTACTGTGGCTGTCCTGCCAGCTCGAAACAGGCTAGTCATTCTCCTCTGCTGAACTACGGCCCACGGGATGTTGTTGTTGTTGTTTTTGAGAGAGAGAGAGAACGAGAGAAAGACTACTAGGTAAACTATTTTTATTAATTTGAGTCCAGATATCAATCCAGTTTTAATAATCCTTTATCTTTTAGAATGTTCTGCATATATATATATATATATATATATATATATATATATATATATATATATATATATATATATATATATATATATATACACACACACACTAACCGGAACAGTACCTACACTTAACGTCTGGACCGACGCCGTAACAAATATCGCCTTAGACGGAAAATGAAAAAAAAAAGAAAGAAAAGGATTTCAACCCGAAGAGGTTGAAAAGGACAATGGTGTAATCTCTTTTCATCAAGGATTATACGTCTCTTTAATGAAACCAAATGCATTGCTGATGACTGGGCTGTAGCGCAGCGTGCCGCACAACTGTTGGGCTTGTTATGATTGTGTACTCTCCTGGTGCTAGAGATAAGCTCAGTTATGATGGGGGGGGGAGTGTGAATTCTGTTGGCAGTCCAAGATAAAAACGTACACACAAACACACACAAATGCCAAAGTAAGGCAGGGTGTAGGAGATATGCCAGTGTCTCTGGTTGCCTTAAGTACCTGAGTTGCTTTTATTCACAAACCTTGCTTGTGTGACCTTCAAGTTTGAAGCCATTTATGACATGGGCTTGTTCATGGTGAAAGTGAAATTGACGGAATATAAAGGCTAAAAGAGAGAGAGAGAGAGAGAGAGAGAGAGAGAGAAAAAACTTTTCACATTTGAACACTGTTATTTATTTATTTGCGGTTTTGAACTTGCATTTTAGTAACATGTGAAATGTTTGTTTGTTCATGAGCCAATAATCATCGAATAATAATAATAATAATACGTAAATAATAATAATAATAATAATAATAATCATAATAATAGTAATAGTGATTAGCACGTTCCCCTCAAACAGCCAGGATCCGGGTTCGATTCCCGTCTCGGCCATGTGTGTGTGGAGTTTGCATGTTCTCCCCGTGCCTCAAGGGGTTTTTCTCCGGGTTCTCCGGTTTGCACGGTAGGTTGATTGGCACCTAGTGTCCGTAGTGCATGAATGTGTATGAATGTGTGTGTGTGAGTGTGTGTTTGTGTGTGTGTATGTGTGTGTGTGTGTGTGTGTGTTAGTGTGTGTTGCCATGCAATTGGTTGGCATTCCATCCAGGGTGTATCCTGCCTTAATGCCCAAAGACACCTGAGATAGGCACAGGTTCCCCATGACCCGAGGGAAGATCGGATAAAGCGATAGAAGATGAATTAATGAGTGAATGAATAATAATAATAATAACAATAATAATTGTATGTTCTTTTGGCACATGCTAGAATAAAACATGCAATCTGTGCGTACAACCAGAGCGAACGTTGCAGACATATTTATGCGTTGCTGTATAATGTGGACGGCTAAATGATGGATGATGTTATTAATTGGTTTGGGGCTTGACCTCCAGCTTTATCGCTTCATTATGATTAGCAGAACGGTAATTACCAACTGGGGAAGTTTAAGTCATTCGCTAATAGACAAATTCCCTTCTTCCCAGTGCTTGAAAAATGTGCTTAAAATGTGGTGTAAGGTTGAGAGGTTGAGAGAGCCAATAAATTTGTTAAGTAATAAAGTTTGCGAGTTTGCATGTTAGGATGTTCTCGATTCCAGAAAGGTTTTTTTTTCTCAAATAAAAATGAGTATAAGTGTATGCATACTTTGAACGAGCCGTTATTGCCAGTCCACTTCATTGCAAAGTGGGGTTAAGAAGGTCAGGAGTGTTCTGTGGAATCCTCCCGAGTTCATCCACTCTGTCCTCACCATCATGCATTTATGGAAAAAACCCACCATTTCTCTCTCTCTCTCTCTCTCTCTCTCTCTCTCTCTCTCTCTATATATCTATATATATATATATATATATATATATATATATATATATATATATATATATATATATCCAGAATGAAAG
Organism: Kryptopterus vitreolus; assembly: GCA_030449085.1. Lineage (NCBI taxonomy): Eukaryota > Metazoa > Chordata > Actinopteri > Siluriformes > Siluridae > Kryptopterus > Kryptopterus vitreolus. The sequence continues at coordinate 5,164,223 of JACRUU010000014.1, forward strand.
TTACAACTGTGAAATGTTCGCCTGTGTTTCTCAGATGAGAAAAAACTGTCTTATTCAAGACGTAAACATTCATGAATAAATGCTTATTCATAAAAACATGATTGTTGTGTGATTATTATCTTGTTGCTTCTAGCTTTTATTATTCTATACAAATACAGAAATTCTGCTCCCAATGTTTCCCTAAAGACTTACTAAAATGTCAGAATTGTGAAAACTCCTTACATCGGATTTTTCCTAAAACAATATCTGAGAGGACAAAAAAAGTGTTGATTCTTTTTTTTTTATTATTATTATTATTTATTTTATTTCATTTTACTTTATTAGGGGCACGGTGGTTTAGTGGTTAGCACGTTCGCCTTACAACGCCAGGGTCCGGGTTCGATTCCCGTCTCGGCCATGTGTGTGTGGAGTTTGCATGTTCTCCCCGTGCCTCAGGGGGTTTTTCTGCGGGTTCTCCGGTTTCCTCCCCGGTCCAAAAACGTGCACGATAGGTTGATTGGCACCATTGAAAAATGTCCCTAGTGTATGAATGTGTGTGAATGTGTGTGTGTGTGTGTGTGTGTGTGATGGGTTGGCATTCCATCCAGGGTGTATCCTGCCTTAATGCCCATAGACGCCTGAGATAGGCACAGACTCCCCGTGACCCAAGGGAAGATCGGATATAGCGGTAGAAGATGAATTTTATTTGATGTTATTATTTTATTGTTGTTTATTGATAATTTTTTTCTATATATGGGTCTTACAGGGTTAAAATCATACACTATGGCTGCATCAATGTGGCATCAAAGCGTGAGTGATGATGATGATGATGATGAGCCTCTGTTTCATGTCCTCAGGTCAGTCGTGTGGCGGTGTGGTGCAAGGCCTGAATGGATCCATAGAGAGCCCTGGCTTCCCTCACGGTTACCCAAACTATGCCAACTGCACGTGGATCATAGTGACGGGGGAAAGAAACCGAATACAGCTCTCCTTCCACACCTTCGCTCTGGAGGAGGACTTCGACATCGTGTCCATTTACGATGGGCAGCCGCAGCCAGGGAACCTAAAAGTGAGGTAGGGGTCGCGTGTTTCTTTCTGACATCCTTTTTGCATTGTTCATTTACATTTTTATGAAGGTATAAAACGAAAAAGTATTCTTTAATCCATGACGGCTTTGGTAAAATATAATGATAGATATTTAGAGCAGTAAAGTGATACGCAGAGTGGCTTGGTGTTGTGTGGATGCACTTGTTAAAGTTTCCCAAGGATAAATATAAAACTTTTGATGAATGCCAGGCTGTGGGTATTTTAGGGAGCAGGTTTAGTTGAGACTACTTAGACTCTTGATACGTCTGGATTCAGGTCCAAAAATGCTTTTAAGTGTAAAAGCAGGCCTTGTACTTGCGTTGGGGTTGGGGAACCCTGAACCCGGAAACGTTTACAGATCCAGACGTTTTTTTTTCCGTTTTTTTTTTTTTAACGTGTGAGTAACAGGTAATTGAGGCATCTTTTGTGTGTGTCAAATCAACAAAGCGATTTCGTCTAAGTAGCACTTAGTCTGCTGGTGATGTAGCCATGTTGTACGTCTGCTCTTGTCATAGCTGAGCTTAAAAATGCACGGGCCAGAGGCTTTTAAAAGCATTCCTTCCTGCAGATTAACTGCAATTAGTGTTAAGACTGATATGGTTTAATGCTTCTCTTTTTCTCCACCTGTGTTGGATGCTGAACATCTTGAAGATTAAAGAAAAAGAGAGAAAAAAACAACAACACTTTTTTCTGGATATAAAATGGCAGTATTTTTTTTTTCGTTTCCCAATTCCATTTGTAAAAGATGAACCGATCCTTAATATGCCGTTTTAACCATATTAGATATGGTTCTAGGTGTGTTTGGTTCATTAATATTGGCATCCTTGAGCGAAGATTATTTTGTTTTTTTAAATGTTTGATTTAAATAAATAATGCTTTTTTTTTTTTAAATGTACATTTTTATTCATTTAAAATGAATAAAATGGTGCGCTTCGTTGGCACCTTTATGAACTAACACATCATTTAATATTCACAATGATACTATTTATTTATTTGTGGGCACATCTGCATGACTAGCAAAAAGGAAATTGTTCAACCACGACTTCCTGTTTCACACGAGGCATTCCTGCGATCAGATTCCCATCGGCACAATGTATGCAATTATAGAAAAATGTGAAAATAAATTGAAATAAAAAAGAAAAGTAAGAAATAAATATAGAAAAATGTTATTGAAAAAAAAATGCAAGACTGAGGAATACAGCTGATGTGCTTCAGAAAATAGTCACATGATATTTGCCCATTGAGTAAAACCTACAGTAACGCTTCCTGCAAACGCTGTGTTCATTTGGTAATGTAGTTTCTTATGATGGAAAATTCCACCAATGTACACGAAATATTAGTCTTTCAATAACTTTACAAATGCACTCTATAACTAAAATATTTATTATTCAAAGTCCGAACCAAACCGTAGTGTCCGTAGTGAAAGTGTCTCTTCCACTAATCCAGCATGCCATGGTTCAGCACGCCAATGCCCCCGTGCACAAATGTGAGTCGAGGATGGAGTGGAAGAACTTGAAGAAGTGCCCTGACCTTCACAACCCCATTTAACACCTTGTGAGATGAACTGCACCCCAGACCTCCACACCAATCATCAGTGCACTAGTAGCACACTAATACTCCTGTGGCTGAATGAGTCACGCTCCAAAATCCAGTGGACATGTTTTACCAGGAGCACAGAGCTTAAGATACCGGCAAATAATGGAGCGAGATGTGAGAATGGGACGTTCCACAAGTGCGGTATGGGCGTCACGGTTAGGCATCGCTTCGACATCAATTGTGCAAATACGTTCAGCTGTAATGATATAATTGCTATTATGTTTTGTTCTTTGGTATCCATCTGGATAATGAGGCATATTGGAGTCTTGATGTGAACTAGATGTGCAGTTGTTTGTCGATAATTATGAACATTCCATGCTTCTTTTACATGACTTATCCAAACCTACCGAAGCAGGTGTTAGCGACAGGAATGGAGCATTTCAGCTCGGGAAAAAGAAACGGATTTTCAAAGGAGTCTTAGTTATCGTAGTTGCATTTCTGGAAAATTCCTAATCGCCAGATTCTAGTATTTGTGTGTGTGTGTTGTGTGTGTGTGTGTGTGTGTGTGTGTGTGTGTATCAGGATATGGATTGAGCTCCTGTATAAATATGATAAGATTGATCAGGTTCCTGGTTGGTAAATCTTTTAAAGGGTTGTCGTTTTTATACATTTCGGGAGTCAGAATGCAGGTGCTGATGGTGTGTGTGTGTGTGTGTGTGTGTGTGTGTGTGTGTGTGTGTGTGTGTGTGTGAGTGTGTGTGAATAAATCTGGGATCTTATGTGAGGTTCTCGCGGCATTTTCTAGGACAGACCGAGGACAGCTAAGAGACATTCTACTAGTGTTGTCGTTCCAGGACATCATGTACTCAAGACTGCCTTCGGAAATGACAATGCACCTGTTTGTGACCAAAAGAACACGTTACAAGGACAGGGAGGGTTTTTAAAGCTTCGCGTTTCCCCCGTCGTGCCTTAAAGTGCCGTTGTAAACCTTAAATAATCGATAATGGAAGTCATTAGTGTTATATTGTTAAGGCACACTAAAGATCTTGTGTATACATCTTGATTTCGGTTTTAAATCGATGAATTGATCCGAAAAAGTACATCGACTGTTATCATTCATTCATTCATTCGTTCATCTTCTAACGATTTATCCCTCGATCAAGGGGAGCCTGTGGATCTCAGGCGTCTATGGGCATTAAGGCAGGATACACCCTGGATGGAATGCCAACCCATCGCAGGGCGCACACACACAATCACACACACACAATCATATACTAAGGAAAAATTTTCCAAGGTGCCAATCAACCTACCGTGCATGTTTTTGCATCGGGGGCAGGAAACCGGAGAACCCGGGAGAAAAAAAAAGCCCCTGAGGCATGGGGAGAACATGCAAACTCCACACACACACATGGCAGAGACGGGAATCGAACCACCAAACACGGTGGTGTGAGGTGAACATGCTAACCACTAAGCCACCGTGCCCCTGACTGTTAGTAATTATGGTCAATTATTTTATTTGAGTTTTATCAAATTATCGCGCAAAAATCGTCCAATTTTATTACATCATCACATCATTATTAAGTGGACGGTTCGAATTTCCCTCCCTCCTTTTGTCTTTTTGGTTAACGATCAGAGCATAGCTTAATATATATATATATATATATATATATATATATATATATATATATATATATATATATATATATATATATAGGGGTATATAGTGTGTGTGTGTGTGTGTGTGTGTGTGTGTCGTGTGTCTTCACTTCCTACAGTATAAAGGCTGATCCTAAAGTCCTAAAGTAATTACTTTCAGGTCTTAATCTCCTTAGCGCTTCCTAAATGAGAAAAATCGAGTTCCTGCCTAGGTTTATTATTGCAAGACATATTTGGAGTTGTTTATTTATTTATTTATTTTGTTCTTTTTAAGTATTGATGTTAGTTTAGGAATCAATGGTTGTTATGTTATTACGGTGTATTAAACTATATCGATACTGCTGCAGAGAATAATGCTCATGCTGTGATGTCTTTAGCATGGACCTAAAAATACAAATACAGCTTGCTTTCCAGACGAACGTCATGACAGATGATGATGTAATAACCAATTAACATCCTGATGCTAAGCTTCTGTTTTTTTTTTTTTCTTTCCTGTTCTTTTTTATTATTTGGTTCAGTAAGTAATGAAACCGGACGCATTATTGTGCAAATCTGTAGGAAAATCATGGCTTGATCATGCTAGTCGCTGATCGCGGCGTAGCATTAAGTATGTGACTGCGCTGTCAGTCAGCGCACACGCTAATTAAGCCAGAGCTATTACCCAAGGGATCGCGCGCGCGTGTGTGTGTGTGTGTGCCTGCGACTGATATGTGTGTGGAATGATGCAGCGCAGTTCCGTCCCAGTTATGATGGATGCTTTGTCTTACGTGCTTAAGAGGCTGACACCATTCATGCTGCGACCACAGTCGCGTCGCGTGCCGCTTGCAACTTGCAACTGTCTGTTAGCGTCACAGTCGCGGATCTAATACCTGCGCTTAGGCGGAGGGCTAGCGTCAATCACTAGCTCGCTCTCTCTGCCGAGCTGTGACAGCTCGCCACAAGGTGTCAGTGGAACCTTAATCCAGGCTTTTTTTTTTTTTATTTCTTTTTTTTATGCTAATGACATACACATATCAGGCATGCATAACAGGGTACCCTACATTCACAGAGGGGGAAAATAGGCCATGCATAGATAACCAGTGACTTGAACAAATCCAGCACATGGGACAGAGATTCAAGCTGGCCGAACTAAGAAAGCATTTTCAGAAACATGCGAGAGAGGGAAGGATTTTCCTTCTTTTTTTGCTTTGTGATAGAAGAGCTTCTTTGTATATGTAATATATTGCAATTTAGATCTCTCTCTCTCTCTCTCTATCTATATATATATATATATATATATATATATATATATATATATATATTATATATATATATATCTTTACACACACTCACTGATCAGCCATGACTTTATGACCACCTGCCTAATATTGTGTTGGTGGTTGGTCCCCATTTTGCTGTCAAAACAATTTCTGACCCATCAACAAAATTCACTTCTTCAGCAATTTTAACAGGTCGCGAATTGGACCAGAAAGATCCCCCCCCCCCCCACCCCCCCCCCCACCCTTTACACTCAGGACCCCCATAACGACAGTGTGAAAACTGAACTTAATAAAACAAATCTGAAATTTCACATTTAGACCCTTTATTAAGTACATAGCTGAAGCACCTTTGGCAGTCTTTCTATATGATGAAACACACATGGATATATAAGGCAGATCCTCTTAAGCAGACACAGGTTGGATAAAGTACGTCAGTGGAAACCCACTTTCGGTTCTCTCCAGAGATGTTCAATTAGGGTTTTAGTCGAGGCTCTGTCTGGACCACACTTGAATATTAATAGAGTTGTCCCTAAATTACTCCTGTGTTGTCTTGGCCGTGTTTTTGAATGAATAAATGAATGAATAACCTTTATTTGTCACATATACATTATAGCACAGTGAAATTCTTTCTTTGCATATTCCAGCTTGGGTTCAGAGTGCAGGAGTCATCCATGATACAGCACTCCTGGAGCACAGGGGGTTAAGAACCCAAGGCGACACCGGGTGTGGTGTCCCAGTCTAGGGTTGGGGCGTACAGTGTTAATAAGGCGCTGGGTGGTAGATAGGAGGTGGATGTGAAGGTATCTGGTATTGTATTAGACACAGTCACCGGGGATATCTTAAACAGGAAGTGTATTGAAGTATGTACAGTGACCGGGTAAGCTTCAGTGTGCGCCAAGGCCAACACAACAAAGAAAAACAATATATATATATTTTTTTTACCAGACCTAAGTTAACCTAAGAAAGACATATAACTTCCTTGGCTCACACACCGAAAACAGGGAAGAAACCCACACCCAACAAAAATGGCATAAACACCCCTACACAAATATAGTTATACAGAGAGTATTTAAAACAATAGCAGCTGGTTTAGAAGGGACAGGTAAAACTCGAGGTCGGGATAAGCGTAGGTCATTAATGGGTTCACACAGGGTCAAGAGTATCAAGCACAAAGAAAAACAAGGTGAGCATGTCTAAGCGAGCTCCTGCCTTCAGCTTGAGACCCCCGTTATAGGATGCCTTCTTCTGACGTCATTCACAGCAGGAGGGTGTGGCTGTGGATCTAGAGGATGGGGCTTGCATACATAAAACACACACCTACAATGCAATACAACATGCAAAATACTACAGGTTATAACGTGGTGCTCAAACCACTGGCCTTCTGATCAGTAGCCCGACACCTTACCCACTTGGCTACCCCCTGTCTATGTTGAAAGGCGGTAGAATATTGAATGAAGGTCGTGAATAAAAGCCATAAGTAGGCTATTAGTGAAATGATAAACCCCCTCCATAATGCGCAAGACCAGCGAGGTGCTGCGAGAACTTGCTGTGTACCCAATAGCCCAGGAAACATAACATAACCTTCAGACAGATCTGTAGCTTGGTTTATACTCCTATAGTATTGTGAGTCTTAACATATACATCATATACATCAATCCCTCTTTCTGAATCTCCTTCATAGCAAATTGGCTGCAATTAAACCATGATTAGATATTAGTGACGAGTGACAGAGATGAAACGTGTTAGCAAGTTATGAGGAGTTAAAAAAAAAAAGATGTTAATGTTAGCAAACAAGTAAAGAGCGTGACAGCAGGGAGAGGATTACTGCAGTGCAGCTGGCTCAGTTACGCTACGGCCTGCGACCCAGGTGGGCCGGCACTGACTGTGTGCCTGATTGCTTACTCTGAACCGTGGAAGTATGGATAACCACACTACCCAAGTGAAATTATGCCATGGAAGCCCCTCTGGCTTTGTTTCTTCCTGCTTTTATAAGTAGACAATGAAATGCCAAGTAAAACTTCTCTGCAGTTACAGAATCACTTAACCATTATATTTGAAACTAGCACTTTTGAAACCTTCCTGCTTTTTTTTTGTGTGTGTGATAGAAAATGGCCATGGAATCTTTTGAGCTCCAGACACCGCACAATAAGATTTTAAGATTGGAAATTCATTATTTTACAAGCGTCTATACCTGACATATTTATATGTTATATTTTACATTACTCATATGTTATTGTACGTTAATTATACAGTGAGTAATTATAATTGCACTGCACTTCCCTTTCAGTAAAGTAGTGTTTTCTGATTCTGATGATAGTATCATAGAAAAAGTATTTGGAAGGAGAAAGTCTTCATCTTTAATTTACAAAAAAACAAAACAAAACAAAAAAAACCAGAATGTGTAAAATGTGTAATTCGACGGATACAAGCAATCCAGTCATGTGGAGGTGTGGGCAAAATGATTGCTTATTTTCTTTTCAGTGGGCAACATTTTATAAAAAATAAAATAAAAAAAAGAATTCCTCATTTTTATTACAAATAAAGTGCATAGCCAAAGTATTCACACCCCTTGATTATTTCCAAATTTTGTCAGGTTATAACCACAAACTTACTTATTTTATTAGGATTTTATGTCATAGACCCCCCCCCCGCCCAAGGGTTAATACTTTGTCGAAGCACCTTTCACTTCAATTACAGCTGTGAGTCTTTTTACGACTTCTGTTTTCGAGTCTATTTTCCAGAAAAGCATCCTCACAGCATGATGCTTCCACCACCATGTTTCACATCAGGGATGATGTGTTTAGGTTTCCGCCTTACATCGCATTTTGCATGTACTGTAGGCCAAAATGTTCAGTTTTGGACTCGTTTTACCACAGCATATTCCACATGCGTGTCCTTGGCGTCCCGTACACGACTTGTGGAAAACAGTAAGTGACTTCCCCAGAAGAGGGACTTCTTATTCTTTTATGTCAACTACGGCTTTCTTCTCGCAAACCCTTCCATAATAGCCAGCTTGGTGAAGTGCACAGCTCATAGTTGTCCTGTGGACATACTCTCCCAGACTATCCTCCAGAGTTACCACAGGCCTTCTGGCTGCTTCTTGGATCAATGCTCTCCTTGCCCGACCTGCCTGTCAGTTTAGGTGGACGACCATGTCTTAGTAGGTTAGCGGTTGTGCCATTCTCTTTGACGATGGATTGAACAGCGCGCCGTGAGATGTTCACAGCTTGGGATATGTTTTTATAACCTCTCCCTGCCTTAAAGTTCTCCACAACTTTCCCTTTCCATGAATCCTGACTTCTTTATCATGCAGTTCGCTCACTAATGTTCTTTATCAAACCCTTCACCCATGTAATTATACTGTGATTTAAGTACACACAGGTAGACTCTAATGACTAATTCGGTGACTTCTAATTAGATTAGCGTATCACACTTTTTCGATTTCTATTTGTATAAAAATTTCCCTTCCACTTTACAATTATGTTACAATACTTTGTGTTGGTCTATCAGATGAAATCCCAATAAAATGCATTGCAGCTATAACGTGACAAAATGTATAACTCTTTTGATGCGTACGGATACTTTTGCAATGCGGCGTCTTTCAAAATGCATTACGCATATTTAATGTATGAAGAAGAAATATATACTGTAGCTTGGAAGGAAGTAGCAGGCATAGTTGATACGCCGGGTCTCTGGTGAGTGTACAGTATGTATCTAATACAGAGAACGAAGACTAACACTGAAGATGTCTAGCTTTGGGCGATACATGTTTGGCTGCTACAGTCTCTCTTTTGGTACTTACATAAGGGGGGGAAAAAAAGCTGTACATACTTACAGTAAAAGCAACAACAGCAACAGTAACCTCCAAGAAATGAACCAACAAGTGACACGAAGCATCAGATAAGATTACACCAGAAGCAAATTCTTTTTGCCAGACACTGTTTCAAGAAAAGATAAATATAAATGAAATATAATATATATATATATAAATGTACTCAATGATATGGTTTTGCATGTGGTACGATGATTAGCTAACAGCTGCCGCTACGTATTTGCTGCGCGTTCAGAACTGAGATTATAGCAACAAGCATTTCTTTTCTGTAATCTATCTTTAGAATATCACGTCTATGAAGAGGCGCCTTTGTGCTACAAATTTGCGCAAAACTTTTGCGATATTTTCTAAATGTCGATAAACAACTGTTGCGAAATGATGGTGTTTCCATTAACCGTATTTAGATGAATAGCCTTTATTTTTCACACATACATTAAAGCACAGTGAAATTCTTTTCTTCGCATATCCCAGCCTGTTGTTTGGTAGCTGGGATCAGAGCACAGGGTCAGCCATGATACAGCGCCCCTGGAGCACAGAGGGGAAAAGGGTCTTGCTCAAGGACACAAGGGCAGCAGCTTGGCTATACCAGGAATTGAACCCAGACCGTCTGATCAGCAGCCTAGCGCCTTAGACCACTGAGATACCCCCGTCCCATGCGCCTAAAACTCGTCATTCAAAAACAAAAATGACTTTTCCTCTTCCCACCAGCACCGCTTTTGCAAAGTTTTCTATATAGCGCTTTGCATTTGGACAGTAAGATTTTGCCTCGGCTTGTCCAAGCCCTTCTCTTTCATGTCTGCTTCTTATTCTTGATAAGAATGTTGCTTGGAGTCTAATATTCCCTAAATTGTTTTGTTATTTTAATAAATAACTTAAGTACACAAATATTCATCTTTAAAGAATGATCATATGACCATTCATGTACATCATGTGACCTGGACATGGGAGAAAATAAAACATGCGGTTTTGCGAATTATTCCTTTTTCGCATCGTCTAAAAAATTGCGTAAGATGTTTTTTTCCGATACGTGTGTGTTTTTGCCAATTTGACGTGTTTCCATTAGGCATATTTTCAATTCGCTTTTTAAATTTAAGGGTAATGGAAATGTGATTAATATTCTTGGTCTTTGAGCCAAGTGTATGGTTTGGAACGTGGTAGCCCAGGAGTTAAGGTGTTGGACTCTGGACCGGAAGATCACAGGTTCAAACCCCACCACCAAGCTGCCACTCGTGGGCCATTGAGCAAGGCCCTTAACCCTCAATTGCTCAGTTGTAAGTTTCTCTGGATAAGGGCGTCTGCCAAATGCTGTAAATGTAAATGTTTCAGAATCGGGGCATCATTTGAAATATTGCTTGACAAAGATCTTTTTGCATTTCAGTCTGATTCCTCTCAAGGTTCCCTGCATATCAGGGACCATATCAGACCATAGCCACAGTCACGACTAGCTCTTTATCGTTAGGGACAAAGTTATAATTATAAGGACATTTTAGACTTTATAATCCATTAAGCTGCTTTTATTTGCTGCTTACAAATACATATTCATTGAATCAAACCATTTCTCATTTTTCCATAATGCCATTATAAATGTTTTTTTTTTTTTTTTTGAATGACTTTCTAGTGTTAGATGTGTAGACAGCACTGCTGTCCATAACAAGGATAGCAGGTTACTGACGGCTTATGAATTATTAAGGGCTCGGGAGAATGCCTGTGCAAATATTTTATTAGGGGAAAAAAGGCAACGTGAGCAGGGCCCTGATGTTTCCCTTTACACATGAGCCTATAGTCAGAAAACTCCTCTTCTCTTACAGCATTGTTCTTCAGATTTAAATGGCTACCATGGATGTAGATACAAGACTAGCGTCTAGAGATCTGATCGAGGCCGCGAGAGTACCGCCTTGCATCACCTACTGTATTGCAGCGCATTGACATGAGCATAGCCTGCAGCCCGTCTTAAGTCCTTCGTATGATCCGGGATTGCAGAGTAAACATTTCACCTTTGTCCGGAAAACCACTTGTGACCTTTTTTTTGGAACATTTGCATAAAATAGTCATCATATTTTTTTATTAAATATTAATTATTTAGTGTTTTTTCCCTCTCCAGTACAATTCTGGACAAATTGTTAACACAATTAAGACTTGTGTACAAATAAACTCAGTCTTATGTCAACTTTTTTTTTTTTGGAAGAAAACAGAACTGTCAGCAACCCATTCCACTCCTACCTCCACAATTCCCTCAGTGAGCAACAAAACGAGGAGAAAAGAAGAATCTTGTCGGTATTTTTCACTCGGCACTAAAATCACTTTCAATTTTCTGAGAGGAATTCAAATATCGATGTTTTTACGTTTAGAGACTCTTTTAAACGATGTACATCATCAGATCAGATACCTTCATAATTATTTCTAGACAGGTTTTGCATCATTATACAATAATAATAATAATAATAATAATAATAATAATAATAATAATAATAATAATAATAATAATAATAATAATTCATAGCACATTTCATATATAAAAATTAAGCTTTTACCGATTTATTGGAATAACATTAATACACTTCATTAATAATCAATTCCTATTCAATTCAATTCCTATTCTCTATTAGCTATTAGCTAATAATTACATTGCTTGCTGTAAAGACGTGCAATAAAACATCATCACACAGTTTGAGCTTGAATAGGTATCCTACATTTACATCACATTACTTACAACTATTATGGGTTTTATCTAACATCTAAGACGTTACAGTTTTGTGATGTCAAGAAAAAAATAAATAAAAAAGTCACTTCACTGTATGTTTCGTATAAAAAGGGGAATCTTAATTATCATTAATGAGGGATAAAAAGTCCTCAGGCGTTCCCCGTAAACCACTTTGTGTGCCATTTTTTAATGTCAGGATCAATTAATACATCAATCCATAATCTAGCGAACGCGACTTGAATGCTTGAGATGGCGGGGAAGCTAAAGGGCTAGCCAGGACAATTAAAATACCAGGAATATGATGTCATTTAGTGTTGTCTCTGTATATTATATATCGTGGGCAATATTCTAATAATGTCATTAATGCACATTAGGTAATTATTACATTTGGTTTGTAGATGTGTGGAAAGATGCCAATATTATAACCAGGTATTTATTTATTTAAAGGTGTGTTAGTAATGATACAGTAATTGAAAAACTACTAGACATGTTTAAATAAAAATTCCGCCGCCGAAGGGAAAAAAAAACAAACAAACCCTTTGACCTAAAACATTACTTATCACAAAACTGCTGCACATATGGCTGTGGGATTATGGAGAGTGAGCATTCTGAACTCTGCTGGCTTATGCTTTTTGTGTATCATGCAGACGTCGACAGAAGGGGCATGTGGTCCCGGCGATCAAAACGGATTTACCCCCTTTCCAAAAAAAAAAAAGAAAGAAAAAAGAGGAAAAAAAGAAACACAGACACTGATTATGACATTTTGACTCTGAGCCTCATCGCACTAGTGGCAGTGTCAAGCATTAAACAGGCATCACGCTCAGCTGCCATACGGTAAAAACCGAGCGCTTGAAAGTCTCCCGAATCCATGCAGCGAACAAAAAAAAAAAAAGAAAATAGCAGTTAGGATCAAAAGTTGCCTTGGAAAGATCTTAATGACAGCAGGAATTTTAAAGATATCAAATTATTCCACTGGATTGCTTTTAGTAAGAATTAAAATGTCAAGTCAACCATGAGCTCCACATGTAGACACTCAGTACGTAAAGTCACGTCAGTATAGAATGACAGTTCGTGCAGAGACGTACGGTTAATGCCAGACATGTGGGGTTTGTAACACTGAGGCATTTGCAATTAAGACATCCACAATTCACAAACTAAAATAGACAAATTACTAACAAACAAGAAGAAAATGCATTATATATAAGATTGAATTGATATTTCTATGTGATGTGTCATTTTCTTTTTACAGACTGTGTAGAAACTTTCATTCATTCGTTCATTTATCTTCTACCGCTTTATCCGATCTTCCCTCGGGTCACGGGGAGTCTGTGCCTATCTCAGGCATCTATGGGCATTAAGGCAGGATACACCCTGGATGGAACCCCAACCCATCGCAGGACACACACACACGCACACATTCATACACACACGCTCATACACTAGGGATGAATTTTTTCCAAGATGCCAATCAACCTACCGTGCATGTTTTTTGGACCGGGAAGGAAACCGGAGAAAAACCAGAGAACCTGGAGAAAAACCCCCTGAGGCACGGGGAGAACATGCAAACTTCCACACACACATGGCCGAGACGGGAATTGAACCCGGATCCTGGAGGTGTGAGAGGAACGTGCTAACCACTAAGCCACCGTGCCCCCCTCCCATTATACTCACATGTTTATATAAATGTAAACAGCCAATATGTACAGATCCACAAATCTAAAATCTTTAATGTAAACTTATCCTAAAGATAACACCTATAAAATGATTAAATGAATGAGCTGAGTGTATTACTGAGTGAGAGTGGACGGGACCTGTAGTTATTAAGCCGTGACATTAGGAATTATTGAAGCCGTTAGTGGGCCATCACAAACACACACACACACACCACACCACCACACACATACAGCCATTGCCACACTGCCAACATAGAGGTTACCTGCCATCACACACACACACACACACACACACACATGCACACACACACACAGACACACAAACAAAAACACACTGCCACACTGCCACACTGCCAACATAGAGGTTACCTGCCATCAGACACACACACACACTCACATACACACTGCCAATATAGAGGTTACCTGCCATCAGACACACACACACACACACACACACACACACACACACACACACATACACACACACCTTCACTGCCTCACTGCCAACATAGAGGTCAATCCGGCGTGTTTCTTGGAAGTTGGTAGAAACAGAGAAACCCACAAGAGGCTCACGACCCCAAAGCTGTCAGGTCAAAAAGCTAACCTCTGGATCACTGTGCCGTTCTAGAAAACACACAAGCCAAACAAAAAAAAAAAGAAAAAAGAAAAGGTTATATTTGTGTCCCACCGGGGAAACCTTTAACCCTCGTGTGTCAAACACAGTCCCTTTGAAGAAACTGTGGTCCCTTAAACAAGATACGGAGCCATGAGAAATCTGTTTTCTTCTGCCAGACACAGCGGTACAATGTGGTGCACATGTTTCTATACACACAGGGCGCAGACAGTTCAGTCTTTTTAAATGAGGAGAGTTAAAATCAGTTTTGTTGAACCCAATAGAAAAGCAAGTGGCTAATTAGTAAACTATTGCAATTACAGGTCCATTAATCCAATTAGGTTTTGCATTTCAACTATGAAAGCCAGATTCCCCCCAGGAACCGGTGCAATTCAGTTCCTGCTAGCACGCGTGTAGTCTTTCGCCGAGTGCAGCGTGCGTTTGGTTCCTGTGGTTTTATGTGAGGTGAATATAATCGTTGGAGAAAATCTTGTCCGGCTTTCATGTGGGTTAATTAGCTCTGACAGCAGACTGACCCTGTCTGATTGTGATGCAGCATTATTTTGACAAGTGAACAGCAGGATGCATAAAAACCTGCATTTATTCTACATTTATTATTTTGAAAAATAAAACCAACAAAAAAAAACACGTACTACAGTGAATGTTAAACCTGTGGCTTTTTTTTTTATATGACTAGCTGAAGGAGGGGTTTGGAAAATATGAATTCATCTCTATAGAGTGTGCTCGGAGGCAGGACATAAATAAATCAAATCATCATGTCTTTGTTGGAAAGAATAATCCATATTCAGAGACCCTAATACAAAGCAAAAGATGAAGAATATACAAAGTTGCAGCATTCAAAAGTGCAAAAAAAAGACAAATATTCTAATTATGAGCTAATCTTTAAACAGGTGAACAAAGTTGGGCTATTTAAGAAGAGGAAAAGGATATGAGATCTTATGTAAATTAAATATATATGCAAAATATATTATATAAATAATATATATATATATCTATATATATATATATACTGCACCAGGTTCCATTTGATAAGCTATTGAATATGCTATGCTATATAATAACTATATATATATATATATATATATATATATATATATATATATATATATATACTATATATATATATATATATATATATGTTTCTATGCTTCTTCTGTACCTTAAGTTTGTATGAACTCTACCTGAATTACTATATCCTAATACGGAGACCTAAAGCACTATTTGTATATATATATATATATATATATATATATATAACACACAAGTTTTGTTTTGCATAATAAAACACCATTATTTCAAGTCAAGGCTTTTTGGTCATTATCAATTGCAACTGTCATTTCACACCATGGGCATTAATGGGAACACCCTGCCAACCCATCGCAGGGCACACACACACACATTCTCACACACACACATTCCTACACTAGGGACAATTTTCCAAGGTGCCAAATCAACCTACCGTGCATGTTTTTTTTTGGACCGGGGGCGGGAGGGGGAAACCGGAGAAGAAAGAACCCGGAGAAAAACCCCCTGAGGCACGGGGAGGCACGGGGAGAACATGCAAACTCCACAAAACACACACATGGCCGAGACGGGAATCGAACCCGGATCCTGGCGGTGTGAGGCGAACGTGCTAACCACTAAGCCACCGTGCCCCTTAATAGGAAGAATATCTTTCAATATTATTATTCATACAGCATAATAAAGCATTGTAAACATACTAAATCCACAATGGGTTTGTATCCATTTATCATTTTCTACTTCTACTTTATCTTGCATTTTTATTTCATCATATTGTATCCTTCTGCAGGCCACATTTTCTTTCCCCCCTCTTTTTTTCCACAATAAATGTTCATGTGTAAGTCCTAGACAGACTAGACTAGACTAGATATTACTGAAAAATGAATCTTATATACTTCACCCGAATTCTCAATAATAATCAAACTATAAGCACCTGCATAATCCTGAAGACAAAGAACTTTCCTCAATATAATATTGATGTAATAATTAAACTTAAGTCACAGTGGCTAAACACTCGAATTGGCTTGAGAATTAGCTGTCGAGTTAAATCCTATTATAGAAGCAGGGAAAACACCCGGGCTGGTGGCCGCACACGGAAGGATTCAGTGATTTATTCTCGAAGGGGATAACCTGAATAACCTCACAATGTGTATACTATAAATGAAGCTTATTTACACACTTTTATTTATTTTTTTATCTCCAGTGCTCATCTCTTGAGATCCAACACGGTGCTTATTTTGATTTCTCTGCTCCTTGGACGCTCGGGTTCAACTAAAAAGCAAGTCCTCCTTCAAGTGAAGCAGTTTTGGTGAACAGTTATGACCCTTCATTCTTGAAGCCAAGCTAAATAAGTCAGCAATAAAAGCCTATTAAATCACACAATGTGGTGTTTTCAGGATCAGGGTTTGTATTGGACCATTTCACAAAACAATGCAGGCAAAGTTTGCCCTTTTAAAACCACCCAAGCACTAATATCACATAGATCCGGGAAAGTGAAACTTTTTTTTTCTTTTTTTGATTTATTATAGTCGTCAGAGATAAAACTCTACTCCGCGACAGTGACATGTCACATGACCCTTCTCTGAGCCACAAACCACATTTTAACCAGTCACCCTCTTTCATGCCAAGCTTTGAAAACAAAATCCTCTACCATATTGAAGATTAAGAGGGAAGGAAAAAAAAATTGCATGCTAGCACTCTCTTTCTCCTCCATGCAAGTCTTTTTAAATTAGGCTGATATAGAGACCGAATCCAATACAGCCCTGGCCCACAAGTAATTAGAGCTAAATACTACTTGTATTCGGTTGAAGAATAGAGCTGGGTGAGCTGCGTAATAGAATTAGCTTAGCATTGATTCATGTAATTCTGTATTAGGGAAAAGTGGGGGGGTGATCATTTGTGACTTATCAAATTGCGCTGGTGTCATATCCTAATTATAGAAAACATATAAAAAGAAAATCTACCTTATTCAGGGCATGGGTTGGTCATATATTAATGATAAAAAAAAAAAAAACATCCAAGTATATTTAAGATGCATCAGTACACCAGATCAAGGGCTTTTACAGAATAAAAAATTGTGTGTACAGTAGCATTGTGTTGCACATGATTAGTGAGGATTTATTACTGCAAATTATCGGAAAAAGCTAATAAGAAGCATAATCAGCGCCACTTTTTCAAGTATCCAAGGATTTGAAAGTCCTGCTTAAATCATTCGATTCACAGTAGGGGCACGGTGCCTTAGTGGTTAGCACGTTCGCCTCACACCGCCAGGGTCCGGGTTCGATTCCCATCTCGGCTATGCGTGTGTAGAGTTTGCATGTTCTCCCCGTGCCTCAGGGTTTTTCTCCGGGTTCTCAGGTTTCCTCCTGGTCCAAAACACATGCATGGTAGGTTGATTGGCACCTTGGAAAATTATCCCTAGTATATGAATGTGTGTGTGTGCTGCGATGCATTCCATCCGTTCCATATATAAAGATATATTCAACTTAACAGATCAGCATAGTTTATAGATCTGTGTGTGATTTAGAAAATGTCTATATTTAGGAATTACATACATCATACATAGAAGATTCCTCATTTTTTTTTACAAATGGGCGAAATTTCACATACACGTTTGGGAGTAAAGTCAGATTTTAACTCTGCATGTATATCAAGGAATGCAGATGTTACACATGTGCACTGAACCGAAAGTGCTGCACTGAAAAGGTTCAGAGTGAATGCTAGTCTTCAAATGCAGGGTTTCCAACACACGGGTTTGCAGGTGGTTCATCCAACCGATAGAAATGTCAGTGTCGAGTTAAATTAATTTTTCCATTCATCTTCAGTAATTGATTTATCCTGGTCAGGGATGTAGTGCTTGCAACGTAGAACATGTGCTTATATATATATATATATATATATATATATATATATATATATATATATATATATATATATATATATATATATATATATATATATTATATATATGCCAAGAAGTAGCCTCATCTATGTAACCAGTTTTGCTATGCTTTGTTTTGCTTGTCTGTCACTTAATAGTAAATAGTAATAGTAAACAAGTAATTAAAAGGCAGACCATTTTGTTTGTCAGTGTTCGGTTTGAGAAGAAATATGTGTTAAACAGAGTTGATTAAACAGAGTTGAAATAATAATCTGTAATCATTACATTGGGTCAGAAACCCAAACATAAATCAGACAGGAGTATAAATCAAACAAACTAGGCAAAAAGCCAGAAAAAGTGAAACGCAATGCAAATACAACACACACACCACACACACACACACACAGAATCCTAAAGTATAGTAATGGTGTGATATGAGCGAACATTATTGGGAAACCATTGACAGCTACTGACAGATCATGTTTATAAAAGGTGCATCTTCTAGTAAGCGATTTGTTCGCGTGCGCCCGGCGATCTGTCCTTTGCTTATATCCTTTCCTCCTCCCATTATGTAACGCTGTGAATTAAAATGCATTGTTTGTTCAAGCAAATTCATCCTCACTGCGAAATTGACCCAGCGACTCAGATTAGATTCATTTGTATTCATGGCTGAGATGAGAGTTGCAGAGGACTCTCAGCACGGTGACCGGACTGTGCCACTTTGCTTATGCTCCGAGTTTACAGAACCATTTCTTAGATATTCAATAGATTGTGTCAGCTTTAGTGCAAAGAGCTTGGCCAGCTGAGATAAACAAATATATATACATACACAGATATATATGTATCTGTATGTGTCTGTATGTGTCTGTATGTGTGTGTGTGTGTGTGTGTGTGTGTGTGTGTGTGTGTGTGTGTGTGTGTGTGTGTGTGGTGTGTGTGTGTGTGTGTGTGTGTGTGTGTGTGTGTGTGTGTGTGTGCGTGCGTATAAATAAAAAACTAAACTGATATAGACAAAAAAATATATAAATAATATATATATATATATATGTATAAAATATAAATAATATATATATGTACACATACCTGTTTCACATTTGATCAGTTCTAATTACATTTTTAATGTATATTTGAGTACAACAGAAAATTGCTCATAATTAAACAATAAATCTTCCTGTTTTTGCCTTTGTATTGATACATAATTAGAATTCATATAATTGTGTATATTGAGATTATACTTATAATATTGTATATTAAATTATGAATATGAGTGGATCAGTGGTTAAGGCACTGATCAGAAATTTGGGGGTCTGAGTCCCAATATCCCCAAGATGCAGCTTTTGGGCCCTTAAACAAGGCCCCTTACACTCTGTTGCTCTAAGGGGTGGTGCCTTATTAGCACAGCTGACTCTGTATTCTGACCCCAAACTTTGACTGGAATATGTGAAACAAAAATGTTTCGATGTATACGTGACTTGCATACAGACTTTATATACAGTAATGTCTGGCTTTTTTTTACTTGATATAATAATCAAATATCACCTGCTGTTTAAAATGAGTGTAGTTAATTCTTCAAACAAATTCAACATTTATCCAATACTAAATGGTTTTTTTTTATGGATTTTTTTGAACACTCTTTAAAATATGATTTAAATCAGGCCCGGTGCAATAATTGAACTCTGTGATAGATAATATATTGGCTAGAAAAGCAAGTGTTCAATATCTTTGAGCCTGATAGTTTGGCCTACATACATGTCAAAGCTGCAGAGCAATCCATCACTAAGAAATGACCTTTTCCACAAAATAAAAAAATAAAATAAAACCAGGATGAAGCACTCCGACCAGCGTGTGGTTTTGTGCAGACCAGTGTGTGATCGCTAATGTTATTTTAGAAAATGTTTGCTGGGAATACTTCTGTACAGTATTTAGCTTCGTTTTGGTGATCTGAACGTAAGTCTCTACAAGATTTTAGCCATGCAAAAATATTCTCCAGTTTCAGAGCCTCAAGTCAAGCTGAACATTTTTTCCCCTCGCTATATATATATATATATATATATATATATATATATATATATATATACATACAGAAAAAAACAATACAAGATGTGTTTTCTTCAGCTTGGTGCAAAGCGACGTTAGCTTGTTGTCAAGCTTTTTTTTTTTTTTTTTTTGAAGATTGTAAAGGGAGGATAGGGCTGCCAGAGCTACGCGGACTTCCAGTGGGAGAATAATTGCTCTGGGGCTTGCTATACCAAGCAAAGAGAAGATGAAGCAGCTTCTCTGTATGATAGACGGCCATTGAAGAACATTTTTGAGGCGAGAGTGATTGTGTTTTGAATATGAATGCATGTGGAGAAAAATAATAATAATAATAAAATGACGCTTTATTTCTGACCTATTAATGCATGACTTGGTCTAGGGGTTCTTACTTATAGGTTCTTAACCTAAAAGAACATTTGCATTCCAAAGGGATGAGAAAAGGGATGAAGGGAAGAAGAAAAAAAAGAAAGAAGTGGAGCCTGCATTGTTTATCTCATGCATGAGAGATTAAGAACCTGTATGCAAAGCAGTCAGGGGCACGGTGGCTTAGTGGTTAGCACGTTCGCCTCACACCTCCAGGGTCCGGGTTCAATTTCCATCTCGGCCATGTGTGTATGTTCTCCCCGTGTCTCAGGGGGTTTTTCTCCGGATTCTCCGGTTTTCTCCCGGTCCAAAAACATGCACGGAATTGATTTGCACCTTGGAAAATTGTCCCTAGTGTATGAATGTGTGTGTGAATGTGAGCGTGTGTGTCCTGCGATGGGTTGGCATTCCATCCAGGGTGTATCCTGCCTTAATGCCCATAGACGCCTGAGATAGGCACAGGCTCGCCGTGACCCGAGGGAAGATCGGATATAGCGGTAGAAGAATGAATGAATGAATGAATGAATGAATGTCAAGCAGTCTATGATGGAATTGATGGAGTGTATTACATTTCAGATCCCAGAGATGAACGGCTGATGTTTAGTAACTTCCACATTCCTGACTTACCTTTATTAAACCACAAATGACCGCAAGCGTCATAATTCCTAATATGTTTGTCCGTAATGTACAGCCGGGTCTGGAGCTTCCTTCCTGTGCAAGGTGCAGTCTGCATCTCCTGTTTGAGTAACATGATTGGCTGGCATGTTATTTCCTATTTTAAGTGTCTATATGCTGGGGAAAGTGTCATTAAGGTCACTAGCGGAGATGGAACACCTTATCGGTATATAAAATCAGACTTGTCGTTGGGCTATAGGGCTGAAGTTGGGTCTCAGCTCCAGATGGCGCGGCCGAATCTTCATATGAGATCTTCATATCCTGCTCTGTATCTAGAAAACACCAACATTTCCTTTTTTTTTGCACTATTATTCACCCGCACCATTTTTCTTGGTGTTATTTGTTAGTTGGTTTCTTGATGAGGCAAGAAAAGGAAAAAAAAATGACCAAGCCGATTCCTTTACAAGTAGTCTAAAAATATGCAGTCTAAAATTTTGCACCTAAAAATGAACATCTGTGACAATATAACATCGATGTAATATTTGCATATTTCAGCGCGACCATCTGGTGGCGTGACATCATAACGGTGAGCTAGTGAATGCATCAAAAGTTAGTTGAAGCATAATTGAAATAGCTAAACTTTTAAAGAAAAAGAAGACGAAAAGAAAGAAAAAAAGGTCCAATTGGAACACCTTTGCAATAAAGGCTTATTATTGTAAGATTCCTTTTGACAACAACTAAGTATTTCTGTTTCTGGCACTGGTCTTGATTTATTGATACGAGTGAAAGTTAGACGGTTGTGATGGAATTGGAAAGAAATACAGAGTGTGAAAGAGAGAGAGAGAGAGAGAGGGAGAAAGAGAGGGAGAGAGAGAGGGGAACTAGAAACTATCAAGGGAACTAGCTTGAAGAAAGAAATGAAACCAATGTTCAGTGTTGGATAACTTTTGAAAACCCCAGGGCATGGCAGGAATTGAACAGTGTAAAAATAATTAGAAGACCAGGTGTGGGCACAATGAATCTCTGGCAGGGACTGTTGACAAACCAATGCAGCTGTCTCCCTTTCATACCACATGGGAACTCAATTTCAGTTTGCCCCATCCAGTCAGGCCCAGAACAGGAACGAAAAAGCATTCACCCCAAAATACTGAATTATCCACCCTGCTCATGTACACGGGATAGGGATGAGGGCGATGAGCAGGATCAAAACCTTAGCAGAAACGGGTCGTACGTCAATATACAGATGCTGGATGTGTATTAAAGGCATTGTACCGGACTATTTATTTGTGAAATCTTGCCGGTTTGGTTTACATTTACAATGTGCTTTACTTTCAGTTCTGTCTTTGCTCGGTGCGCCATCTGAATCTGTTTTACCCTCTACAAAGTGTGTCTAAGCATTCCTACCGTGTCCTAGTAGCTTTGCAACACACTATGTCACTCTTGTAACAAAAAAAATAAAAAGCTCTTGCTTTATAAAAGAAAAATCTTTTATATTTATTTCACTATATCATTATATTTTATATATAATATATGATTTATATTATAAATACAAATATAATGATATAATTTTGTATAATTTTTTTATAATTATTTTCGTGTAAATTCATTTATTTCGTATTAATTATCTATGTACATTTTTTATAGCGGTTGTTTTAATTGTTAAATATGGATCCTTTAAGAATTATGTTAAGATTTATGATTTTGGTTACTTTCCATATAAACTGGTGATATGTTTAGGTTACATACGGTAATAATACGGTCAGTGTTGGGCAGTAAGTAGTTACATGTAATTTAATTACAAAATTAAAGTAACAGTAATTCGTTATGGCTTCCTGCACAGGCTCGTCACCCCCTACCAAACGCCCCCCCCCCCTCCTCCCTCCCCCCCAAGCGGTAACATATTATTCAAATATCCAAAACATCCAGCTACTGGATGAATGAAAGTAATCAAAAAATAATCAAATGTAATCACTTACTTTACTTTTATAAAGTAATTAGAAAGTTACACTACTTATTACATTTTGAATAGGGTACTTTGTAATCTGTAATATATTACATTTCCAAAGTAACCTTTCCAAACACTGTATATGGTAAATATAGTGAGGAGCTCATACCTGTTATGAATGTGCCGCTAGTAGGCCTAATTCAGGGGAAAGGGAATATTAGGAAGCGTGAGTGGATGCACGTTGCTGGGTGTTTTTTTTTTGTTAACACATCTATTTTTTATATTCCATCCTAACAAGAAAAAATCAATGCTGAAATATTCTGGGATGGCCACAGACAGAATCGGTCACATAGTAAAGTACTCCGTGTTAATCGGGCGTTAATAAAACGAATGGCATTAAGTTGAATTTGAGTTAACACGTTATAAACGTGTTATCTTTGACAGCCCTTGATCATTGGATTCCTTGGTGACCAGCATCTTTAACGTGCCCTATAGACTTGTCGTTAAACGCACTTCGACTTCTCCGGATCCTTCGCTGCTTCAATAACGAACTACAATTGAATTAAACCCGACGAGCCAATGATTACAGTGGGGAGTAATTACAGTACACCAGCTGTGGATATTAAAGGACTGAAAAAACTTCAGTCTCAATTCAGAGATGCGTTTCATCGTCGGTTTTCCTTCTAACTTTGAGGAGAGCAATAAAAAAACCTCAACCATGCAGTGGTGACTGAGATGACAAACATTACTCTGTTTTGATTCATACATTGTAAACTTGTGTTGTTCAGTAATTGTATATCAATATATGTATGTGTGTATGTGTGTATATATATATATGTGTGTGTGTGTGTGTGTGTGTGGTGTGTGTGTGTGTGTGTGTGTGTGTGTGTCTATCTTAGGCGTCTCTATGGGCATTAAGGCAGGACACACCCTGGATGGAATGGCCAACCCATTGCAGGACACACACACACTCACAATCACACACACATTCATACACAAGGGACAATTTTTTTCAAGGTGCCAATCAACCTACCGTGCATGTTTTTTGGGCCGGGGAGAACCCAGAGAAAAAACCCCTGAGGCAGAGGGAGAACATGCAAACTCCACACACACATGACCGAGACGGGAATCGAACCCAGACTCTGGAGGTATGAGACGAACATGCTAGCCACACATATATATATATATATATATATATATATATATATATATATATATATATATATATATTATATATATATATAGAGAGAGAGAGAGAGAGAGAGAGAGAGCGAGAGAGAGAGAGAGAGAGAGAGAGAGAGAGAGAGAGAGAGAGAGAGAGAGACCATTATCTCCATTATACAAAGAGTAATACACTGTCCAGGTATATTGACAGGAAAATAAGCAGGATTATCTTATCTGTATGTTTGTGCGCGGTTCATAATGTCACACAGCATGACAACGATGTTTGATGTAAACAGATTTTATTGACAAGTCCAGGATTTTAGAAGGCCACTGAAGCTATAGTTGCATGTTGTTGCACGTTAAAGCGAGCAAAATGAAGGAGTGTTAAGGTGTAGAAGCCACAGATCTTCAATCTTCTGAGTTCAGTCATGGTGCAAGTGGTTAAAGCACTTTCTCTTTCTCTCACACACACACACACACACTCACACACAAACCCCAATCAGAAGAGTAACAAAAAATCATTTACTAGTGAAAAAGCGCATACCTGCGAAGTTTAGCGACATGCATTTGTTTTGATCTGACTCTGTATCGATCTCTGCTGCTTCTATTTCGCCGAGCGTAGTTCTGCTGTCCGTGTTTTGAGAACAGTCTATCATAAATTCTATTTTTAATTGCTGCCATTTCAAGAAGCATCACGCTCTCGCTCTGCTATTTGCCAGCTTGATCGACGCCAGTCACCGAAATTAGAATTGACCAGAGAAAGGCTGAGAAAGTCAGATGATAGATCGTGTTCGGGGAAAAAAAAAAAAAAAAAAAAAGAACGACCTCCTCCTCAGAGAGGTACAGAATTTATAGATTCATAGTGTGGCCCGTACGCAAGATTACCTCTCTCTCCTTGGATACATTTTGATTCAATTTGTATCTACAGCAGTCGCGGATCTTTAGGGTTTATTCCACCGCATACATATAAATAGGGTCCTCTGAGAAACCTCTCTTTGAAGTTTATGGAACCAAACCAATCCTAGAGCATTCATCCATCGCACCGGAGTCCCGTCCAATCCAATCGCATCTTCTTCCTCTTCTTCTCCTTCTTCTTCCTCTTCTTCTTCGTCTTCTTCTTTTTTTTAATTAGAAAATGGGAACTGAACGGGTTCCAAGTCAACTGTCAGTGCTTCTAAAATTATACTAATTATGGTGTGTCAAAACAAAGCATCTTTTAACAATAATGTAAAAGCCTCTGTTTTGACGGCAGTAATGACAGGATGCTCTCAAGGGGAGGCTTTAACTCTGACACATGATGCATTAATCACTACTTGCTCATGTACACAGGATGAGACAGATAAGATCTTTTTCATTATCACATATATGGGGGCTAGATTATTTCCAGTGGTGGCCCATCTTATCATACACACACACACACACACACACACACACGCACACACACATATATATATATATATATATATATATATATATATATATATATATATATATATATATATATATATATATATATATATATATATACACCACACACACACACACTATCTTGGGGCCAGCATTAGGATTGCACTGGCTTCTGCAAACCTATATATATATAAATACAGTGTTGGGAAGGTAACCTTGGAAATGTAGTAGTGTAACTTTTCAATGACTTTATAAAAGTAAAGTAACTGATTACATTTAATTACTTTTTGCTATACTTTATTCTGTCCACTAGGTGGCACTCAGAAAAATTGGGACTCCCTGTATATATATATTTCATTCATTCATTCATATTTCTACCGCTTTATCCGATCTTCCCTCGGGTCACGGGGGAGCCTGTGCCTATCTCAGGTGTCTATGGGCATTAAGGCAGGATACACCCTGGATGGAATGCCAACCCATCGCAGGGCACACGCACAGATTCACACACACATTCATACACTAGGGACAATTTTCCAAGGTGCCAATCAACCTACCGTGCATGTTTTTGGACCGGGGGAAACCGTAGAACCCGGAGAGAAAAACCCCCTGAGGCACAGGGAGAACATGCAAACTCCACACACACATGGCCGAGACTGGAATCGAACCCGGACCCTGGCGGTGTGTCTGTGAGGCGAACGTGCTAACCACTAAGCCACCGTGTGCCCCCTGTATATATATATATATATATATATATATATATATATATATATATATATATATATATATATATATATATACAGACTTAATGACTTATGACGATGGAGAAGAGTCACATAGAGAGACACATAGAACATCGATTGGAATATCGAAGAACATGGCAGAGGTAGAGCTGCAGGTTATTGAAAACAGAATAGAAAACGGTTTTATTTCCTGTTTTTCCTTTTCCTTTTTTTCCCCCACACTACAAATTGTTTAGGTGTGAAAAAGCCATGCTTTAGAAGTCAAAAGGCACTTAAGAAAATGAATAAGTTGCTGTCTGTCTGAACCCGAGAAATAGAAGCGAACTTTCTGCACCATATTGAATTGCAAACTGTAATATTTGTAATGGCACTGAATGGCATCGTGCTGATTAATATCGCATTGCATCGTAATAAGGGTGAAATGTATTGCATGGCATGTACCGGCCTCTTCATTTGTATCTATAAAGAAACCGTCATTCACGCCTTCATTTTCCTCTCGCCACAATCTCTCACCTCCAGATGGTTCGAAATGCGTCTGCCCGTCTGTTCGCGGGTGCTCGCAAACGTGATCACATCAACCCAATTCCACGTTCACTGCACTGGCGGCCAGTTTATTTTAAAACCTTAGTCTTTGTTTATGAAAGTCCGCTGCAGCCGAGCCTCGAAATTCCTCATCAATCAAATTATCCTACATAACCAATATAGACCTCTAAAATGTCTTATTTTTCCCACGATCTCACCTACGACAGAAGGGTAATCGAGCGTTTGCTGTGGCTGCTCCTAAATTGTGTAATAATCTACCACTACATATTAGACAATGGCACACAATATATATGTTGGGAAGGTTACTTCCCATGCCTCAGGGGGTTTTTCTCTGGGTTCTCCGGTTTCCTCCCGGTCCAAAAACATGCACGGTAGGTTGATTGGCACCTAGGAAAATTGTTCCTAGTGTATGAATGTGTGTGTGAATGTGAGGTTGGGTGCCCTGCGATGGTTTCGCATTCCATCCAGGATGTATCCTGCCTTAATGCCCATAGACGCCTGAGATAGGCACAGACTCCCTGTGACCCGAGGGAAGATCGTATATAGCGGTAGAGGATGAATGAATGAATGTTTCTCAGTATTGTTACATTTATTATGTAATGAAATTAACTAGTTACTCCCTAACTAGTTAATTCCCTATATATACTATATATACTATATATATTATATATATATTATTATTAATATATCCCTATATATATATATATATATATTATACTTTTTTCCCTCAAATATTAATCAAACATGACAGGTTTGATTTTGTTCGATTCTGTTGACTTTCTAGATATTGCTCAATAATAGGATAATATTCCCACCACCCCACTTACTGTAGCTACAAAGAGTTTATTAATATTATTATTTTCAAAATGAGAACTGCAAAAAAAGGTCCTATTGACGCAGGGCTGATGCTGATCCCTGCTTTGCAGAAGGTGCATGGTTTTATTCCAAATCGAGGTTATTTAAAGGATATTCTAGCTATCAAGATTTGTTTTTATAGCAAATGATCTGAATTGAATTTCCACAAACTGAGACTGAATGCAAATACAGACATTATCTCTCTGACATACAGGATCTTTATTTTTTTGCCTATTGCAAGGTGCAATATGGTGGAAAGACGGGGGCAAGTATATGAGGATTATGAGCATGACCTTGTTTCCATCCCAAACAAGGTCATGCTCATAATCCTTGTTATGTATTTGTTTATTTAGTTATTTATTTATGTTTTTGGTACCTAGTACTTTTATGAAATTTGCCGATTTTTTTCCATATGCATTAATGTGTTTATTGTTGTGCGATGCCGTCGAGGTCATTCTGCCTCCCCGGACTCTACAGACATAAACATATCCCATCATGCTTGTGCATGGAATACATTGTAATAGCCGCTTTCACACCTGCACAGGTAGACTGATTAATGGAGGTAATTCTTTTTTTTTCCACGGAAATCAATGTTTTTCCCACTAAATTCCATTTACACAATCTCCGAATGCCTACAGTCCTGCGAGTGATGGGATCACACGGGTCATTACACTGGTGTCAGGAAGTTCGAACGAGCCCCTAAACCTACATGAGTTGGGTTTTAGCTCTTCTGCAGTAGGTTTAATGTTTCATCAATACGTTTGTTAGCAGTTACTTGGCGCCTGGTTAATGTGTTCACTTATTATAAAAGAAAATCACTTTCTGTGGTTTACTCATATCAGTGACTTGCAATGCCGCCAGGATTTCAATGCAAAGGAACGAGGAAAACACGAGTCTTGGAAAACATGAGTTTTGTTTGTGTTTATATTTATCACCACGACTATTTCTGAATAGAATCTTGACAGATGATCCTTTATTGATCTATGTTTTAATAAATGTATTCCGATACTGTTTTATTAGGACACACAGTATAAGGCATACCACCAGTTTTGACATAAGCACTATATGGACACACGTTTGTGGACGTCTTCAAACATTCATTCATTCATTCATCTTTTACCGATATATCTGATCTTCCCTCGGGTCACGGGGAGTCTGTGTCTATCTCAGGTGTCTATGGGCATTAAGGCTGGATACACCCTGGATGGAATGCCAACCCAACGCAGGACACACACATACTCACACACCCTCATACACTAGAGACAATTTTCCAAGGTGCCAATCAACCTACCGTGCATGTTATAGGACCGGGGAGGAAACCGGAGAACCCGGAGAAAAAAACCCCTGAGGCATGCAAACTCCACACACACATGGCTGAGACGGGAATCGAACCTGGACCCTGGCGGTGTGAGGCGAACGTGATAACCACTAAGCCACCGCCCCCCCGTCTTCAAACATCCCCTTTCATATTTAGGCCCCTGTTATTATTTCCTCCACTCTTCTGAGAGGATTCCACCAATAGATTCCGGAAAGTGTAAATTGTAGCTTTGTGTTGGGTTGTTAATATGAGAGCTTATTACTGTAGCAATTACAAGAAGCCAGTAGCAATGGAATGGTATATAAAACCATTTCTATATTCCCTCTAGATATTCCTAATTCCTTATTGGGTTTAATGAATTGCCATTTAATGCCATTTCTTTCTGTTCCATTGCTTTGGCTTTGAAATAAACATGCGATAGCTCTTTATTTATGTAACGTTAACGTGACATTGAACCATCACTTGCACCACATGAGACCAAACAGAAACGCTATGCATAAACATGATGTGGAAGTAGTCATGACTTAATAGTGTTAATGGATCGTTTCAGGGGAATTCTTCATCTGTAAATGCAAATGTGCCTAATCAGGAGCGAAAGTTAATAGGTACTGTTATCTCATTGCCATAACACTTATTGATCCTTAATGCTCTTCCTTCATAATTAGCAACGCGGCATCCCACCGAGACCACATAATCCTGATTAAAGTAGATCTGTAGATAAGAGAATCAACAAGTAACTCCTATGGATTTTATGGTTTGAGTAAAATTATTCTATGATTTTTTTTTTCCTTATCATCCACCTTTCACTCATCCAAGACCTTCAATAGCCAAATGGATTTAATGAAACTGGTGTTCAAGGTTGTATTACGGGCCAAAGTCTAATGTTTTAGGGAAATGAAATCAATGTAATTATTCATAGATACACATATTTATATATGTAGAAACATATTTATTTATTTATATATATTTAATTATAATTAAATAACAGCCCACACACACCACACACACACACACACACATATATATATATATATATATATATATATATATATATATATATATATATATATATATATATATATATATATATATATATACTAACTATAACTAATTACATGTAATTTTTTGTAAATTAATTACAAAATAAATATAACAGTAATTCGTTACAATTATTGAGAAAAAAATGTGTAATTAAATGACAGTTATTTATAAAAATGTTAAAGATTACAAATAGGTTTCCATCTGAACAATTTCATGTAAAATCGGCGCTTTAGACGACGGCATGATTTCCAACTGAAACGTGATTCTGATTTGAATGAAGACAATCTGCTGCAGTTTCGTTTCGAATAATAGAACCGGTTTTTTGACACTTTTTTCTTAGAATGTTAACTTAAAGCGCCACCTAGTGGACAAAATGAAGGTAATCGAAAAGTAATCAAATGTAATCATGTAACAGGGTCATTTGTAATCTGTGACCTATTACATTATACAATCCGATTTCTTTTTCATTCTGTAGTACAAAGCATGGTAGTACGCATGCATTATAAACATTCGCAGACTTCCTGAGATTTTGCATTGTTTGAAGAGTTTCAGGGTTTTCGCTTTTTTTTTTTTTTGTCACTCACATAATGTTTTACTCGAGCAGGCACTCCAATTACCACAATCTGAAATGGCGACACATTCTTATCGACCTGCAATCATTCAAGAGGGTCACTGTCAAAATGATGTTATTCCCTTCAACACTTAGTTTAGAAGGATTTACATTTTTTTTTTCTTCAAGTAACCAGCTTGAAATTGCATGCCAGTCAAAGCCCATCTAATCTATGGAACTGGGATGGGGGGGGAGGGGGGACAAACAAAAACAAAATAAAAAACAAATAAAAGCAACTGCAGGGGAAAAAACAAGACATGATTAATATGTCAAAACAAATTCGTATCACACCTGCTTTTTATTGTGCGAGATCAGTATATGAGGATGCATTTTCTTTCAGACCCAATCAGCAAAGATGTGCATAATGTTAAAGAAAGCTATGAATAAAGAGCTTTTCGAGAGTGATGTTTATTGCCCGCCTGAATTTGTTGGGATTTTGTTTGCCGGAGTGACAGTGTCTGATTTAAAACTGCTTCACAGATATTATTTAGTGAATATGAAATTTAAAAGATTGCTTTGCCTCTTCCTCTTCTTCTTCTTCTTTTTTTTGATGGAATTCTGAAGTGCAAGCATCTAATCAGCACCACTCTCTTTCTCTCTCTCTCTCTCTCTCTCTCTCTCTCTCTCACACTGCATGTCTCATGCATTGTTATTTTGGTCCATGTTCTCAACACAGCTAAGAATATCCCCTTGAGTTGGTAAGCTTTGCTTTGAATGGAAAATAGGGCAGCTCTATTGATACCTTACGAGTTGTTTGAGTTTCAGATCAGCCCTGTTTGAAGAAATCTGTTTCTAGCTCATAAGTTAGAGGTTGATACGATAACCTGCTTGGTTAAAGGATAGATATTCCGAGAGATTATACCATGCACACATCCTTTACATTACATCCTTTACAATGCAGGGAACCAAAATGAGTAGTATTTTGGGTATTAAATTCATATTTGCTGTCATGTATCACAGTAATACAATTTTTTTTACTCATATTAAACCAGTATTTGATAAGAAAATAACAAAGTTTGCTTTTCAAACTTGTATTTGTTAAAAGAGGCAGTTGATTGCTGGAATAAAAAAAAAAATCATATCTGATATCGTTACAAAAGCGCCCTCTAGAGGTGAATCAGTGACACAACATGCTCGATAATCATTATTATTGACAATTACGGTCAAATCGGTCGACCCCTAGCTATTAAAAGAGCCTAGTTATTTATTTATTAACAATTCTTTGTGAAATATGATAAACAGCTTATTGTCTATAAAGTCTAGAAGAAAATAATGCACTCATCTAGAATTAGGTGGCACGATAAATTCATTTAAAATCATAATAAAACTGGTCGTCACTCCAGCCAACTCCAGTCATTTTTTGGTTACAGAATGACAGAAGGGCATTAAAAGAAAAAAAAAAAGTTTGGGGGCTCTATATTATTGAAGCTTGTGGTTGTAAAGAATAGCAAAAGGTACTCTATCAAAGTGAAAAACTCCGAGCGCATTAAAATGTGGAAAAGCAAAAGAGCTATTTGTTTTCTTAAAACAGACAAATGGAGAATCTGCTTACAACATAAGATGCAACAAAACATCTGCGTTTATAATCTGGGATTAAAACACACACACACACACACACACACACACACACACACACACACACACACCCATTACTCAAGACCCATTACCTGGTATTTGCATAAAAATCTGTATAATGATGTATCTAACAGCTCGGCCGAGTTTTCTTTTTTAGCGCTGCAGACATATTATGGGTGCTATAATAATGGCAGATGATGTAGCTGGTCATAATTGAACCACGTGTACTTTCTCTTACATCCCTCATCCCTAATTTATGCAGCTGTAGATTAGCTTTCGATTTTCCTATTCGCACACAGTGCATGCATGTTGATTTGGCGCCCTGTGGGATTCCTAACAGCTGATGATACACAAGCTGATGCAAACAAAAACACGATTATAACGCTGCGGTTTGTATGGCAGAGAAGGAAGAGGGGAATTAATATCAGTCGGACATGGGTTCCGTGTGGCCGAGGATATGTTTGTTTGCGGTTATTGAGTTGATTAGCGAGTTTCGGAGCAAACATACATACGGAGAAACGAGCTTGCGAACGAGCAGTCAGCAATGTCGCAGAGTTATTTTTTGCTACAGGTCATTTGCGGCAATATAAGTAACCGGGCGCGATATTGCTACTAGGGACTTTCAAGGTGAGGAAATTAACTCTCGGAGGTCAGCTTTCACCTATTACTCAACCTCAGCACCTGCAGCTTGCCATAAAAAAAAAAACATTTTTAACTCAAAAAAAAAAAAAAAAAAAAGAAAGAAAAAGCTAACACTGGAACTCACCTATGACAGCCCTTGACAGGAATGATCACTTACTTTCTATTAGTTATGTAATATTTGGTAAGATTTTAATTTCCTGAAGTCTGAGATACGGCTTGGAAATATGGCAGTCGTAATCATATTAATGGAACCGAATGCCCTTGAGAATCCACATTTGTTCTGCCAACAGGAATTTAGTTGAGGCAATACAGAGGGGGGGAAATCTCATTGCAGGCAATAATGTAGGTTGTCATTATGAAAAATTCCTGCTCATCTCAAGTGTAAAAGGCATAAGAGTTTATTTAAATTTATATATATATATATATATATATATATATATATATATATATATATATATATATATAGGCAGGTGTGAAAAAATCTAAGAATACTTTCAGAAATATAAATAATGATTGTTTATTTTTGTCATTTTACAAAATGCAAAGTGAGCGAACAAAAGTAAATAATGGAAATCAAATCAATATTTGGTGTGAGTACCTTATAAAGAAGTAGAAGTAGTGGAAGTGATGGCACGACCCCCACAGAGCCCTGATCTCTACATCATGGAGTGTGTGTGGGATTTACATGAAGAGACAGAAGGATGTGAGAACGTCTACCATCCACAGAAGATCTGTGTTTACTTCTCCAAGATGGAACAAACAACCAGCCGAGTTCCTTCATAAACACTGTGTGTAAGTGTACCTAGAAGTATTACTGCTGTTTTGAAGGTAAAGTGTGTTCACACCAAATATTGATATGATTTCCATTTCTATTTTCTTCATTCACTGCATTTCGTTCATTGATGAAAGTAAATAATTAACACTTCCATTTTTGAAAGCATTCTTTGTTTACAGCATTTTTCAAACACATATGTTCTCCTCTCTTCCTGTCCTCTGGAATGACTTTTCCCTACATTTTGGAGAGTGGTTGTGGGAATTTGCTGAGTCCCCCACCGGACCATTATCACGGACAGACTCTGATGTCAGGTGAGAAAGCCTGTGACGGTGTCTGACTTCCAGTTCATTCCAGTATTTTTCAGTAGGATTAAGGTCAGAGCATCACTGCAGGTCACTTAAGTCCTTATACTACAAACCTGATAAACAAAGGCTTTATATACTGTATTTCTTTTATGCGGATCTGGTCACTTTTGAGAAACTGTACCTCAAAACGCAAAAGCATCCTATTAGAAATGCAATTGCTATTAAGTGAACCTAAGTGGTGGTCATGATGTGTTTTTGTTGGTGTTGTTGTTGTTGTTGATGCATTGTAACAGGTAAATAGGCTTAAAGTGCAGCAACACTCTGAAATTAAACTCATCTATTTGAAAGCATTTAGCACAATACCTCAGTGAAGTATCACATAATTATACAAAAACAACAAAAGTGTTCCTTTACCGAGCAGCCACTTGAATGTAATTAACGTAATGAATTGTCAGTTTGATGACATGGGAAGCGTTCGAGAGAACAGATCAGGTGGACCATTGGCTCGCAAATACGACTGTTGCCTCAGGTTTATAGATTTGCCTTCTTTGGGGTTATTTTAATGATTTCATAAGTTCATAGGCTACGGTCAAAACAACAAGGCGAAGGGTTTTGGAACTGTCATTGCAGGTGTTTCGCTCAAGTGAAAGCAAAAATAGGAGGCCTGTGGAAGAGGAAAGAGCACCGGTTCTTGATGATATGATCGTATTGTACGGAGATTGAATAATTCTCTAAAAAATTAGCGGTGTGAGGTTCGCATTGAAAGAACTGAAAGAAGCATTCCACTCCTTTCTTTCTCCCATTTGCAAGCATTGATGTTCTTGCACTTTGCAGCTCAGGTTGGTTGAATAATCCGGATGTTCCGAGCTATTCCGGGGCCAAGGACGTCAGAAAATATAGCGTATCTATATTTTACTGGGTTTCACTTCAGGCCACTGTAACAGACGAAGATATGACAGCCGACTCGCTCTTCTGGATGAGTACAGTATGTAGAACAAACCTCTAAACATGGAAGAAGAAGGTCAGATCGCGAATAGAAGTGTCACTGTATTGCTTCTCAAATTGGCCACGGACTGGCTTTTCATTGGCTGGATCGAGGGTGCAGTTTCATAGTAGCAATCTTAGCCTATTTATTCCGTGTCTGTTTCAAAGTGTAGGTACATGCTATCGAGTAAAAGCAGAACTGTCAAGAGATCCTTATGCATTGTCTCTGCATCAGGAAATCTATATGTTTCCTAATTGAACCGAGACAGAACAATGACCTTGAGTATTTATTTTTAGTAACAGTCCTAAGTACAGGCTTTTTTCCCTTTCTGCTTTTTAGAAGCCAATGTGCTGACAGCTGTCTTTTTTTTTGAAGGTCAGGTGACATTTACTCGCCCCTTGTCTTTGTCTGACTCGATCTCTTCACAACGGAAACCTTTAGCACATTTCATCTAGGTCAGTCAATATGGTCTTGAACAGAGGGCTTGGCGGAATTCACTGAAACCTGCTGGGTCCATGTGGAGGGGCAGGTGCAGGTTAATAGTCTGATTTCAAAACCGGTCAGACAGACAAATAGTTAAAAAGAAAGAAACAAACAAACAAAACAAGAAAAAAAAACAGCAATTGATTTGTTAAATGAATATACATGGGTACATCAGGAGGTTAAAACGTTTGAAGGAAGCAAAGCAAGAAAGGTGCAATTCTGGATGGAGCGAGGTCACATGCAAGTTTCATTAGAAAGCACACCGTAATGGACAAGGGTTCGTGAGAGTGGGAGTTTTCCTATACTTTTGGATAAGGTCATTGAATTCCGTTTTGCTCCATTTGTAAACATTCATTCATCTTCTAGCGCGTTATCCCATCTTCCCTCGGGTCGCGGGGAGCCTGTGCCTATCTCGGGCGTCTTGGGGCATCAAGGTAGGATACACCCTGGATGGAATACCAACCCTCTATGGAAAGCACACACACTCACCCACACATTCATACACTACGGATAGTTTTTCCAACGTGACAAACAGTATGTTTTTAGACCGGGGGAGGAAACCGGAGAACCCGGAGAAAATCCCCGTGAGGCACAGGGAGAACATGCAAACTCCACACACACACACACACACACACACACAGTGGAGGCGGGAATCGAACCCCCAACCCTTGGAGGTGTGAGGCGAGCGTGCTAACCGCTAAGCCACCGTGCCCCCTCAATTGTAAACATTCTGTTCATAAATAATTATACTGTATATAAAACAATGATCTCATATATAAAGCTATTTCATATTTTTGCCCATGAACACAACGGCTTGAAATATTTGTCATATCTATATCAAACAAATTGATTAGTCCATGTCCATTATCCACTTACCAACTCTTGGACGTCTAGGCGAATGGAAAGGCGCGCTTAATAACCCTGCAATGCAGTCAACAATATAAAGCTTCCATTTAAAAACTTGTTTTGGACTTTAATCAATACGTCTTGAATCATGCGCTGGGTGGTACTGTTTTCTGTAGAAAGGCTTACTGCTGTTTTGTATTGATTGAGGTCTGTAGCAGGGGCCCTGACTCGAGCTGTTTTGGCTTTGCCGCCTCACTCCCTTATAACGGTGTGCGAATAAACCGCGTAATGATGAATCATCATATATGTATATAGAAAATGACTCGGTGGCTCGTTGGCTTAAGTTGTTAATGAATCAATATGCAATCTTCATTTTGTTTTCCCGAAATTTGTATTGAGCTTTCCATAATCACAAATGGAAAATGAAGATGCGGGGAGACTTTCTCAGCAAAGACCTACGTGATAAAACACATATTCAGCATCGTCACTACAGAAATCAGCATTTAATATCCGTTCTCATGACGAAGATCTGAGAATCATATCACCAAACTCTTGGGGGAAAAAAAATAAAGGGTTGTAAAAGTATGAAAGTTTCCAAATCCGTTCACATTCTACTGTTTAACTATTTATTTAAGGGTTTTAATGATTAAATCCATACCTACATAAATAATGGGGAATGGGTCGGGCCTGGTTTATCCTTTTTCCTTGCCATCATGCGCGGCTTTTAGAACCAGTAATTAGTGACGCTTGCAAAAGCAGCACTATTATAATCTCTCTCTAGCTCCGCAGTTTGTGTCCGATCCTCACGAATCATACCTCATACCGTGCGGCCCGATGATGTGAGGTGTGCTATTGTGCTTTTATAAGGAATCGCCCCATGGAATTCCAATCCCCGGGGCCAAAAAGCGGGAATTTTTTCCCATAGAAAAAGGTCATGTGACATGTCTAAATGCTCGGCACATCGACTGAAGTCGGACTTTGGATAATTTGATGTGTCACTGGCCCCGCCCCCCCTCTGCCATTTTTTATATTAGAATTGGTCTGAAGTTATCATCGAATTAGTGTAAGTTGGGATTTTTGGGTGACGGCTCTGTAGCGGGACATTAGAAAGGGTTCATAAGTCCTTCTTCTTCTAGGAAACAAATACCCGTAACTTTTTTCCTTATAAATAGATGGAATTTTGTGCTTTGTAACCTTTACACCACAAAGAAATTATGCTGTCTTTTCTTCCGAGTGTGTCTCCTAAAATCCTGCTTTGCCGATGATGCTTTCCTCCCCCACAGAAGCTGGCTGATTTGATGTACTGTAGGTTTCAGGTTATAAGTGAGTGGGTGGAATAATATTGGTGTCTTCATTTGATTTATTTATTTATTTATTTATTTTTTACTCAAGTCTTTATTGGCACATGCTGGCAGAATCATACAGTGCACACACACACACACACACACACACACACACACACACACACACACACACACACACACACACACATGTGTATAAATATAAGGGCTATCAAAAGGCAGTTAACTCATTCATAGCATTCTTCTATTCTCAGTATACCATAAATGAATCCTTTACATGTTTTAATACTATAATGAATTGTAAAAGATGTTCTAAATATATAAATTTTCATTCAAAATCTCTCTTCAAAATTATTATTATTATTATTATTTTTATTATTTTCTTTCTTGTAAAATCCTATGTCATTTTTAGTAGTTTAGTAGTTGTTTTAATTATTACATATGGTAAGGAATTGTTCCGGTTTTGCTTGCTTTCCATATAAACTAGTGATTAAGTGATATACGGTAATATAGCGAGTAGCTTGTACCTCTTGTGAATGCGCAGCTAGTAGGCTTAATTCTGTCTGTCTGTCCGTCCATCCATCCATCCATCCATCCATCTATCTATCTATCTGTCTGTCTATCTGTCTGTCTGTCACTCTGTCAGTCTGTCTTTCTTTCTGTCGGTTGGTGGGTCTGCCTGTCTGTCTGTCTGTCTGTCCGTCCGTCCATCCATCCATCCATCCGTCTGTCTGTCTGTCTGTCTGTTCTATCTATCTATCTATCTATCTATCTATCTATCTATCTATCTATCTATCTATCTATCTATCTATCTATCTATCTGTCTATCTTTCTGTCTGTCGGTTGGTGGGTCTGTCTGTCTGTCACTCTGTCAGTCTGTCGGTTGGTGGGTCTGTCTGTCTATCTATCTATCTATCTATCTATCTATCTATCTATCTATCTATCTATCTGTCTGTCTGTCTGTCTGTCTGTCTGTCACTATGTCAGTCTGTCTTTCTGTCTGTCGGTTGGTGGGTCTGTCTGTCTGTCTCTGTCTATCTATCTATCTATCCATCCATCCATTCATCCATCCATCTATCCATCTATGGGGGCATGTTTGGACATGAACAAGTTTTCCTGTCGATTCACATGTGGGGAATAAATGATTTTATGAATACAGAACAGGATATAAAGCCAAATAGCACACTGTGTACTTCTCTCGATTTTATATCCGGACTGTATTCTTGACAAATGCTCAAACATTATCCATCCAATGGCTCTCGGCCCATCAGCAGTTAGAACATTTGACTGTTTGGGGAAATCACAGAAAATGGTAAAATATGCAAACAGTACCATAAGGAGCTGTAAACGAGCTTATGCTGGTGTGTACACTTTTGCTCTGAACTAGATGATGAAATGCCGTGACAAAATAAAATGACAGACACGAGGCAAAGTTGTAAGTTGGTTGTAAGTAGATGCCGCGCAGCATTCCCAGCACTCAACATAAATCCGAGAAGTTGCCATTTGCCCCTTGTGGTCACACATGGGAACTGCATGAAGGGCTAATAGAGCCTCATCTGGGAAGGACATTCACGTCTCCAAGCTCAGTCTATTTTTCTGCAGATGAGTAGCAGCACACGGGGTAGTTAATGAAGGCATTTCTAGAATCTTGGCATTTATGAGCTCGTTTTAAACTATTCAGCTTCCAAGATCATTTTTTTTTTATAGTAAAACATTGGGATTCATGATAAAGCATTTCACCAAACAAATGCAGAGTGTAGACAAAGTGTCTGTGATGCGGCGTACAATAGCAGCGATTGGGGTGAAGTTAAGGAGTGGATAGCGCTTACACTTCAGAAATGAATGTACCTTGTATTCCTGTGCAAAAGTGGAAAAAAACAAATCTAGGCTCACATTTTGGTTCTTTTGTTGTAAATGTTTACCTGCACTCTTTTTTCTTTCCCTTTCTTTTTCGGAAACCCGGCAGACCTGATTTTCCATTCTACTGTGTGCATCTGCTGTATCAAAATCCAGAAAGATACGTCTAATACTGTGTAAAATGACCTGCTTAAAGATGGCACATTGTCGACTCCAAACCCATGTTATTCTAAAAAAATTAATAAATAAAAATTCACTTGACAATAGCCTTTAGTATCAATCAAGCGCAACAACCTATCAGCTTAATTTAGTTTGAGGCTACATTAGCTACAGATAGCTTTCGTGCTACACGCTGTTGAAGAAATAATTACGATGGCAGACCGCACATCCCGTTCTGCCTAAAATCTTATGTGAATCAGCTTCCTTTATGAATTCATGAGACCACGATGATG
This sequence comes from Kryptopterus vitreolus, assembly GCA_030449085.1. NCBI lineage: Eukaryota > Metazoa > Chordata > Actinopteri > Siluriformes > Siluridae > Kryptopterus > Kryptopterus vitreolus. Next base: position 5,204,339 of record JACRUU010000014.1, read on the forward strand.
CATTAAGTTCTATATTTAACTCAAGATTAACATCAGGATTTTTTTTTTTTTCACCTGTGAAAGCGTCTCCCAAATCCATCTCGCACTTTGCTGTCCATCTGTGAAAGGGACCACCACAGGCTCACGACACACCAGACGATAGTTAGTTGGTGGATCGTTTTTATGTACGGTAGGTGTTTGTGTTATATGGGTATGAGTGCTCCAATGCATCACTTTCATGCTTGAACATTATTCGAAATGTAATCGCATGTATGAATGTGTAATAATAATAATAATAATAATAATAATAATAATAATAATCATCATCATCATCATCATCATATCATCATCATCATCATCATGGGTTCGAAAATCTGAAAATGTTCCAAATATAGAAATAAGAAATATGGAAAAATGTATAATAATACTAATAATATGCATAATAATATGGATAATAATAATAATAATGATAATGATAATGATAATTATTATTATTATTATTATTTATTATTGTTATTATTATAATAATATGATGATGATATAGGGGGCACGGTGGCTTAGTGGTTAGCACGTTCGCCTCACACCGCCAGGGTCCGTGTTCGCTTCCCGTCTCGGCCATGTGTGTGTGGTTTGCATGTTCTCCCCGTGCCTCAGGGGTTTTTCTCCGGGTTCTCCGGTTTCCTCCCCGGTCCAAAAACATGCACGGTAGGTTGATTGGTACCTTGGAAAATTGTCCCTATTGTATGAATGTGTGTATATGTGTGTGTGTGTGTGTCCTGCGATGGGTTGGCATTTCATCCAGGGTGTATCTTACCTTAATGCCCATAGACACCTGAGATAGGCACAGGATCCCCGTGACCCGAGGGAAGATCGGATAAAGCGGTAGAAGATGAATGAATGATGAGCCTATAACTAGAGGGGCACCGTGGCTTAGCACATTCGCCTCACACCTCCAGGGTTGGGGGTTCGATTCCTGCCTCCGCCAAGTGTGGAGTTCTCCCCGTACCTCATGGTGTTTTTCTGTGGGTTCTCCGGTTTCCCCCCCTCTCCAAAAACATGCATGGTAGGTGGATTGGCACCTTGGAAAAACACGTAAGACAAGAACTTTCAAGGTACATGATACGTACTAATGGCCTGAAATCCCTACATCCTACTGACAAGAAAAGTATTATTTTATTTTATTTTTCTCCCCCAGAGTGTGTTTAGATCACTGTATACACCAGGTGTACAGGTAAACAGATTTTCATGCACCGACTATAACGATTGTGTGTGCAATAGTTCTTTTGCTCGTACGTTTAGTTCTGTTTGTCGCCGTCAAAATTTTTCCACTTAACAAAAAGATAAATTACCAGAAACCAATTTCCACTGGAACGCTTAGGTTACAATCTTTAAGGCTCTTAAAAAAATGCAAAAAATAAAAAAGCCAGACAGGAGTCGGAGCGAACACAAATTAGGCACTTGAATCTGAAAGGGCGCAGATATGAAAAAAAAAGGAAATTTGATTCATCAGCAGCGAATACATCAAAGTGAAGTTGCACCTTGCGAATCTGCAGACCTTTGAAACATAAGCCAATGGAAATGAGAAAGGTGTAGGACTTAGAATCTCTTCAAACCGAACAAAAGAGGAGGGAAGGGGGGAGGGGGGCGAAAAAAGGAACTGGTAATCGCTATGTAACACATTCTCGTCTGCACGAGAGCACCCGGGATTCTTTTATCCCTTGAGTCATTACAGACATATTTAAGTGGTCAAAATCTACACAAGGTCATGTATGAGGCAGAACGTATATATCTGTTTATTAATATAAAGCGAATATGTTTATTTATCCATTCGCAGTGATTGTTTGGTTGTTGGGTTTATATCTCGCGGAAACAACCGACATATTTCAAGGTGCAAGGTGCATCTTTATGGACGTACGAGGATGATGGGATGCATTCAGTAAACTGGCAGGCGAGCGTATATCCGAGGGATAAAGCAAGCACGGATCAATACTTGGCTCTGGATTCTTTATAGGAAGCGTGCCACATTTTGGGCATCATGAGGAGGAAACGGTGTAAAACTATTCGGGGGGCAGAGACAGGGGTTCAGTGAAGAATTCAATTCTGCAGCAGGCCAAGAGAGTTACTGGCTTTCATGATTGATGCACTTGTACCACAAGTCCAAGAGAGGCTAGGCTTGCTGAGCCATGTGATGGATATACCAATATATTGTGTCTACACCACTGGTGGTCAGCAGTGGTGTGCTCACCCTTTAACAGAATGATAAATGTTACACCTGGTGGCCATTTCATGATGCATTCAATAGCGAGTCATTTTTGGGAGGTTTTAGAACAAGGGAGCGAGCTTAGCTCCTGGAGGGTAAAAAAAGAAAGAAATAAAGAGAGAAATTGTTCAAGCACTTTAAAATTGCATTGTTTGTAGGTAGCCCCGATGTGAGGTTTGATCGAAAGGGGGGAAGGGGGGGGTTGTTTTTAGATTCTTTTTGGGGATTAAGAAATGATCGAGAGGGTTTATCGATAATATAAAACATGATGAATTTAGTTGGCTCAAATCAAATGATCAAATATGCGATTTATTTAAAACCTGTCTATATGCTTGGGTTCCTTAGATCGTTACAAATAAGTGGTCAAATTCTACACAAAGTCATGTATGAGGTCTGGCAGAACTTTCATTCATTCATCTTCTAGCGCTTTATCCGATCTTCCCTCGGGTCACGGGGAGCCTGTGCCTATCAGGCATCTTCTAAGGCGTCTTCTGGCATCAAGGCAGGATACACCCTGTATGGAATGCCAACCCATCGCAGGACACATACACTCACATTCACACACACATTCACACATTAGGGACAATTTTCCAAGGTGCCAATCAACCTACCATGCAGGTTTTTGGACTGGGAGGAAACCGGAGAACCCGGAGAAAACCCCCTGAGAACATGCAAACTCCACACACACATGGCGGAGGTGAGAATCGAACCCCCGAGGCGACAGTAAACCACCAAACCACTGGTATCATCAAGCTGCCAGTTTTGGGTCTTTGAGCAAGGCTCTTAACCCTATTAATGGGGGCTCTTAATGGGGCTCTTAACCCCATTAGCCATCTAATGGTTGTGTAGGTGTTAGCTGAGTGTTTAAGGCATTGGCCTATGGACCGGGAGATGGCACCACCACCAAGCTGCCACTTGAACAAGGCCTTTAACCTTCAGTTGCTCAGATACAAGTTGCTCTGGATAAGAATTTCACTGACAAATAAAGGCTACTCTCAACCTACCAAGTCAAACCCGGAGCAATCAATCAAAAACGGGATTCTTTTGAGCATAATAAAATTACAGAGACTGCTGGAATTGGCAAGTTCACAAGTGCATACACACACTGGGATTCACACAGTCTTTTTATTTATTTGTTTGTTTTATATAAATGCTGCTATTTGGAATCTATGGTACATTCAACATCATATTCATCAAATCATTGTGGATAAGGTCATCATGGATCCTCCTAAAGCAGACAAACAGGCAAAACATTCATAAACATTCATTCATTCATCTTCTACCGCTATATCCGATCTTCCCTCGGGTCACGGGGATTCTGTGCCTGTCTCAGGCGTCTATGGGCATTAATGCAGGATACACCCTGGATGGAATACCAACCCATAACAGGGCACACACACACACTCACAATCACACACACATTCATACACTAGTATGGGAAAATTTTCCAAGGTGCCAACCAACCTACCGTGCATGTTTTTGGACCGGGAGGAAACCGGAGAACCTGGAGAAAAACCCCGAGGCACGGGGAGAACATACAAACTCCACACACACATGGCCGAGACGGGAATCGAACCCGGACCCTGGCGGTGTAAGATGAACGTGCTAACCACTAAGCCACCGTGCCTCCCTGCACATTCGTAAACATGATAATATATTTTTCTATATTGTTTGCCTGTTATTGAGTGTATTTTATTTTCCTGTATATAGTGCATAGTAAATGCAAGCTGGCATGTTGAGTGTCGAATGATTGCGTTGTGTGATTCATGTGATCATTTGACTTAAAGTCTGGATGTTGTTCATTTGGGAAGCTGTTCACAGAGGGTGGGCGTTTTTACTTAACAAGCCGTAATCTATCTAAATATTGCGTGCTCTTTTGTCGTAATGGAAAATAAAACGTTCTCTTTTCACACCGATGAACTATGGTTTGAGAGACAATCATTTCGTAAGGATAAGTGCGCATTGAACGTAATGCAATTTAGCCATTTGGAATAAACAACATCCAAATAATAGACCAGGGAAAAAAAGACTTTCCTGTTGTTTTACCTCGATTTACCTCTTACAAATTCCATTTTTATTTGTCACATGCACATACACACATAGTACGACATGCAGTGAAACGCTTTTTACGACCCGCCAATATGTGAACATAACGGAAAGAAAAAGAAGATTAGAAATAAATGTAAATAACAAATAAAATAGAATAAAAATCATAATAGAAATAAAATAAAAATAGAATAACAATGCGATATCTTTATAAAAATATATATAAAAATAGTGTATAAAGTGCCCAGTGTAACATGACCAGTATAAAGTGACCAGTTTAAAGTGTCCAGTGTAACGTGACCAGTGTAAAGTGAGCAGTGTAAAGTGTCCAGTGTAACATGACCAGTGTAAAGTGTCCAGTGTAAAGTGACCAGTGTAAGGTGACCAGCGTAAAGTGTCTAGTGTAGTGTCGAGTGTAACATGACCAGTATAAAGTGACCAGTTTAAAGTGTCCAGTGTATCATGACCAGTGTAAAGGGAGCATTGTAAAGTGTCCAGTGTAACATGACCAGTGTAAGGTGACCAGCGTAAAGTGTCTATTGTAGTGTCCAGTGTAACATGACCAGTATAAAGTGACTAGTGTAATATGTCCAGTGTAAAGTATCCAGTGTAAAGTGACCAGTGTAAAGTGCCCAGTGTGACATGACCAATATAAAGTGACCATAGTGAAAGTGTAATGTGACCAGTGACAGTGTCAGTGTAAAGTGACCAGTGTAAAATGAAGTGTCCAGTTGTAAAGTGTCCAGTGTAAAGTACCAGTGTAAAGTTTACCAGTGATCAGTAAAGTGACCAGTTTAAAGTGTCCAGTGTAACGTGACCAGTGTAAAGTGTCCAGTGTAACATGACCAGTGTAAAGTGTCCATTGTAAAGTGTCCAGAGTAAGATGACCAGTGAAATGTGTCCTTTGTAACCTGACCAGTGTAAAGTGTCAAGTGTAATGTGACCAGTGTAAAGTATCCAGTGTAAAGTGTGTAACATGACCAGTATAAAGTGTCCAGTGTAACGTGACCAGTGTAAAGTGTCCAGTGTAAAGTGACCAGTGTAAAGTATAAAGTGTCCAGTGTAACGTGACCAGTGTAAAGTGTAACATGCCCAGTGTAAAGTGTCCAGTGTAACGTGACCAGTGTAAAGTGTCCAGTGTAAAGTGTCCAGTGTAAAGTATGTGTAACTGCAAACCAGTGTAAAGTGTGTAAAATGTGTAACCAGTGTAATGTATCCAGTGTCAAGTGTCTCACATCTGTCTTTGGTGATTTCTGCCCACTCCTCTTTACAGAACAGATGAGAGAGGATGAAAGGACATCTGGCATGTAGCGCCCGCTTCAGGTCTGGTCAGGACATTTCAATGGGTTTGAGATCCGGACTCTGACTGTCCACAGAATGGATTTCTGAAAGGCCTCTGATTTGTCCAAATGCATTCTGGCAAAAAGTGGAAACAGGGACGCTTTGTTCTTTTTTTGAGAGCAGAGACTTTTTTCTAGTAACTCTCCCATAAATGTCATGTCTGTACAATTTTCATCAGATAGTAGACGCAGGTACATTTTACCCCAAATGGTACCGCCTCATTTTTATAAACCTGACTCTAAGAGTCACTTTAATTGACTCTCTGCAGTTTCGTGTTGCTCTATCTGTGTAGTGCCTCAACTTTCATTTAATAATTTTAATACCCAACGTCAGGATTGTTTTAATAATCAGAATTCTTTTAATATATTTTTTTCCAATTATTTGAAATAATTCTGACTTAGACGTAGCCAAAAAGAATTTTGCGGCTAAATTCAAGTGATTTATTCTGTACATGCTCACTATAGAGTCAACTTGTTTTCCCAAACATAAACAAATCTGTATTCTATTTTAAGCCACAGTTACTAATTATGCATGCATGCACCTGTAAATGCATCTCAGCTTGTCATGTTCTAGTGTCACACCTTTAATGTCAAACACACACCATGTGAACCACCTCCCCAATTAACCCCGACACCACACACAGATACACACATACACAAAAGCGTTTTCATCGTTGTTTTCCCGGTGTTTTTTCCCGGTGTTCTTAGCCAGTCCCTACTGCTTGTGTGACCGCTTGCACATTGTCTCAAGCAAAAGATTTTACTCTTTTTAAAATAAAATCATCAAAATTCATGTATTCATGACCTTCCATCCAAACCTGTACTGTATGTCAACAAGCGAAGGGAATAAGGAAAAAAATGAATTATAATATTCACAGGAGACGCAGCATTCCAATTTGTTTTTTTTATTTTTTATTCTGGGTTAACAAATGTGCTCCTCTGCTGAATAAGTCAGTCATTTATGGGATGGTTAAATAGCAGTCATTTGATTTTCAAGATGACTTCATCCACCAAAGGCTAGAAGAAATGGGGGGGAAGAAAAACAAAGAACTTTTTGTTTTCCTATGTATTAAAACAAATAGGACGAAAATGCATGTGCATATCAAGACAAATCATGGGGGTTTGTTCTAAACAGATGGAACAAGTCGCACCACTGGTCCGAACAGCACAGAAATAATGATTGGGCACGGGCATGTCTGACATAAAAATGACTAAAAATAGAGAAGGAGCAGCTTTCATAACTGAGATACTGCTTTAAACGAGGATTTGGGATTTAAAAAAAAAAAGTGTGCATGGGGATGGATCTGAAATAATTGGAACGCTTATGTCATGTTTAGCCACTATTCGTTAAAATGTCAGGGACACTTTTTATCTGTAAATGTATTTGTTTTGAAAATACGACTGTTTCATTCAACGCCAAACCTCAAGCATTCTTACTTATATAATTATATATATATATATATATATATATATATATATATATATATATATATATATATATATATATATATATATATATATTCATTCATTCATTCATCTTCTACTGCTTTTATATCTAATATCCGATCTTCCCTCGGGTCACGGGGAGTCTGTGCCTATCTCAGGCGTCTATGGGCATTAAGGCAAAAAAAAAACATGGATTTTATATATATATATATATATATATATATATATATATTATATATATTATATATATATATATATATATATATATATATTATATGGGGCACGGTGGCTTCTGGTTAGCACGTCATCGCCTCACACCCGGTTGTCCGGTTTTGATTCCCGTCTCGGCCATGTGTGTGTGTTTGCATGTTCTCCCCGTTTTTCAGGGGGTTTTTCTCCGGGTTCTCCGGTTTCCTCCCGGTCCAAAAACATGATGGTAGGTTGATTGGCACCTTGGAAAATTGTCCCTAGTGTGTGAATGCGTTGGGAGTGTGTGTGTGTGTTTGTGTGTGTGGTGTGTGTGCACCTGCGATGGGTTGGCATCATCCAGGGTGTATCCTGCCTTAATGCCCATAGACACCTGAGATAGGCACAGGCTCCCCGTGACCCGAGGAATCGTATATAATATATATATATATATATAGTATAGATATATATATATATATATATATATATATAACATTATTGTAAATTTATCATGTAAAAGTTGCTTCACATATGTATGACCAAGGAAACAAAAACATTAATAAAAAGACCGAACCCACTCTACAGCTAGATGTTCTGTCCTTGTGTTCTATTTGGCTGGAGATTGAAGGTCAGAGGACATAGCAGCACTTAACCACGCTCCCTAAAGGACGAGGTGAGTGTATCTAACAGGGCTTTCATCTGATGAACATGTCCGACCTTCCACCCACAAGCCGTACGCGCTGGCGTTGGGCCCGTCGTCGCTCTCCCTCTTGTTATCTCCATGTAATTTAACTAGGCGGTGCCCGTGATGAGATCGCTTCCCTTGGCTTTTTCGACGGAAAGTAAATCTCCCAGCATGCACTAGTCTGATACGTGTACATTATTGTAGCATTTTCATTTTTGGGAGACTTTACTACGTTTCAGTATCTTAACGATATTTCGTTATTTCAAGCAACCAATCAGTGGCGAGCGCGCTCTGTTTTCAGCCTGTTTTGATTGTCGCTTGGCGGTTCTCTTCTTATAAGCAACCTACAGTTCAGCATCAGTTCAACAGCAAGCAGAATTTTTTAGAGAGGAATAAATAATAAAAGAAACCTCCTGATTCGAACTCCCACGAACACCCGTGGCCTCACTAGCGCAAGCATTTTTTTTTTCTTTCTTTTTTTTTTTTAAAGAGTTGAAAAGTCGACTTTGGACTCATGATAATTTAAATAGATATCAATCAGTGTTTAAGGTATTAATATCGCTTTTGTTAATAGATCGGTGTGCTAAGAGTAACATGAAAGTCTTTTTATGTCAACGTAATACTAAAAATAATAATTACAGCGATAATAATACTTAATTATAATAAAAGCGTACTTTAATTGTGAAATATTTGTAATTCGTTACAGTTGTGTCGGAAAATGTGTAATTAAATTACAGTTACTTATGAAAATGCTAACGATTACAAATACATCGGAACAATTTTATGTAAAATCAGTGCTTTAGACAACTGCAGTCGATCTCAAATAGTGAGACATGGCATGGGGTGATGCCCTGGAGAGGTTCGGGCGTGTGACCCTGTGGAATACGCTTTTTTGTCATACTAGAATAAATTGTAATTGCGCCTCCATTACAGTAGGTGGCAGTGTCTCAGTTCTCAGTCTTTGAGTATGTGCAGAGAGTAACATAATGAAAAACATACAGTGAAGCATAGCATGCACGCAAGATGCATTAATATTACCTATTGTTTCCTGGGGTTTTTTTCCTTAGAATGTTATCTTAAAGGGGGCACGGTGGCTTAGTGGTTAGGACGTTCGCCTCACACCGCCAGGGTCCGGGTTCGATTCCCGTCTCGGCCATGTGTGTGTGGAGTTTGCATGTTCTCCCTGTGCCTCAGGGGTTTTTCTCCGGGTTCCTCCCCGGTCCAAAAACATGCACGGTAGGTTGATTGGCACCTTGGAAAATTGTCCCTAGTGTATGAATGTGTGTGTGAGTGTGTGTGTGTCCTGCGATGGGTTGGCATTCCATCCAGGGTGTATCCTGCCTTAATGCCCATAGACGCCTGAGATAGGCACAGGCTCCCCGTGACCCGAGGGAAGATCGGATAAAGCGGTAGAAGATGAATGAATGAATGAATGTTAACTTAACGCGCCACCTAGTGGACGAATGAAGGTAATCGAAAAGTAATCAGTTACTTTAAGTGTGTAAAAAAAAATGGAAAGTTAAACTACTTATTACATTTTGAATAGGGTCATTTCTGTAACATCTGTAATCTATTTACATTTCCAAAGTAACCTTCCCAACACTGCACATCATTATGTTTTGTATAGTTAAGTACATTACTGGAGTGAATGTATAAAGTTAGCAAGTGCATCTCTACTTTAACTCATCTGCATGGGTTTGTGTACTTCGTCCATCACTGTTTGCGAGTTTATATGCACACACACACACACACACACACACACACACACACACACACACACACACTCTGCTTGTGCTGGAATTACAATAGACTGGCGAGAGAAAAAAAAAAGAAAAGAAAACAGAAGATACAGGAATACGTTGCATACATATTAGTGCTGTAATGTATTATTCAGGATGAACAGAAAATGTGTTCTAAACAGATACAAACAGCAGCCGCGATATTTTATTCATTTTTCTAAGAAACCTTGCACAGAGCGGTGCATCAGGACTGGAAATCCCGCAGGACACGACAAAAAAACTGTCGCGCGAGTGGGAGGTTTCATTTTCACACGGTTCAATATGAATAGACCTCGCAGGACAAACAAAAAGCACCTTCATTAAATTAGAATGTATTTACCGCACTCACATGCTCGTATGTGTTTCAATTCGGTGTTTAAATGCAGATTTCGCTCTCTGGGGTTTTTCCGGAGCATTTTCAGTGTTTATTATCGGTTGTATTAAGTTTTATTCGTATATTGTGTTTTTTTTTTTTTTTTCTCAGGCTGTCTGGCTTTATGTTGCCCTCACCGATAGTAAGTTCGGGGTCGATCTTGGCATTGTGGTTCACTACAGACTTTGCTGTGAGTGCCCAAGGATTTAAAGCAATATATGAAGGTAAGAGACATTTTCCGATTTTATTTACTATTGAAATGTCGTAACTATGTATACGGGGAAATTCCATTCAATCCCCGCCCATTTTTTTGGTTAATAATAGACGAATCAGTCAAATCTAAGGGCATAAAAATGCATACTGGTCTAAATGCAGTGATAGCTGGTATAAATATTAGCTTTCAAATGCCGAAAGATGTCACTATATATGTTTTTTTTTTTCGTAACTGGTTATTATGTTGGCTTAACAACAACAAAAAATTTAAGACTATTATAGAATCCCATTACAAATCCCGGCCTGTTATAACTCCTCGAGCTACTACTTCAGCATGATCCTCCAGAATGTTCACATCTAATCATCGAGAGCTTATTCTTTAACTGATCTGACTGTTCTCATAGTGAATAATTAAATATCCATTCAACTCTTATTCACTTACATTAACACAATGTTCAGATATGTTTTTGAGTCTCTCTCTCACACACACACACACACACACACACACACCCGCATGCTCACAGCCTGAAACCCATTTTCTTTTCCTCACACTTTCTCACTGGACCTGTAACACACTCTCACACTCTCACATCATCTAATTCTTTATCAATATCACACACTCTCCATCCATTTTTCAATCAGTCTCTCTCTCTCCCTCTCTCTCTCTCTCTCTCTCTCTCTCTCTATATATATATATATATATATATATATATATAGATATATATATATATATTTTTATTATATATATATATATATATACAATTTTTACTACACTGGCTTTCAGGCAACAGAATCTATTCATTTCAATCTTTTTTGCTCATTTTTTATATTTAAATGATTCTTGTTATTGATAAATGATGTTATTTTTCAAGCACATCATCATCATCATCATCATCATCATCTTCGTCATAAACCACCCAGGGACAGTTGCGTCAAGGTGATTCAACTGGATTATTGACTTCTTATTCAATAACAACACCCACCCCCCCCCACCACACACACACACACAACCCTGCATACAATGTTGAACAATGTAGATATTACATGAATGAAGATGTACTTAGGGGTTATTTCTAAAACAAACAAACAAAAACCTTTGAATGTAGAGGAAACCACAAACCAATAGGATGGTGTAAATCAGAATAATCTTTACTGTTAAACATGGAATCGTAAATCGTGGCATGACAAAAAAAAATATACATATATATATACATATATATATCTATATATATATATATATATATATATATATATATAATATATATATATTATATATAAGGAAGAAAATATAAAAACTGAGAAAAAACACTAATCAAATGATAAAAAATTAAGAATTAAAAATTAAATTACATTAAATGAATAAGAAAAATTACAAATTTAATAATAATAGAAAAATAATAAGAGAAGAAAAGCAGCTCAGTGATTTGTTTTTCCTGATTAAATCCAAGGTGCAGGGTTGCAAAAAAGCAGTCATTGATGATTGTGTGAATATGGCACATACTGTATGAATTGTGTAAGCTTTCCTTTATTGCAGTAATAATGTTTGTGTAAAAATGTCTTCACTGATAAATTAGAAATTTGAAAGCGTTTTCATTTAAAAACCACTTCCTTGTTTTGTTTTTTTTAATCATTTTCCATAAAGTTATTCACTTTCATTCACACTGAAATGTCTGATGTCCCTGAACCTCGAATGTGTGAATTGTAAGACTTTTCAACCTGCGTCATTTCCACCAGGTGTTTATTTATTATTTTTACTGCATCGGTGTCTAAAAATGCGTCTTCGTTTTTCAAAAAGCCTCTGTTTTTATCTTGGAGGCGAAAACAGACGTTTTCAGATATATATCCACTTTTGATTTGACGCTGACTGCCGATGCCACCTTAGTGTCGACGGAAGGCCGAAAGGATGAGAAAAAAATATGACATTTTCAAACTAAAATGTATTAGTGCAGACACGACCCTTGTTGCGCACTTGGTGTAGTGGTGGAGTCGCGTTTCAATTACCTTGAAAATCATGAATTCAGCTGCCTGTTTGCATTAAGTATGTTTTAATTGAGCCCCGTTGATAGAACATTATGATGCATCGTTACTACGGTTTTAATAATTCAGCACCCTGTGTACTCTCGCTGCTCCGAAACGATCGTTTCTGCAGAAATCCATCCTGTCACATGCTCAACATCCTTAGAAAGTGATTAAGCAATGCGGGTCTCCCACTACGCATGAATAACGTCGCGTTACGGCAGACGAAAACGTGCGTCGTGGCGCATTTTTGTGCGGGGGGGAAAAAAAAGAAAAGGTGAGCGCTAATTCACTCACAGGTATGACTGCAGAAAACTAGATTAATACTCCATGCAAATGCATCAATGAGCTTTTCCAATTAAGCGTCGGATTAACTGCGGCATCCCAGTTTTACCTGGGACTTAATTCAATTCCGCCTCTTCTCCCCTGAGCTGCGCGGAGTAATTTCGCTAGAAAGATGAGGGCGAGGATATGATCTCAATCATTGTCCTTGTTCACCTTAATGTTAGCACAAGAAATGCGGGCTAATAAGCTTCCCACTTGTATTGTCCTTATCATTCCGTTCAGTCGGGAAAGATAGAATCCTGACTGGATTTGGATTTTTTTCTTTTTTTTTTCGGATACAGAAAAAACAGGTCAGAAATGAAAAGCGATCATTAAGTTTAAATATCGCCCGAGCCTCACTCGCGGACTTCTCTCGGCAAATCGTTCGGTATTTGTACATAGAGAGCTCGGCTCGCTCGATCGTATGACTCATCAGGTTTCCGCCTTATGAATGATACACATTCGTGTCACTTCACTGCTAGAGAGGCCTATTTTCATGCTTTATTCCTCTCTATAATCTGCTCCGGAATATGGATTACTGCCATCATAATTCACCTTCCTTTTGGTCGCCGGCTTCATTGCCGTTAACTTATGAGCTGCTCTGGAAGGCTTTGCGCGTCTAAAACGTCACGTCGCTCTCGTTTGGCGGCGTGTATTATCGGGTGCCATATCCTCGGCCTGTTTTTTTTTTTTTTCTTTTTGCAGCCATATGGCGGTTGTCGAGGCACCGCTGTGGAATGCAGATGTTCTGACAATGTGTGCTTTGTGCACGCTGCGAGACAAAGCTCCGTCTATGGCGCAAAGTATCATTCCTGCATCGCGCTACAACGCTGCCCACATGATCTCATTACAACACCGAGGCATTGTGATGCAATTACTCCCCGAACATTCTTCTTTCCATCCGTCCTTCTTTTTTCGGAAGCGATGCTACGAGCGGTGGTCCTTTGTAGGTTCACAAATCCGCCCGTGTGAGTTTAACGTTAGCGTAGCCTAGCCGCTAGGAAATTGCTTCAAGCTTCTTTTTTCTGCCCGGCTTGTGTTTTTTTTTTTTTTTTTTTTTTTTTTTATGCGCGCTAGCCAGAGCCCATTGAAGTCGGTGCTGCGTAACATTTTCAGTGACTGCGTGACCTTTCTCTGTTATGCATTAGGAGCCTCTTGCGCAGCTACAACCCAATCCATCAGGTTAATGGGATTTTATAATGGCGTTCCCTCTGGTGGTCAGAATGGACACTGTTTAACACTCGATAGTGCTTTTTCTTTTTTTTTACACCCCCACTCCCTCCCCTCCTCCTCTCATCATTCCCTTAGAGCCAAACATATTTTAATAGCTTTGGATTTTAGCATTAGCTCGCTATCCATTAGGAAAATATTTCTAAAGCTAATAGACATACAAGCAAGCAAATATTTGTTTTTTCCCCTAGCGTTTACCTCAGAAAGGTACAAAGGTCATTATATTGTGTTGTTTTGGTCATTTTTCCAAGCTTTAATTGAATAGCAGCAGGAGCAGTTTATTTATTCGTTCCTTGGATTAGATTAGCGCACATTGAGCTTGTGGCATGAGAATCGGATGACTTTGCTTTCTGCTACGTGTTTAGCTGAAAGTGTCGGCGCTGTTTCAATCTGATGTTTTTTTTTTTTTTTCTTTAAAGCTGAAGTTCGTAATGCGCACGTCTAAATGTGAAAGCCAGGCGCCCCGTTTCTTCAATTCCCATTTAGCGCTGTTTAGATCGCGTCATGCACAATTGTCCCACAGGTTTCCCAGCAGCCTTTAGAGCAGGGCTTATGGGCCATTACACCAGACTAATTGTAATCTATTTGCCTGCAGAGTGCTGAGTGGCACAGCAGTGTGGTAGATGAATATAGAACCTCGTAGCAATTCTCCAACCCCCCCCCCCCCCCCCCCCCCCCCCTTTCCTGAATACAGGTTCAAGATGACTCTGTTTGCCGATTCGATCAAGAGTTCTGCAGTTAATTAACAAAAAAATAATGAATAAATAAATAAATAACCTCCCTGACAGGTCTCAACTTGATACCTCATATTTCTTATCAGCGTGATACTTCATCAATTAAACAAAAAAAAAAAAAAGTATTCCGTGGCACAGGGTACCAGGTACCATAGTACAGGGACAATGACTCAGCATCCACGGATTATTATCTGCGAATAATTCATAGGGTGCGCTCTAGGTTGATGAGTGAGACTGATTAGTATCTGGTGAGACGGGATGGTGACCTCTGGTGAACAGGAGGGGTATTCGGAGCTTCCAGGGTGACTCACTGTAAGCGAGATACAACTCAGTACGAGCTTCAAGGCGCAGTGGCGTAATGCAATCGTTAGCAGACTTGCACGCTACAGTGAGTCATCCTCGGCATCCCAGAATACTCCTCTGTTCACCTGAGGTCACCGGGTAGGTTTCAGAGGAATAAGAATTGACACAGATGGTATCGATCATAAGAAAGGTCTTAGAATTGATCATACTGTAATAATAATAATAATAGTAATAATAATAATAGGGGCACATAGGCTTATCAGTTACCTCCAGGGTTGGGAGTTCGTTCCCCACTCTGCCAGGTGTGTGTGTGGAGTTTGCATGTTCTCCCCATGCCTCAAGGGGTTTTCTCCGGGTTGGCACCTTAGAAAATTGTCCCTAGTTTGTGAAGGTGTTTGTTTGTGTGCCCTGCGATGGGTAGGCATTCCATACAGGGTGTGTCCTGCCCCGAAGACGTCTGAGATAAAGACGCCTGCACAGGTTCACCCGAGATGCGAGAGATAGTCGGTAGAAAATGAAACTGAAGAAGAAGAAGATAATACTACTACTACTACTATTACTACTACTAATACTACTTCTACTACTACTACTACTACTACTAATAATAATAATAATAATAAGTAAAACAAAACTAAATATAATCAAAACGAGAGGAGGCCAAAATGCTGTAAAAGTGATTTCATTTCATTGCATGGCATCACTGTCACACACATCACAGTGGCACTGACACTGCTTTAGTACTCTACAATACACACAGCCCACATGCACATGAGATTCACAAGCACCAAGCAAAGCCTAGTAGTATCCCTTAGAATGATCGTAACTCAAACTCCTACTGACCAAAGCAACAGGCCTGCCAAAAGTCATCATGATGCAGCACTCAGTGTATGGCAAGCCCACACACACACACACACACACACACACACACACACATGCATCATGCATGAACAAACAAGGCGTAGGGGGAGATCCACAGGGGTTAAGGTCCGTGAAAACTAACAAGCAGCGGACAACTTTTACCAGCAGAAAACAAACCAACAAACATAAACACACATGTACAGAATATAATGAAACACACACACACACACACACACACACACACTATATTTATGACCTCTTATTATGGTGTTGGTCTTTCAAAACAGCCCTGACCCATCGAGCATTAACAGTATGAACTTCTTCAGCAATTTGATCTACAGGAGCTGGTGTCTTGGATTGGAGCGCACGGACATCAGCCTTCGCCCTCCCGCGTGCATCAATAAGCCTCAGCATACCATGACCCTGTCGCCGCTTCTCCACTGCTCCTTTCTTCGACCGCTTTTTGATAAATAGCCACCACTGCATAGAACCTTCTGGGTACACAATATACTGTGTGCTTTATATTTATATTATAAAAGTTATATTTATACTACTTCTGGGAAGGACGTTCCACTCGATTTTGTGCGGATTTTGTTCTCCTACAGGCACAAAGGTGTTCAGGTAGCGGGTGTCGGTGTGGTGAGAGTGCGGTTATCATTCACATTCATCCCAAAGGTGCTCACTAGGTTAGGAGTGTGTATGTATATATATATATATATATATATATATATATATATATATATATATATATATATATATATATATATATATAATAAAAAAAACAAAGAATGCTTTCAATAAATGGAAGTGTTAATTATTTACTTTCATCAATGAAAGAAATGCAGTGAATGAAGAAAAGAAAAATATAATCAATATTTGTGTGTGAACACACTTTACCTTCAAAACAGCAGTAACACTTCTATGGTACACTTACACACAGTGTTTATGAAGGAACTCGGCTGGTTGGTTGTTCCATCTTGGAGAAGTAAACACAGATCTTCTGTGGATGTAGACGTTCTCACATCCTTCTGTCTCTTCATGTAAATCCCACACACACACCATGATGTAGAGATCAGGACTATATATATATATATATATATATATATCACACTTCCTAAATTTCCATGAATTACGCCTACTAGCTGCGCATTTATGACAGGTATGAGCTCCTGACTATATTACTGTATATTACCATATGGAACACATCACCGGTTTATATGGAAAGCAACTGAAACCGGAACATAATTCTTAAAGAAACCACATACCATATTTAACAATTAAAACAACCGCTAAAAAATTACATAGAAATTAATTAAGCGAATAATTTCCAGATTAAAATAAATATTAAAGAATCAATAACTAGGAGGCACGGTGGCGTAGTGGTTAGCACATTCGCCTCACACCGCCAGGATCCGGGTTCGATTCCCGGCTCGGTCATGTGTGTGTGGAGTTTGCATGTTCTCCCCGTGCCTCAAGGAGGTTTTTCTCCGGGTTCTCCGGTTTCCTCCCGGTCCAAAAACATGCACGGTAGGTTGATTGGCACCTTGGAAAAATTGTCCCTATAGTGTATGAATGTGTGTGTGAATGTGTGTGTGTGTGTGTGTGCCCTGCGATGGGTTGGCATTCCATCCAGGGTGTATCCTGCCTTAATGCCCATAGACGCCTGAGATAGGCACAGGCTCCCCGTGACCCGAGTGAAGATCGGATAAAGCGGTAGAGGGTAGAGGTTTAGAAGGGGGTGAATGAATGAAGATGAATGAATGAATGAATCAATCAATAACTTTATTAAAGGGAAAGATTTTAACAGAAATTCATATAATTATAAAAGCTTTTACAGTTAAGAGTATTATTAATTACGAAACGTGTAAATTAATGATGCATTAAAAATCGGTGATTAATGTATGATTAATCACAAGTTAACTCACATGTAACATCATGTGATTTATCATGCTTAAATAATTTAATCTATATTTTAATCTATATTGTGTGTGTGTGTGTGTGTTGATGTTATATAATAATACAATGAACATCATTCAGGTCATACAGGACAGTATATTTAATAACAGGTCCACAAACCAGTAGACTGTTTTACCAAAAAAAAAAACTATTTTGAACTTTTTTTGATTATTTTTTTTTTAACAATACTACACAATTTATCCATGGAGTGATTCAAATGAACACTGACTTCCGAAGGGAATTGCATTGTATAGCAGTAAAGAAAGTGGCACTTATTTAAATTTACCCTTGAAAATATGCATTGGACTGCCGGGAAGAACGGCTAGTCATCTATGATCTGTTCAGCAGAAAAGAGCATATGCTAATTTAAAGAGAGAGAGAGAGAGAGAGAGAAAAAGAGAGAGAGAGAAAAAAGTAGTCTGTTTAAAGTATATTCTCTAGACCTTTTTTTTTTTTTTTTTTTTTTTGTCGAGTTTGGTAGACTCCCTGCTTTGAAATTTGGCAGTCGCGGCTTCACGACATAGTTTGAATCGCGTAATTGAACTTTTAGTTCGAAGCAGTAATTCATCATGCTGTAGATAAGATGTCATAGTGGAATTCCCATTATCTCTACACTAACATTTTTACACTGCATCCTCCTCCTCCTACCTCCTCCTCCTCCTCCTCCTCCTCGGGGAGCGTGTTGGCCTGTGAACATTGTGCTGACGACGAGAAATAACACTAATATCGTCTGCTGTTGCAAACAAGCGTTTGCGGCTCGTATTCGCCTCCTTAAATTAAATACCTCGTCAGAGCTTTATTAAAAATTTCGATAGAGATGACAGCTTGTTTTTTTTTTGTTGTTTTTTTTTTCCTTTCCTTCACTCGACACTGAGATATAGATAAGGAAGAAGAAGAAGAAAAAAAGGTTCCAGCAAAGCCTGTGCCAAAAAGATATGAATCAATTAATTTCCCTACTCATAGTAGAAGCCTTAAGATAGCTCACTGGTCTGTCAAGCGTGATGAGAGTCTGGCTAACGTTTAATCAACCTTGCCGAACTGGAGTGTGATAGAAAGGCCAGACAAGAGGATTGGATTACACTCCGGGTCTCCCTTTCGGTTATCAGGCTGCTCTTCTTCTATTTGGACACCACCTGAGTCATTCAGGACTACTTTAGCTGTCGCCTCTGAAGGATGGTGGAGTCTGCGGGTCAAAAGCCTTAAGAACATGCTGAAGAGATGTTTGGCGTTATGGTCAGTGGGTCAGGTATTCATCTTGTAGAACCTTGTAAACATTTGGATAGAGGGTTATGTGTGTAGGTGAGGGTAAATCCTTCGGTGTTTATACAGACTGTAGAGATTTGTATAAGAGCAGGCCGTTTTTTTTTTTTGTTGTTTTTTTTCCGTGAAGAACAGTTTTATTTTAATAGAAGAAAAAGACGGATTTTTAGGAATTTCCCTGTTTGGAGGTCTAGTTAGGTGTTTTGGTCTGGCACATGTTTTACACTCCCTAACACAAGCCTCACCGTTTAATCCGCGTTTGGGACCGGGCTTTGTGCACTGGCTTGCGCAACCGTAATGGCTGGCTTACTACAGTACTGTACGTTTTTGCCTAGTCTGTACAAACAAGCTGTAAAAGACGCCGAAGGAAAGCACGACGTCTGGATCAAGGCACCAAATGTGCACTGTAAAGCAAATAGAATTGTGCATGTTTTACCTTTTATAACGAGCTTTGTGAAGCGAAAGCGCCTCACTTAAAATGATGATGGCTGCATTCTGTATATTCACTATACTCTACATTGGATTCATTCTAATTGGACATAAAAAGAATGTAAGAATGTAAAGAATATAAAACCTAGAATGGTTCAAATATGTGGAGCGTCTCATAAGGGGCACAGCGGCTTAGCGGTTAGCATGTGTGTTTTTCTCAGGGTTTTCCGGTTTCCCCCATGGCCCAAAAACATGCACAGTAGTTTGATTGGCACGTAGTCCCTAGTGTCGAATGTGTGTGTGTGTGTGTGTGTGTGTGTGTGTGTGTGTGTGTGTGTGTGAGTGTGTGTGTGCCCGGCGACGGGTTGGCATTCTGTACAAATGTGTCCTCCTTGATGCCCAAAAAGAGATAGGCACAGGTTCACCCGCGAGAGAGAAGTGGGATGAAGTGGTAGAAGATGAATGAATGAAGAGAATCTCTTGTTTTGTTTTGGTTTGTTTTAATCCCAGGCTATGCAATGATCAGTTAAATATGAAGAGCCAAGTAGAGAATTAGAATCAAATGTCAAAATATCAGCCTTAAAAAAAAACAGATATTAAGGAACAGTTATAAATTGATAAAAACAACTTCAAAAGCAGAAATCCGTGTAGTGTAGGAATAAATGGTCTGTTTTAGGGTGTGAAATGGGTTTACTCACATGAAACATTTCCTTATGTATTGCAAGTGAAGGAGAAGAACCTTTTTTTTTTTGTTTTTGAGCGTAGTCCATGTCAAACCTACTTCACGCTAAATCCAAATACACAGGCAGAGAAATACCAAGATTATTCCGAGCTAATCTAATTGTATTCTTGTGCGGGACAGGATCGTATTCCACGTACCTATGCATTTTCTTTATCGCCTTCAAAAGATTGTGTTTTGTCTGCGTAAACTTTTAAAAAACACAATCAAGTTTTCCCTGCAATTCCACATCTAAAGGATTCCTTTAATTCGACCCACTTGGTCAAAATTAATTCATTGGATACAGTAGAGTTTTTGTTTGTTGTAAGATTAAAAAAAAAATTTAAAAAAATCTTTAATAGGCTCCAGGCCAAAATATAGACATTTAAACTTCTGTTATTTGCTTTTGATTTATTGCTCGTGCATCTCAGCCACACGGGGTCTGGAAAAATATATGAAAAATGATGAGGTAAGAGTGCCAGCAAGATATAGTAGAGCCAATTAAAGTATATTGTTGTTGATATTGTGCTGTTTTCGGTACAGACGGTGCCAGGATTGAACTGCAAAAAGAAAAAGAAGGAAAGAAAAGAAAATGTCTCGTCTGTAGGAGGAGGCCCAATGATATAAATATTTTGTCGCTGTAAAAGCGCTGTATCATGGCTGAAACTGCACTCTGATCCCAGCTTCGTAATATCTCGGGGATCTGTAAAGAAACAACTTTCTCTGTTGCCGTAAAGTACACGAGAGAAGTCAATATATTCCATTCAATTTTATTTGCAGGGCATGGAATTGTAGAAGTGTCCCCAGTCTCCGAAGTTTTTAAGGCTGTGTGGAGGTGTCATCACCCTGGGGGCGGGTCATCATGAGCCGGGGGGTGGGTCATCATATACGTGCATTATGTGGGCAATTCTATAACAATAAAAAGTTACCGGTACGCTTCATGAAGACAAAGTGAGACGAGAGATTTATCATTCAAACAGTCCTGTGGATCGAGCCTTTAGGACAGGGTGTCCAAACATTTTGCCACGAGGGCCAAATTTGGTGAGATTTGGTAAATGTATGTGGGGACCGACACATCGTTCACCCTGACATTCTTTGAGTCATTAACATTAACATTAAATACAAACAAACTACTTTTTTTTATTCCAAATGATATACTTTTCCTTTCTTCACATGGAACACAAACAAATCTAAACAAGTTTTAATCAAAAGTAGTTTTCCTTTTATATTTGGAGACCATATAAAATGAAGTAAAAGTCTGTGTGTGTAAAAAAAAAGAAACTTTCAGGAAGATTAAACATATGTAGGTTCATTATATATTATTCACCATTAAAAGCTCACTATACATTTCTACAGGAAAATAACACAAAAGAAAAACATTAAGTTCCATATCAATTTTAGCACAGTGAACTTGTCAGCGAATAATACAGTGGAGTTTTATAGCTTTGCCTCCTTCTTCGCTGACTTTGTTGCTCTACTGCCATCTTCTGATGAAATATAAAGTAGGTTTTTTTGTCCATGTGTATTTTATACTGTGGTCCACTGATGCGATCGGGCCATATATTGTTGATTTTATGACTGAGGAAATTCAAACACGGGCCGTATTTGGGCTTTGGGCATGCCTGCTTTAGGAGGTTCGTGGATGTGTTGAAAGAAGGTGGTGAGTTTGAATGAGGGAGATGTATGAGACAGGGTGATATGGAGATTGATGATCTGCTGCGGTGAGCCCTAACAAGAGCAGCCGAAAGAAATGCAATTGAACAACCACTCGGAGGAATAGCGAAAGTATAGCGCCAACCAAATATTCCAATCGCAAATATATGTCCGGGTAAAGTTTTCTTTTAATTAGTGACACATCACAGGCATCAGTGACTATCAGTGACCATTTGTTCTCCTTTTTTCTAATTATTCACGTTTTTCTTTATTAGTCACTGCGAATGAAATACCGGTGAGTAGAGTCATTTTCTTGTTGGCCGCCGGAAACCCCTGGGTAATGTTCCCCTAGGGCTTTTTGCTTTTATTTATTTATTTTTAAGTAAATATGAGCAACCTTCCGTCTGAATGGACTTACTGTATGGAGCACATCGCAGCAGCAAAACCGTAGCAGTATTCTTCCACTGTTATAGTCGCTATAATGTCGCCTCTTACATTTTCATGTCCTGCTTGACATCTCTGTGCATTCATGCACGAGATTAAGAATTCCATTTAACCTGATATATTTTAAAAAGGGGTTTTCTTCTTCGCTTTAATCCCAGCAAGGCACTATTTTTCCCCTCTAAAAGACTTTCTTCTGTAATTGCACGAGTTTATTCAAGCAAGGGTTTGTTTTTGTTTGTTTTGTTTTTTTTTCCCCTCCACCGTTTCTATTTTTAATCCGTTAAAACGGAGTTACTTGATTTGACAGGAAAAGCAAACATTGCCACATCTTGTTTGACCACTGTTGCTAGATATGTCATGTAATATGCATCAGCTGTTATATTGCCTTATTCTCTATGCAATATAGCTTGGCCCGTGTCAATAAATGCAGTGACGACGGAGACTTTCCCGGACGAAAACAAGCCGTCTATAGGGTTTTTATTTTTTATTTTTTAGTAGAAAGAAACAAATCCACATTGAAGCAGCCCCGGTAATCAGACGGCCTCTATTTGCCCTCTGCGGCGTCATGAATTCATCTTTTTTTTTTTTTTTCTTTGTCTTAAAATTGACACGATACATGGAAAACGTGCTCTCTTTTCCCCGAACTTGAATTACATTCTCCCAGGTTTAATTTACAGAAGGAAATGTCCACTGGAGGGGGTGTGAAAGCAAAGTCGTGATTGAGTTATAACCTTTCGTTGCATCCCTCAACCACCTGCCATTGTCACATTGATTCTCTCGCCATGGAACGTGACTTCTTCGTCTTCTTTTTTCTTTTTTTTTTTCCCGAGCGCCACGGCACAGGTTTGACCCCCGGCGCATGAAATCTCTCCGAATCCATTTAAAGAAAGACGAGCGTCTTCACAATAATGGACCGAGATCCGTCGCCTCGCTGTCGTGAACTTAGCACTCAATCATTATTCCCTAAACCAGCGCCACTTGCATAAATTGGGATTACGGCAACGATATATATGAAGTCACCCAAAGCTTCACGTGGATAAAACTCAAAGAAATGCGGACGTGAGTGACAACCACACTATTCTCTGCCACCCAAAGTGGTTTTTGCATTAAAGAAAAATGGTTTTCCAGGACTTCTAGTCGAGAATAGAAATGGGAATCAGGACTGGATCAAAAAACAATTCTGATTCGACAAAAGTGTCACACACACACTATGTCTCTCTTTTTTTTTTTTTTTACTTTTATCCAGGAGAGCTGTCAGATATGAAGCATGCCTGGGCAAAAAAGGAAAGACCACATCCATTTACATGAATAGTATTGTAAAAGACTGTGTTGGAAACACTTTCATTCAGTCTCCTCGTTGTTTTCTCGAAATAGGACGAAGCCAACAAACTGAGGAACCGCAGTAACGCAACAATACGGTGAAAGAGTGAATACAGGTGTTATACGGGTTGCATTGAAAGTGACCATAGATACCATCATCAAAAAACCTTGAAAATTGCTCCACCCATTTAACGATTTATAAAACTGGATAATACAGTACTGTGCAAAAGTTTTAGGCAGGGGTGAAAAAATGCTGTAAACAAAGAATGCTTTCAGAAATATAAATAATGATTGTTTATTTTTGTCAAAAAGTGAGCGAACAAAAGAAAAAAATCAAATCAATATTTGGTGTGAGTATCTTATGAAGAAGTAGAAGTAGTGGAAGTGATGGCACGACCCCCACAGAGCCCTGATCTCAACATCATGGAGTGTGTGTGGGATTTACATGACGAGACAGAAGGATGTGAGAACGTCTACATCCACAGAAGATCTGTGTTTACTTCTCCAAGATGGAACAACCTAACCAGCCGAGTTCCTTCATAAACACTGTGTGTAAGTGTACCTAGAAGTGTTACTGCTGTTTTGAAGGTAAAGTGTGTTCACAACAAATATTGATTTAATTTCCATTTCTCTTTTCTTCATTCACTGCATTTCATTCATTGATGAAAGTAAATAATTAACACTTCCATTTTTGAAAGCATTCTTCGTTTACAGCATTTTTGCTTAAAACATTTACTGTATCTATTCATATTCATCCTAATATACAGACCTCCATTTAAAGCCCCATGATCACATAATAAATTATGCTATGAGACGTTGTGATAAACAGGCAGACCCAATATCCACCTGGGCAATGATATGCAATTCGAGGACACCTCTTCTAAGGACACGGTGTCCCACCTGCAATCCATTAAAAGCTAATCTTTTATACTGAGTAATGTCCTTTTGCCTACTCAGTCTCTTTGCATTTGGCTTACACAGGAACAACCTCCCTTTCTGTCTATCTCCGGCTCTCTCTCACACACACACACACACACACACACACACACACACACACACACACACACACACACACACACACACACACACACACCCACACACACACAACACAACTGCGACCCTAGAAATTTCAGACATATGAAAAAAAAAAATAGAAAGCTGCATATGAAGGCATGCACATGGAGGAAAGGAGCATCAGGATGTCCAATTTCTAATGCGTTTTGTTTATTTTGACATATTATTTTGATATATACATTTCTCTCAAAATCTCTTTCTTTAAAACAATTATTTTATATTTATTTTACTCTGAAAATTATTCTTTAGTGGTTGTTTTAAAAGTAAAATATGGGACGTGGCTCCTTTAAGAATTCTGTTCCGGTTGCTTTTCCATATAAACTGGTGATACGTTTAGGTTATACGGAAGCGCATTGGATTCACAAAAGAAAAATGCGCTTTATTACGTAATACGGATTTGGGAATGCGATGCGCTTGTGTAAGGTTCCATACGGTAATATACGATAATATAGTGAGGAGATCGTACCTGTTGTGAATGCGCAGCTAGTAGGTGTAATTCAGGGAAATTTAGGAAGCGTGAGTGGATGCACTGAACGTTTCTTTATTTATTTGTTGTTGTCCGGGTTGCGTTTAATGCACACTGCGTTAATCACGCGTTAATAACTTCATAACTTTGACAGCCCTAGTTTCAAGTCACTAAAATAATCCGATATATCTGTCACTCCACTTAACTGGTCTTGTTATTGTTGTTGTTGTTGTTGTTTTTCCGGTCTGTGCATGCAAGCATGTTGACACTACAACTTTCTGGCGTTATAAATGCAGGTACACATTCCTGTGCACTGAAACGGGTACGCTCGCTAATGCGCCATTATCAAGAATTATCACCCTTTACGAGTCCGTGAAGTGCAAATGTGAAAAGGTAGCATTTTAGTTTATGGTCACTACTTATGACCTTCATAAAACATTTATAATGTGTACATTACTCCGTTATGAGGCATTTTATATAATGCACATGATTTCTTTAAAAAAAAAATTTTAATCTGAAGGGAGCGAATAACGTCTGTCTGATGCGTATGCGTTTATATAAGTCAGCCTAAAAGCAAATAAGTATTCATAAATGTCCGGATGAGTGAGGAATGCGTGTTTTCATTCTGAGAAGTGTCAAAAGAATTATTGACTCTTGTAACAGAAATGCTTAATTTTTATTTTTTTTATTTTTTGCAAATTTGCACTTAATAATATAATTTTGTGCATTATGTCTATTTTTTATGGATGCACTCATGTCTGACTTCTAAGCCTTATAATGCACCATAGTTGAAAATGAACCCTGGATGGCTAATTATGTGTAATCTTCGAAAAAAAAATGAGGGAGAAGGAGAAAAGGAGAAAAAAGACATTTAGTCCCCTTTTGAGACTGCTTTTTTTTTGTCATTTGGGGCGCTTTCTCAGAACTGACCCTTACAGTCTTTCTCTTACTTCTGCATGACGCCGTGTTGCAACTGGGAATTGAACGTGTACGACTCTGCAGCATGACACTGACGAGGTCGCACGTTACAGCGCTTAGCAAAAAAAAAAAAACAACAAAAAAACATTTCAGAGTGCTCAGGGTTTGGAGCACAGCCACGGCATGACCTCCTATTATTATTATTATTATTATTATTGTTGTTGTTGTTGTTGTTATTATTATTATTACTATTAAGACACATGTTACAGAAGCATGAAATCATAATCATGCTCTTGGAGAATAAAGGTTTGAAAAAAAAAAAGAACAAAAAAAGAACAGCGCGTCCCCATCAAAGTAATGATAACCATCTTTTTCCACTTTGTCGTTCTCCGGTTTTCCTCTCGTTGTTTTCTGTGCTTTAGGCAGCTTTCAGGTCGTTGATCTCGGTAATTTATTTTGAAAATCATTAGTCTCTGAGACTGCAGCAGTACAGATGGTCGGATTAGCGTTTTCATTTAGGAGTCTGTGAGCCATATCTGCTGCTTTGTAATATGGAAAACAAAAAAAAAAAAAAAAAAAAAAAAAAAAAAAAAAAAAAGCGATTCGCGTAGTGATTCGACAATGCGAGCACTAGAGCTGTTAAGACCGGCACTATTTAGAGATTAGCGTGTCTTACAGCAATAAAACATCGAGCGAATGGGAAATTCATCCACTTTTGGTTTAAAGGCCGTTATTTGGTCTGTGTTTGTATCTCCGTGACCCGCCACCTTCGCTTTCGGCTATCGGCTTCGCTGATGGCTTCGAATTCTTGAAAGTCTGTTCACGTCACACGAGTACTCCGAGTCAAATGACCGGAAGTTTAAATGAGAATTCCTGGAAATGGTAACTCAGCTGTCATCTAACCGGCCATGCAATCTTAATACCCCGTGTCTGATCCCAGCAAGGGGCTTTAAAGCTCCCTGTAGTCTGGTGCTTTTGCACAGGGTCGCTGCTCTGCTCTGTTAAGACACGTAAGCAATTAGACAAACACGGAATGACTCGTGTCTTTATTTTTTCTTGTTACCAAACACAAGTATATTATTTGTGAAAAATTTTTTAATAAAAAGAATAATTAAAGTTTTCCCGAAAAATCTGGATTATTGGAAGTGGAATATTAGGATGCTGGTTCAGAAGGTCATGGGTTCAAATCCCTTCACCAGTAAGTTGTATTTAAAAGTATATTATTGTTATTGTCGTACAATAATTGTATCGAATGCACTCAACAGCAAATACATACATACATCAGATATATAATACTATTTCTCCTTAAAGCAAAACTAAGGCAGCAGGTATGAATGTGACCCCCGCCGTCCTGCCTGAAAGCTCGGAATGCATTAGCAAGCCTACGTTGTGGGATAGAACATTAGTATGCGGGCCTATTAGTTGTCCCAAGTTCAGCGCCAGAGCCCTTAAACTCGGCAGCCCCCTGCCTGAAGCCCATTAACTTTACTTTAATTGAAGAACTTCGCCACCATTCCGACTATTTGGAGCAAGTTGTGCTCTGCATTAGATACCTGCGCCCGGTGCAAATGAGTGAGGCGGGGGACGAGATCTAATAGGTGAATGCAGGGAGGTTAAATATGAATGTGTTTGCAGTTTTCTGGAGAATTCATTCATTCATTCATCTTCCACGGCTTTATCCGATCTTTCCTCGGGTCACGGGGAGTCTGTGCCTATCTCAGGCGTCTATGGGCATTAAGGCAGGATACACCCTGGATGGAATGCCAACTCATCGCAGGACACACACACACACACACACACACACACACACACACACACACACACACACATTCATACAATTTTCCAAGGTGCCAATCAACCTACCGTGCATGTTTTTGGACCGGGGAAGAAACCGGAGAACCCGGAGAAAAACCCCCTGAGGCACGGGGAGAACATGCAAACTCCACACACACATATGGCCGAGACGGGAATCGAACCCGGACCCTGGCGTTGTGAGGCGGTCCAAATGGTCCAAATATAAATATGCGAGTTAATGAACAGATGAATATTGTCTAATGTGCTTCACATGTGTTTGTTTTTTATTTATATTCAAAACAGTTTGAATGAGAAAATAGGTGTGTGTGTGTATATATATATATATATATATATATATATATATATATATATATATATATATATATATATATATATAGAATGAACCGATGAATAGTGTATGATGCGCATGGGTGCTTCAAATGTGTTTCTTTTTTAAAAGTAAAAGTATAAAAAGCAGAGTATATCAGGAAGAAGCATTCAGTGCACTCAAAACAAAACGACATTATACAGTTTATGCTCTGGCAAGTGAGGATGGGAGCAGGACAAAACGTACGCAGAACGCCGCTGAGAACGCTGCAGAAAAAAGCCTAGTTATGCACGAGCAGGCAGGAGCGGGACTAACAACAATCAGACCTGTGCAGGTCTTTACCTGCGGACGGGAGCGCAATGAAACTTCCACATTGCGGGCAGGAACGGGACAAAAATATCACATTGGAAAAAGTCCATCCCATTCTTTGCCTTGCGTCCCACAATGACTTCGACTCAAACCATAACCGTAATAATCTGTAATCCTGTGTCTGCATTTCTATTGAAAGCACTCTGGTGTCTGTTTTACAACGAGGTAATGTTTAGATGCAATCAAATGATGTAATGCGATAGTGTCAGTTATAGTTTCGTATTCTCTTTATTGTAGAATTTACACCAAACACAAACACACACACACACACACACACACACAGACAATTTGCCTTCATTTGAAATCCCCAGGAAAACCATAATGCACAGAAGAAGAAAAAAAAAAAGAACAGAAATGCACGGAAACACCGGGACCATTTTATGAGGTTAATATCGATGCTTCTGCTAAAGATGATGTATGCGGGAGGTGCAGCTGTGGCTCTGGTGAAAATAACGTGATATATGGCGTGCGTACACGTTAATCATAGTAATAGCTGAGATCATAATAAACATGAACTCATTCTGTAATCAAGGCTGGGAGGCGATTTCTCTAATGAGAACTGTTTTGGAATAACGTCGATTAACCCCAAATGTAGGCAAACGAGGTAAATAAATAAAATAATTTCTTATACAAGATATAATACGATTCACTCACTTTCTACACAGCTGTGATTTTAGCTTGCATTTCGTAGCTTGCATAATACGGTTTAGTCTAAAGATGGTCACCCCAAAGATGCTATCAAACCGTCCGGATTACTTATTATCCTATAAAACATTTGTTTATTCAAAGACTTATACACACTTTGCAATGCTACTGAGGTACATTCTTCTATACATTCCAGACCACAAAGCCAAACTGTCTTTATTGTTTTGTTTTTTTTCGGTAAATATAAATATAAAACAGAGACCTCATTTAGATTTCACGGCTGCCGTACGCCTACCGAGAAGAGCGAAATGCTCTCGCCTGGCCCCATGGTAGTCTACATTTAGCACAATATATCAGCAGCCTCCGAGTGCCAATAACTAGAGCTTATCTCCAGTTACATATTTGTTTTTCTGCCTCATGGCACAAACTGGTTTGCTGACACTTCCTTGGACGGACTTGCTTTTCAAACGCGCTCTGCTTTCTACTCATGTATTCCCTAAGCCTTAGAGCAATCGATTCATTGATCCATTTTTTTTTTTTTTTTTTTTTTTGCTTTTTGCTTTTATTTTTATCCTCTTCTAAAATTGTATAAATCCCCAAAGTCAGGAACATGCTTGGCATTTGGAAAGAAAGAAATGATGGCTGGCCACTATGGGAGCTTAGTTGATTATTGCCTGGTGTGGTGGCTAGTGCATGTGCATGGAGTTACAACGAGGACTTTTTGAAGGCCTTTTTTTTTCTCTCTTTTTTTTATCTCGGGTAAAATTACCGCAAAGCAGCTTCACACCGAGAAACAACGTGAGCGTGTGAGAATGGAGTCCGAGAGATTTCAGAATGGATTATGGATTTGCGGATCAGATGCGGTAGCTTAGAGGTTAAGGCATCGGGACTCTGGATCGAAAGGTGACAAGTTGCGCACCATTCACAATCGGCAGAGGTGGGGGGGGCCCTTGAGCAAGGCCCTTAGTTGTAAGTCGCTCTGGATAAGAATATCTGGAGGTCTGGAAAAATTCCATGAATAGAAATGTGAGGTTGAAATATAATATGTGATTATAATATAATCGGGGAAGGGGGGGGGGGGGGGCACGGTGGTTTAGTGGTTAGCACGTTCACCTCACACCGCCAGGGTCCGGGTTCGATTCCCGTCTCGGACATGTGTGTGTGGAGTTTGCATGTTCTCCCCGTGCCTCAAGGAGGTTTTTCTCCGGGTTCTCCGGTTTCCTCCCCGGTCCAAAAACATGCACGGTAGGTTGATTGGCACCTTGGAAAATTGTCCCTAGTGTATGAATGTGAGTGTGTGTGTGTGTGTGAGTCCTGTGATGGGTTGGCATTCCATCCATGGTGTATCCTGCCTTAATGCCCATAGACGCCTGAGATAGACACAGTCTCCCTGTGACCCGAGGGAAAATCGGATATAGCGGTAGAAGATGAATGAATGAATGAATGAATATAATCAGGCGTCCCAATACTTTTGTCCATGAAATACATAAATAACACCTTTTACATGCTTATAGAGAAAAAAAAGGGGGGGGGACACATCTTATTTGAAGCACTTGGAGTCTGTTCCTCATTCTGCGATCACTGGAGGTGGAAATTATTATCAGCACGGCTTGATGAACAGAAATAAAAGTACTATTGTGCTAATTTGTTCTTGAACATTGACCATACGTTATGGGAGTAGCGCGGGGAGAAAAAAAAATAGATGCCATTGTTATTCTTATCGCCTCACGCTGGGGCTACACTTTCCACCGTAATGTGCCGGAATGAGATACGTTTAATGACGGTAGATAATAAACTCTAGATCGAATGTTGATTTGTTGCTTCAATGAATGAGAGAAATTTGAGCGGAAAACCTTCGCCGTACGCAGATCGGGGTTTTTATATTGCAAAAATCGCTTCAAAGAAAATAGACCTTGATTAATTTTTGTGTGTGTGTGTGTGTGTGTGTGTGGTCAGAGGATTTTATAGAAATATTAATTATGGGAGGAATAAATGTCGTAGGAATCACTTTCGGATTTGTTTGTTTGTTTGTTAGTCTTATGCCATCACTGATTCAAAGCTATATGAAGCGGACTTTTACAGCGCGAGGTGTTTGAAGGGTCACTTCAATCCGCCCTTACACAGGCAGCTGTGATTTAAAATTGCAGTAGCGTTAAATCGTTTTGTGTACCAGCAACGTCCTGGCAGTCATTAAGATCAAAGGCTTAAACGAGCTATTTTTTTTTTTTTTTAATTGCTCCTGCTCCTGCGTTTACATGACCACTCGCCTCTACTTCCGAAAATAATTACAGGCAATTAGAAAGAGTAGAACGATTATTGGAAACAATTATCAGAACAATTAGACCTAATATTTCGAAGGGGGGGGGAATAAATAAATAAATTCATCAGTGTTAATCCGCGCGATGCGTCGCAAATTTCTAAATTAAAGATTGAACCCCGATCTCAAACAAATCAATCAAATGTAATTGTTATGCCCTGAAGATGTATAGAAATCACTGTTTATCTGTTGAACGATGCTTTTTATACATCTGTGTGTGTGTGTGTGTGTGTGTGTGTGTGTGTGTGTGTGTGTGTGTGTGTGTGTGAAAGAGGATAAATGAATGAGAGTGTGTAGACACAGTTGAACACAACTGTGTTTTGCTATAGTATAATAACTAGTGGCTCATGGACATTCTCTGTGCAGGATAACAGGATGGAGATCTCTCTGCTCCAAGCTACTCCAAAAACGATAGGTTATTTAAATTCTTCATGCCATTTGGTAGACACACTTATCCAGAGCAGGTGAGGGGTAAGGGCCTTGCTCAAGGGCCCGCTAGTCGCATCTTGGGTGGTGCTGGGATTTGAACCTGAGCTCTTCCGGTCCAGAGCCCATTGCCTTCACAGATGAGCTCCAACCTCCCATTATAGATCGATTCCCATACGATTCATTCATTATGTACTAGTCTGTAATGTGAATGAGTCATTTAAAAAAGCGATTCGTTGCTTTTCTGCTGGACGTGCATGAACAAAATCTCCGCCACTCGTTTATTTACCACGTTTACCTGCTCCATTTTTTTAATACTACAATCACGGTATATGTATATAGACATGTTCGGGATCTGCTTATTATAAATGCAATATTTTAGTTTTATTCCCATCAGAGGAACCAAATGAATGAAATAAGAATAAAAATAGGATTCGTTCGTTTTGATGAACAAGATTCAAAGAACCGAGTCACTAAAAGGATCCAATCTTCTCCTCACTAATCCAGACCAAGATACACCAACTAACTGGACTTAAATGTTAGATCTGTGGTGTTTCGATCGTCAGCACACATGCACTCGTTAATATATTAAACACGCAATACGACTGCACATGTTAAACAATAGCAAACTCTGTTATGGATTATGGGGATACTGCAAATTATGGTTATATTGAGGGATTATGGGTATACACTGCAAAATACGCGAAATACCTGCTCTTGTAGTGTATCGTTCATTCATTCATCTTCAACCGCTTTATCCGATCTTCCCTCGGGTCACGGGGAGTCTGTTCCTATCTCAGGCTTCTATGGGCATTAAGGCAGGATACACCCTGGATGGAATGCCAACCCATCACAGGACACACACACACACACACACATTCATACACTAGGGACAATTTTCCAAGGTGTCAGTCAACCTACCGTTTACTTTAATTGAAGAAACTTCGCCACCATTCTGACTATTCGGAGCAAGTTGTGCTCGGCAGTAGATACCTGCGCCCGGTGCAAATGAGTGACGCGGGGGACGAGATCTGATAGGTCAATGCAGGGAGGTTAAATATGAATGTGTTTGCAGTTTTCTGGAAAATTCATTCATTCATTCATCTTCCGCGGATTTATCCGATCTTCCCTCGGGTCACAGGGAGTCTGTGCCTATCTCAGGCGTCTATGGGCATTAAGGCAGGATACACCCTGGATGGAATGCCAACCCATCACAGGACACACACACTCACATTCACACACACATTCATACAATTTTCCAAGGTGCCAATCAACCTAACGTGCATGTTTTTGGACCGGGGGAGGAAACCTGAGAATGCGGAGAAAAAACCCCTGAAGCACGGGGAGAACATGCAAACTCCACACACACATGGCCTAGGCGGAAATTGAACCCGGACCCTGGAGGCGAACGTGCTAACCACTAAACCACCGTGCCCCTTGTAGTGTATCTACTGTATATAAATCGGCATCACAACTGATTTTAACGTTATTTTAACAGCACCTTCCGTACAACAAATTTGCCATATTTGTTTTAGTTTAAACGTGTTTGGAGGGTAAAGTTTTTCTGAAATCGTTGCGGGTCGTGTCAGGCTGCAAAAAAGTGCTTTCCTGCTGAATAAAGGTGAATTCAATTTTGATATTAAACTCCGGGTCGAAAAGTAAATCAAACTCTCTGGGATTCTCTAGTCTCTCGATGGGCTGTGATTGTGTGTGTGTGTGTGTGTGA
The DNA here is from genome assembly GCA_030449085.1 of Kryptopterus vitreolus. Taxonomy (NCBI): domain Eukaryota; kingdom Metazoa; phylum Chordata; class Actinopteri; order Siluriformes; family Siluridae; genus Kryptopterus; species Kryptopterus vitreolus. Next base: position 5,237,953 of record JACRUU010000014.1, read on the forward strand.
TTTGTGGGTGTGTGTGTGTGTGTGTGTGTGTGATTGTGTGTTGTGTGTGTGTGTGTGTGTGTGAGAGATCTTTTTCCTTTTTTTTTTTTTTTTTCTTTTTTTTTTAGCTAATATGACAGATTTCCCATGAGCAAGACCCGACTTCAGACATCACTGATTTATGATTGTCATTGTTTTATTTATGTATTAGTTGCACATGAACACACACACACACACACACACACACACACACACACACAGACAAACACAATAAAACAAAAGGTGAGGAGAGTTGGCTTTGGGTTTTTTTTTTTTGACAGGAAGCTGGCCGGTGGAGACCAGGGGGAATATGTTTATTTTTAGTTTCCCTTTGCAGAGAGTGTGTCTTGGGAGCAGAGGGCACTGAGCTGTGGATGATTTCCTCAGTCAGCGCCATCCCACTTCTCTTGGTATTCTGACGAGCATCTACCTCCTTTGCCCTCCAGGTCCAGACAGCACCTTCCAGATTTTACTTTTGTACACATGCTGGCGCCCGGACGAGGATTTGAGAATGAGTGATTAATGATGCACAGGCAGTAGTTTGCATGTGCATTTGTTTGTGTGCCTGTATATGTGCACATATACACATCAGAGACAGAGATAGCACTCTGTTTTCTTTTTTTCTTTTTTTTTAAGATGAAAAGCGTGCGACACTCTTCCCCAGTCGTTCATCTCTTTATGTAGATTACGATGTTATCTCCTTGATTCCGATCGAGTCCAGAGATGCATTCATTCCTCCAATCTGTAGGTCAGCAGTCCTATAAAGCAATAACATATAATAGTAATCCTGGTAGGAAGAAGGAAGAAGAAGAAATGTACTATTTGTGCTACAGCGTGTTCGTGACCTTTTCGCCATCCTTCGGCGATTTTGTTAGTGGTCCGTTAATTCCCAGCGTTCTGGGATACCAATGCTAAGCAGCTTCTTAGACGCGGCAGGCTGCTAATCGTACATTCTCGGGGCATATTCCCAGGCCTCATAAGCAGCCGGAAAAGGGCTGCAGGGCGATGACAGCCTCAAAAAGAGCCGAGGGGGGAGGAAACGGCGAGCCTCAGAGCCTCGGTGAGCCGCGTCGCGAGAAAATATCGCATGTCGACGGCGCAATTTCAAGAGGGCGAGAAATTAAGAACAACAAACGGCAGAAAGCGTCGCGGAACCGAAAGCCGGGACCTTCGAGTGACTTAGGCGATTAGTTTTAGAAATGCGACAGCGTCTTGCGGCAAGAAGAATCCAGTCCTTTCCGCTCTTTCTATTGGTTTCATTTTAGGTGCAAATCTTTAAACTATTGGGTTAAAGTTTAATGTTTAAAGAAAATGGCAGCTTGTCTGGTCATGAATCCTTCCGTCCCTCATACTCAGTCTCACGGCTCGGGAGCCCTCCTATGACGTCCGTCGACGCCCATGCACCGACCGGCACGCGGTCTTCACAGATCGGGCGGTCCTCTCGCATCCGTTTGGGTATTTCCCCTTCATCTGCCCGAGTGCACGTGCCCAACCCCTCCCCTCGAGGCTGATGTCTCTCGCCTCTTTATTATGGTATAATCAGGTCCAGGTGTTCCTTAACGCCCGTTCCGTACAGGCTCCGCCCTCCCCTCCCGAAATGCCGGCTCAGTCGCATATCCATTACAGCACAGTGAAATTCTTTCTTCGCATATCCCAGATTGTTTGGTAGCTGGGGTCAGAGCGCCATGATACAGACACCTCTGGAGCACAGAGCAGTAAAGGCCTTGCTCAAGGACCCAAGGGTGTCAATACCTTCTCGAACCGCCTGACCTTATGATCAGCAGCCCATCGCCTTAGAACAGCCACTTATAGTCACTGAGCTACACCCTTCTCCGACTGAGCTACCCCCTTTCCCCAAACACACAGTAGTGGTTACGGGGGGGAAAACAAGATGTATTATGGGATGTAAAAAAGGCTTTGGACCAGAGTTTTTCTGCCTGGGATTTTCTTTCGTGGCGTCTGCTTTAAGAAATCATGAATATATTCGCCGTCCGTCTGCGTTGTTTTAAAGAGGCGATTTGACAAGCGGCGTGGTAGAAGCAGTACGTCTGCATAAAAATATGTCTACCGGCATACAGACTCATTTTTCTTTAACAGTGGCACGTCGTCAGATTGGGAAACTCGAGCCGTTTCGGCTTGGAATCAGATCTCTGCTTTCGGAATTGCAAGATTGTCCTGCTGGGTAACATAATTTAAACGGAGAGAGACAACACTGAACGAAGTTTTATGATGTTTAAATAGTTGTGACAAACATTTGCCCAGCAGTAAGGCCAGTGGGCGGAGCCATGCTGTAATTATTTCCTCATTACGGACATTATTTATTAGTAATTCATAAAAACCTGTGTGGAATTAGACCGGGAACTGACTTTGAGACACATGACTTTGTGGCTCCGCCTTAGGAAGTTGGAGGCACACAACTTTAACATTCCAGCATGACGATACGCCCCGTGCACAAAGTCAGCTCCTGGAAGATACGCTCGGTGTGAATTGGAGTCCACGATCTCCTGCTACTGATCTCCAAACCTTATTGAACCCGTTTGGGATGAATGTGAATGCTGACTGGGACCCCTGTCCTCCACACCTCACCTACATGTTTTAGATGTTTATGTTGGTTGCTCCTATCACTCAAGGCTTTACATTTATGTCGAGTTGCTGTATCCAGAGAGACTTGCAGCTGCGTGGTGCTGGGATTTGAACTCACAACCTTTTTTCTGTGAATTTTCACCTTAAAGAGAGAATGTTCTCTGGCAAAAACAAGCGTTCGGTGCTTGTGGAATTGGACATTGTATATACATTTTAGGGAGGTAACCTTACTACACCCTCAAAATAAAATAAAAAATAAAGTCAATAAAATAACTAACTGACTGTATAACTAACTGTAATTAAATATATACGTCCCTAACACAATGTGCATTACTGTGTTGGTCAGTTTATTTTATTTTATTTTATTTATTTTAATAAAGTTCTATACTACTCATATAAATAGTCGACATGAGTCGAAATCTCGTGCACGTATTAGTAAAAAAAAAAATCGTGGTAATTAATTCTTTATAATAATAACTATTACAATAATAATAATTATTATTATTATTATTATTATTATTATTATTAATTAATAATAATAATAATATAATAATAATAATAATAATAATAATAATAATAATAATAATGATGATGATGATGATGATGATGATGATGATGATGATGATAATAATAATAATAATAATAATACTGCATTTTTGTGCCCAATTATTCCATATACATTAACAATAAATACGAATAGACGGAAATTGGTTTCGAAATGCTCCAAATGCTAATTGCGCTTTATTTAAATATGCAAATGAAACAATGATCCGCTCAGGTAAACAGTTTACATGTTTACCTTACCATCCACTTGCGTGATGTCAGTTCAAATGATTTGAGAATAAACACACGCCGCGTTCCTTCTCGCGGCGCTTCCTGCATCCTGGTTCGCATAAATCTTCCACTGATGAACGCCAGGCCTTTTAAATCCCGGCTTATTATTATCATTATTATTATTATTATTATTATTGCACATCGAGGATCATTACCAATTACGAGTACATGTGTTTTGATTCTTTGATATAGACCCTGAAGTGAGTGCTTGCTATCTGTGTGTGTGTGTGTGTGTGTGTGTTTTAGATGATTATGTTGGTTGCTCCTAACACTCCAGGCTTTTATGTCGAGTGTCGTATCCAGAGAGACTTGCATCTGGGTGGTGCTGGGATTGGAACTCACAACCTTTAGATGAGAAAGGTGCTGTGAATGTTCACCTTAAAGAGAGAATGTTCTCTGGCAAAAACAAGTGTTCGGTGCTTGTGGAATTAGACTGCTAGTAGCCTTTATTTATATAGCAATTGTGAATAGCTTTTTTTAGGGAGGTGGTTGCTCAATGGTTAAAGCTTTGGCCTTCTGCTGAGATATAAGTTGCTCTGGATAAAGGGGTGTCTACCCAATGATATAAATGTAAAAGGTCTTTTTTTCCCAACAAAAATATACACTGTACACACAGGTTTTTACATTATATAGTGTGACTTGTATCCGAACACTATTTTATCTGTTTGACTTAATTGACAGAGTCAACCGTCCTGACACATCCCCGGGTTAAAGGAATAAAGCAGTCACAAATATTCCATGTACCGTAACAAAAACATCACAACAAGGAGAGAGCCCGCCCCCTCCCCCTCCCCCCGAAAGAAACTGTCTCATTGCCGAAACGTAAATACCGAACTAGAGCTCGTAGGTCTCCTGAGCAATAATTTCGGAAAGCCCGGGATTTGACACAAATCTGACGCGCCAGCCTTAAAAGCATAAAAATGACGGCGCCCGCTTTCACGTGCGGCAAGGTGAGCTGACACGTCTTATTACGCGCAGGGCCTGTACGAGTGTCGAACTCCGGCAGCCATGTGAACAAAACTCTGAAATCTTTTTGAAGGAGCTGTTGAACATTGTGAATTTCCATCGTGACACAAGGAAATTGTGTCCTAAGCTGTCGTTTTTAATTCGCCCAACCATGCAACATAAAGCAACATGCACAAACCCGAAGCCGGTTTTATTACCCGCGGCGTAATACAAAGAGTACAGAGTGTGTTCTTTCTATTGAGTCGAAATAAAAACAATAATAAACAAGTTCCTGCCTCGACTTTATGTGTAATTAATTATAGTTTCATTTATGAATAGGACATTTTGCTTCCTCTTTTTCCTCTTCTTATAATACCAATATTTTGTTTATTTTTATTGTACTTAATAGTACAAAGGTAGTATTAACATAATAATTATGATTATATTGTATTAATTTGTAGTCATTATTACTTTTATTTATTATATTAGTTAGTAGTAGTAGTAGTAGAATTATTATTTAATTTTTTTTTTTAATTATGATCATCATTATTAGTTGCAGTAGTAGTACGTTTATTATTCATTTTAGTAGCAGTATGAACTTTATTATTATTTATGAACATTTTCATTATCATTATTAGTATTAGTATTTTTTTTTTATTTTTATTATAAATGTTAGCAGTAGCTGTTATACCATATAGGATACCATTTTTAAATTATTATTTATTTCATTAATGCCTGCACGAGATTTTGACTCATGTCGACTGTTTATATAAGTAGTACATATTACAGTAAAAGTAACACAAGTGAACATAAAAATAAATGCAGCTCATGTGAAAAGAATAATTCGATCTGCTGTGTTTTGGTCTTTATTTATTTTTTTACAGTATATATTTTTATACACAAAATCCATTTGCGCAATCCTTTTTCCAGACTGCTCACTGTTTACTGCACCGCATACGGTTAGAATGTCAATAAACGCCTGAACTTGACTTGACTTGACTTGAAGTTTTGCGACAAAGGCTTTTGTGTTTTGTCTTTGTGTCTGGGAAAAGGAAATCGGAGTGTTTTCACTTGACCTTATTAATGATTAGCTCAGCACTCGAGCTTTAATAAACAACAAAATAAACATGGATCGTGTATAAATAAGGGTCGTTTCCAGACATACATGGGCAGAATGGATTGATTCATTCATTCATCCTCTACCGCTTTATCCGATCTTCCCTCAGGCGTCTTGGAGCATCAAGGCAGAACACACCCTGTATGGAATGGAATGCCAACCCATCAAACACACACACTCACATTCATACTGACATTCATACACTAGGGACAATTTTCCAAGGTGCCAATCAACCTACCGTGCATGTTTTTGGACCGGGGGGAAACCGGAGAACCCGGAGAAAAACCTCCTGAGGCACGGGGAGAACATGCAAACTCCACACACACACACACACACACACACACACACACACACACACACACACACACACACATTCATCGATCTGATTATAAAAGATTGATGAAAATGATAATCATGAAAATGATCATATATTATTATTATTATTATTATTATTATTGTTATATTTTTATAATGCTTGAATGTGAAAAAAATGATTTCTGTTTGAACATGAAATTTAATATGTTAATGTGAACATTTAATTAGTGATGCTTGCAAAAGCTCTCTCTTGCTTCGGTGGAACTCGTCCCGCAGTTTTTGTCCGATCCTCACGTGTCATATCTCATATCGTGCAGCAGCCCGATGGTGTGATGTGTTCTGTTACTTTTATAAGGAATCGCCCTGCGGAATTCCGAACCAGGGACCAAAAAGCGGAATTTTCTTCCCATAGAAAATGAATGGGTTTGAAATTTCATGCTTTACAGACTATGAGCCTCCGACATGCACATATGGCATATCCACTCGTATGTCGGGGGAGGTGGTGGCTTAGTGGTAAGGGGTCGGCCTCTGGACCAGAAGATCGCAGGTTCAAACCCCACAACCACCAAACTACCACTAGTGGGCCCTTGAGCAAGGCCCTTAACCCTCAATTGCTCAGTTGTAAGTCGCTCTGGAAAAGGGCGTCTGCCAAATGCCACAAATGTAAATGTAAATGTAAATGTATGTGGTCCGGAGTGGATCACGATCAAATACCTCCTGAATCCACTCACCCGTTCGGAATTCTGGGAATTCTGCATCCTTCCGGCCCATACAGATGAATGGGGCGAGTTTTTGACACTCTGTTCGGCTGTTCGGCCGTATCGACGTATCCACTCGTCCGGGAAGGCAAGGACATTGATATGATACTCAGTCCGAAAATTCCACAGGGAATTATGGGTAATTGGGGCAAATGCGTTTTTTTTGGCTCGGAATGAATTTTTACCATAGAAAATTAATATCAACGCTAAATATTAAACGGACCAGGTTCTAATGGGACACGCCCGGACCCGAGGTTTGCATCGGCAAGCATCACTCACATTTTCTTCAGGAAATGTATCTTGTCTTGTTTTTTAACTAATATCCTTTATCCTTTTTGTTTTTTAACTAATATATTTCGATCCTTGCGGGCGAAAAACACACGCATTTCAGGACAGAAAATGTACCGAGGTTGAGAAACTCTATTATCCTTATTGAGGAACGCTTAATTTATTTCAAAAGTGCATTTTGTCCCCTAGTTTATGGTTGTAATTTCATATTTTGCCTTGAAATGTCTATTAGTTAAATACTTACAATTGTAGAAGTGCACTAATACCACATACTATATACAAAGCTGTAAACACTCAACAAAAAGACATTTTATTGCATTATTGAGATTCTAGAAAATCAAACTCTCCTACATGTAAAAATGAACGTACGTTATGATCTCCACCGATGATTGTTTTTGTCGGAGCGCTCAGGTACCTCCCGTTCAGGCGTATTTAAAACGTGCGCTCGCTTGATATTTAAATGCCAAACTACCACCAACGTAGGTGAAGCGGAGCCAAAGGTGGCGTGACCTGGAAATCCACTAGCAATCAGGACACAAACTGCATTTCTGCTCCGACATGCACTCGGGCTTAGATCACCTCTCCTGAGGCACTCTCACGATTTTTCTTTTTCCCGCTACATGACCTTCCGATGATGCTTTATACTTTGGACAGCTCTCAAAAGATCACCTCAAGATCCCGGAATCTTTCAACCGGAATCAATAAATGAAAGGTATTTGGTTTTGGAAAGCATTAGATTTATTTTCTAATAACAAAGACCATGTGTAATACATGGTATTAGGGACGTATATTTAATTACAGGTGAATTAGTGTCATTTTAATTATTATTATTATTATTATTATTATTATTAATAATAATAAATAATAATAATAATAATAATATATATAATAACTACGATTATTATTATTATTATTTTATTATTATTATTATTATTATTATACATATTAATAATAAATACTAAAAGAAGGGAATTTGTTTTTGAAACACTAATTGAGATTTATTTAAATATGCAAATTGGTTTCTTTGTTTTTGTTTTTGTTTTATGAGTGTTGAGACAGAAATATCATATATAGAGAATTCCTGGAAGCAGGCACGTGGCGTTATCTTTTCACATTCAATTTCACTGTTCTGGGATTACAATTCATATCAAATTGATGAACTTGAACCAGGTCGCTCCACTAAACCAGGTTGTTTAGTGGTTAGTCGTTCGCCTCACACCTCCAGGGTCCGGGTTCGATTCCCGTCTTGGCCATGTGTGTGTGGAGTTTGCATGTTCTCCCCGTGCCTCAGGGGGTTTTTCTCTCCTGCTTCTCCGTATATATATATATATATATATATATATATATATATATATATATATATATATATATATATATATATATATATATATATATACTGTATATATTTATATTTCCAAACAGATCCCTTAAGGAGGAGGAAATGTTTCAGGTGAAATATCACATAGTATAACTTATGTAGTAGCTTTATGATAAGGCATTACACTCCTGTGACTATCATGGGTGTTAGGAAGACAGACTTTGAAACAGAGCCACAGGGAAACATAATGGTGTTATAATAATCTGTGCGATTCTACATTACATGGATCAGACCATCTCTCTCGCTGCTTGTTGCTCCCACGTTACATGCATTGTAGAAAAGTATTATCCGCGATCATTAGGCTCCTGTGGATGATCGATGCTTCTTTCTCCTTGACCCCCAAAAGCCTATCAAAAAGACAAGTGCCTGCTAGAAGGTAAATTGTCACTTTGCCAAGGTATTGGCCATTATTCTCCATAGCAAAGTCTGCACGTTGGGTTTAAGGTCGTGAAGAAACGTAGTGTGAAAAATATAAAAAAAAGACGCCAGAAGAGAGCTTTGTTTCGATTTGTTACCATATGTGATATTTAGCATGGAAAAAAAGCTCATTGTTATGCTGGGCCGTGCTGCCGATCCTGTAAGGTGTTCATATTCGTGGGCAGGTCGAGTTGGGAACCGTCGCTCCGCTGTACTCCTCAGATATGCCATGTCTAATAATGAACATAAGTCCCTCAATACAAGCTCCTGCCATTAACCTTGAAATGCCTATCGCTCAGCAGAAGCGTGCAGGGCTCCGGTCTGTGATTTACAGCTGCGGCGGGGGTGTTGATTAAACCTCCACGTGCAGCTCGTCTGAAATTAAAGATAGATGGCATACGAGGATTAATGGGACTTGTGTGCATCACTCAGGTCTGATCAAAAGATCATCTGATCATTTATTTATTTATTTACCCCCCCCCCCCCCCCCCCCCCCTGATTGTAAGGGGAAAATATCTGCAAATGGATCGCAGCGCACTCGTTTGTGTATATCGTCCCGCAAATTGGGGCGAGTCATTCGGTGCTCGACTTATTTCGAAAAGTCGCTTTAATCACAGCAAAAGGCCGCTCTCTGTGTTCCCGCACACCTGGCGCTTTTTTCCGCTTCAATTCCTCTGCCGTGTTGTCTGCAGCTGATGCGAGGCGTCTCATAACCTGAGGACTGTTTCTATTTACCATCTGTTTAAGGGCTCGTTGCGGTGGATTTTTGAAATGCCACGCAATGCCATTTTGTCGTCCTCACCAAGTTTGGGGCGACTTAACATCTTGTAATAGTTGTAGGAAAAGTGGTACTGCAGCGCACGCAGCATTTGAGGCGAAGTATAAGACGTTTGCGTTTGATGGCTTATTTATTTTGGGTTGCGCCTGCAAACGTGTCTTTTTTTAGCCGTTTCTCAAGGGAATCTTCAGTACAACCTGTTACAGTGTGTGTAGCATTACATTTTCATATTAATACTTAGTGTGAATTATTTATTTTTGAATAAATATTCTAACAATGATTAATAATGTATAATACAAACACACACTATATATATATATATATATATATATATATATATATATATATATATATATATATATATATATATATATAAAAAGCACTATTGCTAATTCAACTACACAAAAATATCAAATAAGTATGAAATAAGTATGAAATAAACATTAGTATGTTTTACGAAACATATTCTGAAACAAATTTAATCAAAAAGTCATTCTGAAGATATAGCAATTAAGATACATTTAACTCAAATGAACATGAATTATGGTTCTTATATAATTGGCATATATAATTATCACTATTATATTATTGAAAGCTTTTCTATTTTTTCCCCCATTTACAAATCAATAAGATCGTATTGCATCAACACACACAAAAAAAATGTTGTACAAAATCTCTCGGTATGAATTATTAGAAGATAGAAATTATGAATGTAATATAAAATAATATGTCTAGATTTGTTATTTGAAGAGATTTGTTGGAAAAAATAGAAAATAAATGGATATAAATGGTAATAATCCTAAACTTATATCACCATCATCTACTAATGGGCTAAAGATGGAACATTATGTAAACGAAGTTCAATGTATAGTTATTAGTTTCGTCTATTTTTGTGTATTGTGTAGTCTGGAAACTTCCGATTACCCTGCCTGACTGTGGACTTCTACCTATTTAGGAGGGGTGAATTAAAAAAGAATATATAAATATATATATAATATATATATATATATATGCCTAAGGAGGCATCGGATGCATCCAGCAGTCGCTAGCTCTCGAGTCGAAAATGAGAAAAGGAGCCCAGTTGTGATGGTGGGATATTGGGCAGCAAACCCTTTCTCTAATCAATGGGAGCTTTCACACATATCAGTCCTCTCCTTTCATATGCAAATGAACAGAGCTTGAGTGAAACCTAGGATGGACTTCCTGGGAGGATCAATCAGCTCTAAAGAAACGGCTGTAGGTTTCTGTCGAGATGCTGCATGTGATGAGACACCACTTCTGGCGAAAAAGAGAGAGAGAGAGAGAGAGAGAGAGAGAGAGAGAGAGACTCACTTAGCAGAATGACAACTGTCAAAAGGGATTTAGCCAAATCTGGAGAAGAGCAAGCGCCAGGAAAATAATCAGGTTCATGGCTGTTAGAAGCCAATGCCATTTCAATGCAAAATCATTTAGCTTTTTGTTCATCGGTTTTTTTTTCTTTTCTTTTCCTTTTCACCCACTAACCATCATCAATCTGCCTTTTTCCTCTGTCACTTTCCACTCGTTATTCATGTTGTACTAATACTAGGCGTTTGCACTTAACCGGATCTTTACTGGTTCTATTGCACTAAATTAAAACTCTAAATCGTTGAATATGTGGAATAGTTTGAAAATTGAAATAATGAGAAAAGTCCAAAGGTGTTTCTTTTGGAATACATAATAACAAAACCAGTAAAGAAGGTGTAAAGTCTTTAGAGTGTGCTCTGCACCAGAGGTTTTGTTTCCATACATTGCATATCTGAGACTTGGAGCCCCCTACAGGCCATATGTGTTAGTACACCTCCAGAATCTAATGCCTGTTAGAGATATGAGATTCCTACTGTACAAATATAGGATGTTTTCTATCACAGGTTTTAATCCTAATCATATATATATATATATATATATAGATATATATAGATATATATATATATATATATATATATATATATATATATATATATATATATATATATTCATTCTTGCCAATGTCAATATGCAGAAAGGAAAACCGTGTACGTTTTTCAACGTGAGTTTTATATCCAGGTTATGTTGCAGGATTTAAGTGTATTCCGGGGAGCTGCTACACCACGGGCCTGTAGCACACTACTCAAGCCAAAACGTGACACACACCTGGTATCAATCCATGTAACAGCTGAGAATAGCTGTGTCTTCAGTGTCAAGACCATGTGAGGAGAACTCACAATGTTGGTTTTGTACCAACAATAATTAAACCATTTCTCAGTCTACCTTTACCATGTAGTTTATAGTGCGTCCAGCAGGGGATTGTTCACCAAAACAACCCGATCTGTAAGTAGTAATAAACTAATTAGACCTGATCTCCTTTATTTTGTTCACATTTTTCATAAGGTAGATCAGGTTATAAGACAGACAATCATCCACACGACCTAAATCAAGTCAAGTCATTCATTCATTCATTCATTCATTCATTCATTCATTCATTCATTCATTCATCTTCTACTGCTTTATCCGATCTTCCCTCGGGTCACGGGGAGCCTGTGCCTATCTCAGGCATCTATGGGCATTAAGGCAGGATACACAATGGATGGAATGCCGACCATCACATGACACACACACACACACACACACATTAGGGACAATTTTTCCAAGGTGCCAAATCAACCTACCATGCATGTTTTTGGACCGGGGGGGGGGGGGGGGGGGAAACCGGAGAACCAGAGAAACCCGGAGAAAAAAACTCCTGAGGCACGGAAAGAACATGCAAACTCCACACACACACATGGCAGAGACGGGAATCGAACCCGGACCCTGGAGGTTTGAGGCGAACGTGCTAACCACTAAGCCACCGTGCCCCTCGTTTTATTGTCATTACAACTATATTTATCCAGAACCTTGGTGCTCAATAAAACAACATAAATATAACACAACATAGAGCTACAAGAACACAAGGCTGAGGACTAGACTAAGTTTATCGTAGCCACACAAAGTGCATCGTGTGCAACCTGGGGCAAACAGCGCAAAAACAGAACAGAATGTATTTGATACAATACGAGACAGTGCATAACAACAAACATAACACAACATAAAATAAAACACAACAACGACCCGTAACTGTAATGTAGTGCAATATTGCATCGATTGTAAACACTGGAACTATTTTACAAACTAATGTTGAGCACAGTTTGGCTGGTGTGCAAATGGAGCAAAGTAGAGCAACAGTAATAGAAGTGAAATGTGCAAAATGTCCATGTAAACCGTAACACTATCTGTGAGAGCAGTATATATATATATATATATATATATATATATATATCTTATAGATATATATATATATATATATATATATATAACAATATAATATATATATATATATAAACATGTAAAGAGCCAGTAACTAGGCAGAGAAATAAATAAAGCAGTGGAATGCTGTATGGACGGTGTGTGAGTGTACGAGTCCAGTTCCAGTTTAGTTCTATGTGTTGAGAAGCCGGATGGCTTGAGGGGAAAAAAAAACTATTGCATAGTCTGGCCGCGAGAGCCCGAATGCTTCGGAACCTCATCCCTGATGGCAGTAGTGATTATGTAGTAAAGATAATGTCAAAGGTAGGTGCATTTTATATGTTGTTAGTAGACATACATCAGTAAAATACATTTTTCTCTATGTACCATTTACATTAAGAGTTATAATATGTATGTATCTGTCACTGGTGGACAGAAAGGAAGTGAATGTTAAACTTTACTGTATGTTAAGCTTCTTTGCTAAATCGAATCTTATTACGTTTTGTAAAATCAGTCGTTCATTCTATTTGTGAGTGGATAAAAAGTGGTCGATCTACTCATCACCAACATACAGTTCAGCTACAGGTCAACATCATGCAGGACATTGGGAGAGGAGGAAACGATGGACAGAATGACCTGATGCGGAACTCGCAACGACCCTTTATTTGTTTTGGAAGCAAAATAAAGGTAGATATTAATCAAAATATCATTCTTTTAATAGATCAGTGTGCCGGGAGTAACATTAAGAGTCTATTCACATACATTTAGTTGATTAAATAAAGAGTCTTTTGACAAAAAATTTTAATGGGGACATTATAGCCGTAATAAATCATAGTACTTTTGATACTGAAGGACATTCAAAAGCTGTTTTTTTTTTTTTTTTCTTTTCTCAAGTAATCTTTTCCTACATGATTTGTGTTCTTCATCCACTCACAAGAAAACCTTTAGATATGCAGGTTCAACTCTGGATTTTTAGCAAAACTACAATGGGATAATAGAAATATGTATAGCCTATATTTGTCACATATACAAACAGCACAGTGAAATTCTTTCTTCGCATATCCCAGATTGTTGTTGGTAGTTGGGATCAGAGCACAGGGTATACGCAATGAAATGGCACCCCTGGAGCACAGAGGGTTAAGGGTCTTGCTCAAGGACCCAAGGGCGGCAGCTTGGCCATACCGGGGCTCGAACCTGGATCTTCCGATCAGCAGCCCAGCGCCTTAGAGCACTGAGTTACCACAGAAAGTTGAAGTGAACTAGTGCAGTATATTACTGATCCCGGTTCACCCGATATCACACCATTGTAGTGCTCCGGACTTCTTATACTCTAGGCTGATGTCGGCACGGGACTGTATTAGCGCCTCCATTCTGACTGGCAGGCCATTCAGTTGCTACAGAGCCCAAAGTCTAGACGTGTATGTCTTTGTGTGCATTATTAACCCATTTCCGTGGGGCATAAAAGCATACAAGACATGTATGTTTGTCTGTTTTCGCTCATGATAACTACTGGCCCATGAGATAAGCTCTGCTTTGCTTGTGCATTTTCATAAATCATCAGCCTTCGGGGCTGAAAGTGGTATTGGTGGTGGTGGTGGTGTTATTACACTATATTACTGGTAAACAAGTATAACAAATGTAGCTTTTCTTTTCATGGATTTGGTAACCCAACTCTATGAAATAAACCCTCGAGTGGCGGAAGTTGGTATAGCATTTTTTCCTCCGTAACCTTACCGACCTGGCGAGGTGTAACATCGCTTGTTAAACAAATCCGCACACAAAATGAATCCCATTTACTCTTAATATTTTTTTGGGGATAACAATTGTTGCTACAATTAGAACTGGATAGGAGTCGAGTCGAGGCTGTATTGGAGTTCATGTAACCTGTATATCAGCCAAGATAATGTTCATCAACAACACTGCAGTAGTGTGAAGAAAAATCTGAAATATACACTATTCGTTCTGAAGGATGTTGCTATAACATCCATTGAGCGAATAATTCCTGGTGTGTGTGTGTATGTGTGTGTGTGTGTGTGTGTGTGTGTGTGTGGCCATTTCTGCTGACTAAAGCGTCTCTTTAACTTCTCAATGCTCAGCAATATATACCCACCATCATCTAATGCACTTATACAGTAACAAATTATTTTGATCTGACAGTGTAAATAGCTCTCTCTCTGAATCAACACCTTGTTTTGCAGATTTAAATTTGAATTAGCAGCCAGGCCGCTTAAAAGTTTACTTCACTGCGTCAGCGGCTAAATTTATCATGGGTTTCCGACGTGCACTCGTTTACAGATTTCACCAGTGAGAGGCATTTTATATTGTAACAATGCAGTGCAGGGGAAGAATGATTATATTTAAAAAAAAAATGAATTTTTAAGAGCCTTTAGGATCTATAATCTTCAACCTCCGTGGAATATCTGCCTCCCGTTTCTGATTAAAACCATTTAAATGCAAAGATAAAAGATTCCACTAAACAATGTGTGTAGAAAGCAGTCCTGTTCCTCTAATGTTAAATTTACGCCGTTACTGAAGAGGTGCCAAAAAATCCCAACTACCCTTCCTTAATAATCTCTTATAGCATGTATAAAAAAAGATTCCCCCACAACCCCTGTATGTCCTTGAATGCCAGACAAATCAACTATGTATAAGTATGAGATAGGAGTCTAGTGCTCCTGTCATTTTAGGGAGGAAAAAGCTCTAAAGCACCTTGACAATGAATTCTTCACTTGTTGAACTAAAGTACAATGGAGTGCCATTTTTAGCTGCCACTGAGCTTTCAGCTATCGTCTAGACGCAGGGTTCACGGGGAACATGACGATAAGCCCGCCCCCTTCAAAGAGCAACATTAGTGAGGCTATGACACCAGCCATGTCAGGCATGACTTTTGGGGCATTTCACACCGTGCCGTTGCTTGTGCCGTGTCCCGTAACAGCGAGCGGGGTGCAGCAGGGGTCTAGTGCATCGCGGTTGTTTGTATCTGTGTAGTGATCCAACAATGAAGTGCAGCTACAACAAGACTTCCAATGTGATATGGCTGCAGTGGAATATATATATATATATATATATATATATATATATATATATATATATATATATATATATATATATATATATATATATATATATATGCTGTTCTACAGTTCAACATGGTATATAAATCGCTTATTCTTTTGGGTTCAGACAGACAACAATTCATCAATTAACTTATATTTACAGCATTTGGCAGATCCCTTGTCCAGAGCGACCTATAACCGAGCAGTTGAGGGTTAAGGGCCTTGCTCAAGGGCCCACTAATGGCTGCTTGGTGATAATGGGATTTGAACTTGCGATCTTCTAGTCCAAAGATCAATACGTTAAACCAGTGAGCTGCCTATTAAGTGCTACTTATTTGCCTTTGGCCCTTTCACAAACATATGTGTAGGTTCGTTTCGAGGGTATTTTGCGTGTAGCCCAAAAGCTACATGAAATATTGAAATGAAAAGAAACTGGCGCCTCCATTTACAGCCATGACTTCAATAAAACGTCTTCTGTAACCACTGTCCCGTCTCTCACATCTGTCTTTGGAAGACAGTTTGGAAGGTTGGAAGGTCGTCTGGCACGTACCTCCCACTTCAGCTCTAGCCTTAATATTACAATTGGATTTGTCGATAGGTCTAAAAATTGTCCCTGAATAATACGGAGTCTCCCTGGTTCAGAGAGAGAATCCTTTACATTTCCACCACCACCATGCTTCACTGTTTTCAATGTTGGCTATTCTCAAAAACGTGGTGGCTTTGATTATGACAAAATAAATCTCGCAGGCTCCCGAAAGGCATTCGATTGGTCAAAATGCTTGCTGGTAAAAAAAAAAAAAAAAACAGGATGCGTTTTCCTTTTTTGAGCGCAGAGGCTTCTTTCTAGCAATCCTCCTCTTAATGTCATGTCTGCGCAATTTTCGTTTGATTATAGACGCGAGTACGTTTACCCCAGAGAGGTGTACAACTCTCTAGAGGTGATGCGTGACTTTCACCTCCTTTAAAGTGGTTGCAGATGAGGTGAACAGTTTTAAAGTGTAGCGTTCAAACACACATTACATGCTTCATCCAGCATCATGGCACTGTATACTTACACGCCATACGTTGCTTTTTTTTCTTTTTGTCAGGTGGAAATATTGTATTTTTCAACCAAAAAAAAAAAAAACCCACACTGAGTGCTGATGATGCAGAATGTGGGCTGCATCTCTCCTGCCCAGATCTGCTGTCTCTCCTGAGTAGGGAGGGAAGGGGCGGAGGGGATTGCCGGCTTGTCATAGCACTCAATCCTTGCTAACACAAGGAATAAGCGGTAATTTACCTGAGTTATGGCTTGAAAACTCTTTGGCGAATGGATGAGTGCTTTATGTATGAGCTGTGTGAATGAAAGCCAAGGTTCTTTCAGTTTAGCTCTCAAACAGCTCCACACTTTACCCTTAAAATAGCTGAAGTCTTGAAAATGTCCGGCAGCGAGACAATTGATATCCTTGCGCTGTTTCTGCGACTCCTTTCATTAAAAAAAGAAAAAAAAAAAAAAAAAAAAGATTTCCTCTTTTATGCACTGTCATTTGTATGGACTTAATGGAGCGTTTAATTACTTTGGTGGAACTGTTTTACACACCATGAATATCTCTTCACAAAGTGCAAACACTGGCCAGCACAAAAAGAGGACTTGCTCACCTCTTAACTTTCCAAGGAGGTCTCAGTGGACTGATTATGCTGCATTATTTCAGTCGGAAGAGGAAGTGATTTTGTTCCGGTGACCTGAGAGCTCATGGTTCGCTCCCAGCTGGGACCAGACCTCCGGTGACCCTCAGCGTCGCTACTTAAACTAATGAACTTTTGCATAAATCATCCCCGTCTTTTTCCCTTCAATAGAATTCATTTAAATAGTAAGATACTGCGAATTCGGAGCCTAGAGGTGCTTCGGGTCAAGTAGCAACCGCGCTATTGATGCCTAGTCGGCTCGGAGAAACTTGAGTTTGTGTAAAATAGTCTGCAATGGATCAAGGGTTTATTTATTGGAATTTTGCAAGGAATCAGAATCGCTGTCATATCTGTCTATTATATTATATTTACAGCATTTGGCAGACACCCTTATGCAGAGCGAATTACAGCTGAGCAATTGAGGGTTAAGGGCCTTGCTTAAGGGCCCACTAGTGGCAGCTTGGTGGTGGTGGTGTTTGAACCAGTGATCTCAACACCTTAACCACTGGGCTACCACCTCCAAATGGGCTACCAAATGGGGAAATGGGGAAATTTGACGCTCAACCGTTCAGCCCGTGTTCGCCCGAAATGCAGATTTGACACATAAACTCGTAGGTGACATGGAGTAGGTCATGATCATATGACTCTCGAACCAAAGACCCTCACGGAATTCTGCGTCATTCCGGCCCATACAGATGAAACGGGAACTTTTTTTCACCGTTCGGCCGTATCGACGTATCCACTCGTCCGCGCCGGCAAGAACATTGCACTGATATGACACTCGGTCTGAACAAACACAGGGAATTATGGGTGAATATCAACGCTAAATATTAAACGGACCAGACTCTAAGGGGTCGCGCCCGGACCCGCGTTTTGCATCGGCAAGCATCTTTCTTCAGGAAATGTCCCATGTCTAGTTTATATTATTATCTACACAGAATCCAACACTACAGATAAACGAATTGCTCAAGATCAGTCTTGATTATTGCGCAAACTCACCGTACACAGGACGTTCCCTGCTGATCATCATCCAGGCTTGGAAAAAGCATCTTTAAGTTTGGGTTTGTTCTGCATTCATATTAAAATGAACACAAACAAATTAATTCTGCATAGATAAATATATAGTTTTTTGGACGCATTGTTTTTCATGGAGATGCTGAAGTTGGCGTACATTATGGATGTTTTGTGCGTCATAATTGTGAATGTCATGACTGTTATTTGATTTGTTCACACCATTATGTTTCCTTGTTACACCTTTATTCACGGTTATGATATGCCCAGTGGTGTAGCTGTGATACACTATGATTATATGATGGATTGTGTTAAGTCACCTCAGTTCACATATATGAACCCTGGTGTTTTCCATATTTCCAGGATATGAAAGAAAAAGAAAACAGAATCTTTCCACCATGTTGGACTTTTTTCTTACATTCGCACTTATACACATGCACCTACCATTCAACTTAAGGAGCCGTTTGTGTTCATTCAAAAAATGTGAGAAAAATATTTTCCGAAAAACATCCACATCCGAGTGTCAAGATAGTAGCGTAGAATGTGTATAGTGGAGATGCAACGTTCACCATTTTGGAGACATTTGATCTGGATTAGTTAAGAGGCTTCTATTTACTTCATCATTCATCCACCTGCTGCAATCTGCTGTCGGATGATTAATAAAGATAACTGAGGCACTTCCGCTGGCAGCCGTACACGCCCGGCGCCGATACACTACTCCAGCTTGATGCACAGATGAGAACCATACATTATCCACCACCGCTTGTCTTCACGTTCCCATTTTTTTTTCCTTTCAGTGAATCTTGTCAAGGTTAATCATTCGCTCATCTGCTCGTAATAGTTCCCCCCCCCAAACGTCTTAATGTGCTTTATGTATTTATGTCTTCATAAATGCTTTGTAACTTGCGATTCGCCGTCAGTTCATTCCACTTTTTTATTTTTTTTATATTCTTATATATATATATATAGGGGCACGGTGGCTTAGTGGTTAGCACGTTCGCCTCACACCGCCAGGATCCGGGTTCGATTCCCGTCTCGGGAATGTGTGTGTGGGAGTTTGCATGTTCTCCCCGTGCCTCAGGGGGTTTTTCCCCGGGTTCTCCGGTTTCCCCCGGTCCAAAAAAAACATGCACGGTAGGTTGATTGGCACCTTGGAAAATTGTCCCTAGTGTATGAATGTGTGCGTGAATGTGTGTGTGTGTGTGTGTGTGTGTGTGTGCCCTGCGATGGGTTGGCATCCCATCCAGGGTGTATCCTGCCTTAATGCCCATAGACGCCTGAGATAGGCACAGGCTCCCCGTGACCCGAGGGAATATCGGATAAAAGCGGTAGAAGATGAATGAATGAATATATATATATATATATATATATATATATATATATATATATATATATATATATATTATATATATAGATATATATATATATATATATATATATATCTATATACAAGGGGAAGTCAAAAAGTAAAGGGATTTAAAATGTTATTAAAATGCCCCTTTACTTTTTCACTTCCCCCTATATATATATATATATATATATATATATATATATATATATATATATATATATATATATATACAAGGAGATTGTATATATTCAGTGTGCAAAAAATAATTATAGTGTGCAAAACTAGCTAAAAGAAAATGATTATGCAAGTAAGGTTTTGAATAGTATAATTGTATTTAGAGTCCTGAGAATTAAGATTTCTGCGGCCCCAGTATTTGAAACAGATCGTAATGCGATGCAAATATGAATTGTGACAGAGTCAGTCGGCGGTGGTGGTTTGCAGTGCGACTGTATTACAGTTGATTGATGATTCTGATAGCCCGAGGGTAAAACCTATTCTTCATCCTGTTGGTTGTGGAGTGAATACTCGCGTAATGTCTGCTTGATGGCAGTTTATTGAACAGGTTGTGTGCAGGCTGACTGCGATCTGCTGTGACTTTTGAGCCTAGAAACGATGGATGGGTGAACTTCGGTGTGTAGGGAACTGTGTGTCTTTGTCGCGTTAATGTAAATTTAATATGTGCATTACTTTGTGTTCAAATACTTTGTTGAGATTAGAGATATATAGATCGATAGATATATAGATAGATAGATATATAGATAATAGATAGATAGATAGATAGATAGATAGATAGATAGATAGATAGATAGATAGATAGATAGATAGATAGATAGATAGATAGATACATAGATAGATAGATAGATAGATACATACATACATACATACATACATATATAGGCAGATTGATACATGAAAATTAAACTTAGTAAGTTCTAAAAATTATTATTATTGTTATTATTTTTTTTTTTACATTTATAATAACAAAATGCATTATTGATTGGGAAAAATTTATAGAAGAGTGAGTACTTTGTTGAGATAGATAGATAGATAGATAGATAGATAGATAGATAGATAGATAGATAGATAGATAGATAGATTAAAAATTAACCTAGTACATTCTATAAATTATTATTATTATTATTATTATTATTATTATTATTATTATTATTATGATTTGGAAGCATGTATTTAAGAGTGTGATAAATAGAAAAACTGGATAGATAGATAAATAGACGGACGGACGGACGCAGAGTACGACACGGACGGACGGACAGACGGACGGACTGCAGGGAAATGCCTTATACAGAAACCACAGGTGACTGTCCAACACGTAAATACACTTGGAGAAATATGAAAAATAAGGTAAATAACATTTCTGTGAAATATTTTCTTCTCAACAATGAAGACAACTCTGTGTTTTCACGAACACATTGTGTCTGTGTTTTTCTCTCTCGGAAGGAGTAGCAACCAGTCCCGCAATCAACTCCAGACATTTGAAATTACCTACTTATGCATGAAATAACAGAAGGAGGTGGGAAAAAATGCACCTGGCTCACAAACCCCCATCCCTCCATCCCACCCTCCCTCCCTCCCTCCTTTCTTCCAAAAAAATTTTTAAAGTGCAAGTAGTATTGACTGCACACCAAGTCATAACTTGTCTGTGTTACTTACTGATCCGAGATAAATCTGCTCATACTGTGAACGGTGATAAATATGAGCTCGTGTGGAGAAAACAAAACATCGAGAAATAAATAAAGGGAACGTTTCGCGGTTATACAATGAGCCCGTAGCCCACACAGTAAACCCCAGCCTTGAATTTACACCTACAGTGTTTACATAAGGCCAGTTGTTCTGAAATGAGTCGACAATATGAACACATTCAACATTAGGGGGTTGCTGTGTGGGCTCTTCAGCTCATCATGGAATGTCGGACCCCAGCTTTATTTATTTATTTATTTATGCTCTGAACGTTGCACTAAACACCACACACCAATATCAGTGCACAGAACAGCAGTTCACGATAATGAGGGCGCCATTGTTTATGAACAGACGACCACTGCGTAAACAATTTCCAGTTCGAATGTGGATATATTGGCATTTCCCAGTTTGCATTGCAGACACTGGCCAAGACAGAGTTAAGATCTCGACAAAACAAAGCTTTTGTGAATCGTTAACTTTAGTTGTCAAGTTGTCATATGTAGCTATATCAGCTATCAAAAGTTTCCCGCAGCCTTCTTCATCTCAGGTAAAGCTGCGAAAAAAATGTAAATCTTTCAAAATAAATAGATGTTTGGTGTTACCCAGATGAGATTGGATTCCCTTTTGAGTCTGGTTCCTCTCAAGGTTCCTCTCTTACCTGTGGAGTGTTGCCTTGCCATTGTCAGAATCCTTTGTTCATTGAAAGAATTAATTTGGAAAAAAAAAAAAGAAAAGATAACGGACGTAAAATACATGTGGTATTTGATTTCCTGCTGCCAGTGTTGGGAAGGTTACTTTAGAAATGTAATCCATTACAGATTACAAAAGTAGTGTAACTTTTCAATTACTTTATAAAAGTAAAGTGACTGATTACTTTTTCATTCGTCCACTAGGTGGCACTTTAAGTTAACATTCTAAGGAAAAATCATTCGGAGAATCGGAGAAAAAAATAGGTTCCATTTTACCAAGTTATACCGCATCAGAATCAGATTGTTGATGATTGTTACGCATGCGATACGTAACTCCAATTTCCAGGGGTCGGGGGGCCGCAGTGGGGGGAATTTGTGGTACATTCTGGTTACTCTTCGCCGTATTTTTTTCTTCATAATACTCGCTGAGAGTGACACTGCCACCCTCTTTATTGGATGTGCAATTGTACTTTATTCTAGGATACAGGCAAAAAAAATGCATATTCCCCGAGGTCAAACGACTCCCCCCCCAAAAAACCCCACCCCCACCCCCCGCCCCGGCATTGCACTGGGCCCCACTATTTGAGAATCACTGCGGTAGCATAAAGCACTGATTTTACATCAAATTATTCATATGTAACCCTATTTAACCTTTTATTTAACCCTATTTTTCATAAGTAACTGTAATTTAATGACAAATTTATTTCTCAATAACTGTAACGTATTACTGTAACATCTAACTAGTAACTACCCAACATCCAAACCCCCGCTTTATCCTTCTTCGGGATTGGTCATAAATATCCCTTTGACCTGAGCGTCATCGGCAGTGAATTCGGCCCTTCCGTTCTCGCTCTCTCTCTCTTTTGTACTTTTACTACCCAGATTTGATAAGGGCTTTATTTTTTCCTTCTCCGCTGTGGAATTAATTCCCATTGTTTGAAAGTGCTCATTACCTCTGCTATGCATGGGCTGCCCTGTCGATACAGCTCACTTCCTCGGCCGTGGAAAGCCGTGGCACCAACATCTTGGGAGTTTTTTTTTCCCCCTACCACAAAATGCATTTTTTTTTACCCCGCCACTCTGAGGCTTTACATGCAGATCAGGATTTACAGGGGCAGTTTGCATTCACTCACTCTAAAGCATTACGCCAATCGATAGCGCGTCCGTGTTCGAAATTTACCTTCTTGCGCTTTTTTTTTTATGTTTGTAACAAGATTGCTCTCCTTTGCCTTGCACTAATAAGAGCATGTTTATGACACAGATGGAGTATGGGCCATTTCTGTGTCTGGCAGGAACATTTTTGTTTGGATATTGTGCCCTGGGCGCATGGCGGTAATACATAAATGTAGAACCAAGAGACTTGAATACATTACACGAAAGAGATGAACTCGCATTGCTTCGGAGGCGAATGTGTTTAAAAGCTACAATGATGAATCGTAATGGGTTTGGTTTTCTTTTCTTTTCTTTTTTTCTTTTCCTTTACAACTACAGACGTTTTATCACGTTGCAAATGCAACAAGTAAAAATAATATATACGACTGTGCATGTGTACTGTAGTTAATGCTAGGTCAAGTTCTCAGGCAGTAATTTGTGCTAAATAAACAAGTGCAGTTGCTGAAGTTTTTTTATCAGCTCTCTTTATCCTTATCGTTTCCCACAGGTTTCCAAAAGAAAGCATGCAGTCTTATTTACATTTACATTTACAGTATTTAGCAGACGCCCTTATCCAGGGTGACGCACAAGAAGTGCTTTAGGTCTCGCTCTAAGGATAAATTCATTCAAGAAGGGTAAATGCAAACTAGTATGAGAGCACTAGTATGCAATGGAAAAAAAAAATATATATATATATATATATATATATATTTTTTTTTTTTCAGCATAATGGTTACATTTTACCTCAGGCTCCTAAAAGCAGAAAAAAAGAGGAAAAAAAAAAGCAAGAGGTTTTCTTTTTCTTTTTTTTTTCTTTTTTCGGACTCCCCTATTTTCACATGACATTTAACACCAGATTGAAGAGGAATCCAACTTCGTAGTTGTTGGAGCTGGCAAGTTTGTATTTGTATGGAATTGGAATCTTTTACATATTTCCTGGAGTCCGTATCTTCCATTACCAATTTTTGGTGAAACCAAAAGATCTTTATTGTTCGTCGATGGCTCGTAGCGTTTATAGCATTTCATTTCTTTTTTCACTTCCTTATAAAATTCGGCATGTAAGACATGAGAAAATCCCTCTCTTGTGCAGGAATGTATAGGCCTCGCAGTGTATCGGAGGACTTCAAGGCAGCAGTTTTACTCAGGTTAAATGACTGCCCTGGTAATAGATGACACCCTGAGCTCATATTTTAGATAATCTACTTGACCTACTTGACAGCAGCCCGACATAAGCCGCCTGCAATCGGCAGCACAAGTTAAGCTCACGGGGGATGGGGGGGGGGTGGTTCCTTTAAAAAGAGAGTTACAGCAAATATATCAATTTTGGAAGTCAGTAAAATAAGCCATTTCCATGTTTGTGAGTTGACCGTATACGTAGCTCGTTGGCTTTA
Source organism: Kryptopterus vitreolus (assembly GCA_030449085.1). Lineage (NCBI taxonomy): Eukaryota > Metazoa > Chordata > Actinopteri > Siluriformes > Siluridae > Kryptopterus > Kryptopterus vitreolus. The sequence continues at coordinate 5,262,676 of JACRUU010000014.1, forward strand.
TCGCCGATCATTAACAGCGTGTACGTATACAGTTAGGACAAAGAGAGCCTTGACGATGCTGTATTTTATGCAGAATGGCAGGTAAAGTGCTTCCTCGACACCCTGCTTCTAGAGTTAACCTAATGTTATGATTTCATTAGGATGCCGCTCATTAATTCGGGATGAGTTACGCAGCGCTTGTTTTGTTTTTTTGCGAGATCTTAAGGTCGAGGATATGTGGATTGCATCAGCTACCGGATATGCACCAACATGCATCAATGTTCTTCTTCTTAATTACAGCCGTGATGTCTTATGATGCTCTTTTGCCTCTTGTATTGCACTTTTAAATCTTAAAAGTGCTCTTATCAAGCAGAACAAAAATGTACGCTCTTTTATTTTAGAGTTGGATTTTAGTGCCTCATTTGCATGTTTATAGTGTTTGGTAGATGCCTTTAACCTGACAGTTATCTCATACTGACAGTCAGAAGTCCAGTCTATAAACCACTGATAAAACAGCTCTATACCATGACCATGTTATGGATTTATTGTCTGTGACAATAATTGCCTAAATACTGACTTGGATTTTTATCATTATTATTATTATTATTATTATTATTATTATTATTATTATTATTATTATTATTATTATTATTATTATTATTAAAAGAGAATGCCATGCAAAAAAAAAAAGCCAGATAATGAGACACAGAAGAAAAAAAAAAAAGGTAAGGATACTGATCTTTGTATGGCTTGATAATGTTTCAGTATTAATTTTATCGAAATTTATTTATTTTATTTATTAATTCAGTTTATTTCAGTTGAAAGCATAATAGGAAAAATGTGTATATTGTAAATATATATAGATTCTATATATATATATATATATATATATATATATATATATATATATCTATATATATATATATATATATATATATATATATTATGTGTTCAATTGCTCTACGGAGACGTGCAGCTGCGACCGAGCTGAACGATGCCAGTCCATAGGGTCATGTTGTTTTTTTTTGTATATAATCTGTTGTGAATACTAATGAACATAAACATAATTCAGTTTCACACTCGTCTTTCTGAACCTTCACAATCATCCAGCCCAAGCTTTATAATACCATGTTTTTTCCACTTGCACGAAAGGTTTCTGTCAGCAGCGATGCGTTACGAGTACAATCTTTACAAAGTTGATGCTGCGGTTGGCAGGGTCAAAGACGTTTTTGAAAACGCCACTTGTACGTCAGAAGTGCTTGACCTTCTGCGCGAGACACGTTACAAGGAAAGGCACTTTGAATAGGATGCTAGACTCCGAATAGGACGCAACCAGGAAAAAAAAAAAACTTCTCTAACCAATGATATATAAATATCAGAAATATTTAGATTTTATTAACACAAAGTTTCAAATGTAGTTAGTTTGTCCTTGACATTCTGAAATATCAGTGAGGTTAATGAAGATGTGCAGAGGAAAGAGGAAACTGTAGAGGACTCTGGAGAAGGACGATCCCTTCACGGGAACAGCCGAAAATAGCATAAGAAATGGTTGAGGCTAATGCATAATGTACACTTTGAGGTTAATGATAATTAAATTATAACATAGTAGAAGTTAAATGGTTAAGAAAAAGAACATGATGTTTCTTTTATTAATAAAATATAGCTGTTTTCAGCAAATTGCTGGAACAAAGCAGCCTGGGATGACGATACTGAAACTAATCAGTGGATAATTCTTCATATAGGATGCTTCACCTAGCTCTCATTGCGTTCACACAAAATAGCTCGACACGCTGAACGGACAACAAAAGCTAAAAGGAGACTGTAAAAGCCGCCAATGCTATCATTTGTATCGTTTGAGGCAAGTGTCATAAAAGGAACCAGTATCGAATGTAATGACAAAAAAAGCGATCTCACTCGTGATATGATTGTGTCGTGCTTTTGAAGGGCCGCGGTCCTCTGTTCGGAGTGTTTGCTCCAAAAAAAACAAACAAAAAAAACAGTTTCTGCATTATCATGCAGATCCACTTGTGAAATTAATAGCTCAAGCCAGGGCACTTTAATGCTCTGATTATAGACATTGTGTTTGGGCTTTCTGCACTCAGTCACTCACATCCACATGTCTGACTGCTCCATACAGATGAAAACAAGACACCGCATATTTCTAGAGTCTCTGATGGACGAAAGGTAGCACAGAGGGAGCGTCCTGCCTTATTATTTGAAATGGATGTTTAACGTTCTCACTGGTTTTGACGGTGGACCGGATAAAACACTCTCTGGAGTAAAATGAAGGTTTATTGTTAATGCAGAATTGGGTGATTTGGGGGGGATAGACCAATGAAAAATATTAAACTGTATATTATATGGTGGGGCACGGTGGCTTAGTGTATAATAGTGGTTAGCACTTTCGCCTCACACCGCCAGGGTCAGGGTTCGATTCCCGTCTTGTCCATGTGTCTGTGGAGTTTGCATGTTCTCCCCGTGTCTCGAGGGGGTTTGTCTCCGGAGCTCCCCTCCCCGGTCCAAAAACAGACCAATGAAAAATATTCAACTGTATATTACATGATAATATACCCCCTGGTCCAAAAACATGCACGGTAGGTTGATTGGCACCTTGGAAAATTGTCCCTAGTGTATGAATGTGTGTGTGTGTGTGAGACCTGCAATAGGTTGTCATTCCATCTAGGGTGTATCCTGCCTTAATGCCCATAGACGCCTGAGACAGGCACAGGCTACCCGTGACCCAAGGGAAGATCGGATGAATGAATGAATGTATATTATATGCACTACTGAAAATCTTTTCTTTTTTTCCCCAAATCTAAGAATATAGCATACAAAAAACGAATGAAAAAAAACTTGTCTTTGCTCGCGTACAAGTCCTTAGTTTCTGCCCTAGTCTGCTATCTTGTCTTTGCGTTCCATCGACTTTTCTTTTTTAACAGATTTGTAGGTCTCTGCACTGGGCAATACATTTCAGGATCATTGAATCACTGAATTGATGAATCATTGAAGAGCAAAACCAGGCACTTTTCTGAATCTCTTTTTAGGTCTTTGCTTATATCAAATGCAGCAGGGTTTTTTTTTTCTTTTTTAACCCACGTTTCTGTGAGACTCGAGCCCACGTGTGATTGGTGCATACTGGACGGCTGATGGGCACTGGGCTACAGGTCTGGGGTGAATAATGATTAGTAGGGATATCTTGGGCCTTTTCGAAATCCTGTAGAGGTTGTAATTCTATTTATATATATATATATATATATATATATATATATATATATATATAGATATATATATATATATATATATATACTTTTGATTTTATTCCACACAGTGCTGTCAGGCTTGCATACAAAGAACGTCTGTTGCCACGCGAGCCTTTGTGAAATCGCTAGCCGAGGACATTCATCGGTTACTAAAACTGCCAAGTGTTTAGTCATTTATTCGTAATACCAAGAAGGGATTTAAACCTGTGACTGTTTTTTTACTACTGTACACATAAACAAGCAAAAGAAACAAAGATTTTCTTCACCAAATATCACATTCTGAAGAACACGTTTTCATGGCTTATTGACAACATTATTTGCACTGTAACTTGAATATTCGTTATTACAAAAGCAACATCTGGGACATTCTTCCAGGCTTTTTCGATAGTTGTTTATTGCAATGCGAAAAGTAATGTGCCTTGAAATAAACAGAGTATTTAGTACAAATAAAATGTCAAAACTTGGGCCTAATTGCATTGCAGACTTAATTTCTTTCATCAGGTTTATATCTTGCCTGTCAGGGTATGGGGGGGGGGGTTGGGTGAAATAACTGCCCACGCTCACACTGTAACAAAGCCGTAGAGCTCATATTGTGTGAGTATGCTCATATGTCCATGCCATGCATATTGATCAGCAAATTTGTTTTGCTTAATAGCTCTAATCAGTGGAATGGTGCTTTGGTGATTTGGGTAACCGAAAGACATCAATATTCATCTCCAGTGATAGACTGGATCTGATCTCTAAATCAATCATATAAGGACAGAAACATACATGCATTACATGCATTGCCAGTGAAGCATGCAGGATGTGCAGGTCTGATCATACGGTAGCTACTGGGAGCGACCTGCGTTGATGTTGCATCATATTTATTTTTAAATGTATTACGTTTACAATAAAATCAACCTGCTGCATCGGGTGGTATTTTAGATGCTCCATTTTCTTCGTCGTTTTTATCGTAATGTGGAAGAAGTTATCCAATATATGAGGAAAGAGCCAAATTACTTAACAATTTGAATTAGATTTAGTGGTTTACAGTATTGGGGAGTAACTAGTTACATGTAACAGTGTTACGTAATTTAACAGTAACACCGTTAAATTTAACGTTATTTAACGTTATTTATTCAATTACTTTTGATGTTCAAGATTACACCACCCCCTCGACAATAATTTACGGCCGCACAACCCCCACCCTCCAAGTGCGAAAATATATCCCACTTTTTCAGAGTGCCACCTAGTGGACAAATGAAAGTAATCAAAAAGTAATCAAATGTAATGTTACTTAACTTTTATAAAGTAATTGGAAAGTTACACCATTTATTACATTTTGAATAGTGTCATTTGTGATCTGTAAACAGTTACATTTCCAAAGTCAGTTTTATCAAACTAAATAAATAAACTCTTTCTTGCTCCATATATAAAAAAAACAAAAACAAAAAAACAAAAGGGAAACAATTTGTATTGCAGCTATTATATAACATTTGAATACAGACTGATCACTCCAAAACAGAGGCTCGGAAATATTCATTGGTTTAGAAGAGAGAAAGAAAAAAAAAAACAAAAAAAAACTCAGCACCCCAGCCTGCAATCATACCTCCATTAAACCCAGTGGGAATTAAACAAGCGCGGGGTCTCGGGAGTTTTGTTTATCTCTACGTTTCTTTAACGAGTGGCTCTACACACACATTTTGCCCATCAGGGTTTAGGGGATGTTTGACGTTTCTAGGTTTCATTGTTTGAACTCTGGGAAGTCCCTCCGATTCGCTGAACAGCACTCAAAGCCAATTTAACCAACATAGAACCCTATTAAGCAAAAAAAAGAAAAAAAGAAAAAAACAGCCCAGATCCATCTGAGTGAAAGAAAGGAAGAAAGGCTCCGCTGTGTCATGTTGTCATTTTACCGGAAACTTTATGACAACTCCATGCTAACGTTTGCGCAGACGTCCTCATCCACAGAGACTCGCAGAAGTACTTTGGAGTCTCCAAGGAGAAGAAGAAAGAGTGCACCATCCTCATGCCTAATAGAAATAGGTCAGGGTGTATGGATCTAAAACCGTGTTAGAAAGGATATCGAGACAAATTGCTCAAACTTACTACATTACCAGACTTACACTTAGACTTTCGACTTGACAAATTGAATAGCACATGGAGGAAATGGAGACGGAACATGAGAGACTCGTCTTCTTTCAGGTACCAAAGAATAGTATAGAACTTTATTGTCATTGTGCACAAAGTACAAGGAAACTGTGGATGCAACCTGACAACACTGCTCGATATAAAAACTAGACTAAACTAAACTAAAAAAAAAATATATATATATATATATATATATATATATATATATATATATAGTGGGGACACGGTGGCTTAGTGGTTAGCATGTTCACCTCACACCTCCAGGGTCCGGGTTCGATTCCCGTCTCTCGGCCATGTGTGTGTGTGTGGAGTTTGCATGTTCTCCCCGTGGCTCAGGGGGTTTTTCTCCAGGGTTCTCTGGTTTCCCCCCGGTCCAAAAACATGCACTAGGTAGGTTGATTGGCACTAGTGTATGAATGTGTGTGTGTGTGTGTGTGTGTGTGTCCTGTTATAGGGTTGGCATTCCATCCAGGGTGTATCCTGCCTTAATGACCATAGACACCTGAGATAGGCACAGGCTCCCCGTGACCCGAGGGAAGATCGGATATATCGGCAGAAGATGAATGAATTAATGGATTACTGTTTTCGTAATGTAATTACATAACGCAGTTACATGTAACTAGTTCCTCTCCAACACTGAATCCATTTTAAGACGAGAATTTTAAACAAATAACCCTTGTTTACCAGTGTCCATTATTACATTTCCAAATCGTGGACTTACTTTAGAATCCTAAGACTGAGTTCTGTCTCTGTTACTGACTTCACCTCCTGCCATTTCTCTTGTGCAAATGCTTTATATGACTGTAATTCAGCCAGGAGCTGTATACAGTATTTCTTTGCATGATGTTTCTTTTCAAAAGGTTCACATGTGTTCAATAGTTTTGTACCAAATGTTCAGAATCGGGGTAAAAAAAAAAAAAAAAAAGCTCTATTATATTATATCTGTAACCTTGGTCCAAATGAAAAGACTTTTATTCTGTGCTCTGAGAGTTAGTACTTTTCTCATCGCTTGGTTCTGGACAACTGAACACCGGCTGAAAGCCTTCAAGTTTGCTGTCGACATGCAGCAGGTGCACTTGTTATGCGCACTCGCCTCTCATTCTCTCGCCGCAGCTTTTGGCTCGGGTTTTGATTTGCGTTTTTTTTTTCGCTTTAGCGCTAAGGCTAGACAGGCACGCCAGAACAGATTACAATAATAATAGTTAGCCAAGTTTGCATTGAACACACAGATGAAAAGGAAATGACGCAAGGATACCAAAACTTGACTAGCCACAAAAATGCACCAAAAATACATAAATAAAGGATTTTAGAAAGGATTTTTTATTGCAGGCTCTATAGCGCCGCCAAACTCCAGAACTTGAGCGTAAAAAAAGGGTTATTGACCTGGCTGGGCCTCGGTGATGTAATCCGGACTCCGGATTTAAATAATGTAAAGGAAATTTTATCTCTATTCATTCATTCATCTTCTACCGCTTTATCCGATCTTCCCTCGGGTCACGGGGAGTCTGTACCTATCTCAGGCGTCTATGGGCATTAAGGCAAGATACACCCTGGATGGAATGCAAACCCATCACAGGACACACACACTCACAATCACACACATTCATACACTAGGGACAATTTTCCAAGGTGCCAATCAACCTACCGTGCATGTTTTTGGACCGGGGAGGAAACCGGAGAACCCGGAGAGAAAAACCCCTGAGGCACGGGGAGAACATGCAAACTCCACACACACATGGCCGAGACGGGAATCGATCCCGGATCCTGGCGGTGTAAGGCGAACGTGCTAACCACTAAGCCACCGTGCCCCCTGTAATCTCTATTCATTTAACCAAATCGTTTTTAGAAAAAAAAGGGACATTAATATACTGTGTAAAGAAATTCCCGCACCCTCTGTTGAAGAACAATTCACTTTTTAGTGTGTCATTAATATTACATGCTTGATTCGATCTGTTAGGATGTTTTCATCCAGACTACCAACAATCATTCTTATCAGAATAAAAAAAGGGAGAGCTCAGTAGTGAAATCTTTGGGATTGGAAGGTCAGTGGTTCAAGCCTGAGTATGTCCAATGTGCCACTCTTGGGTCCTTAAGCAAAGCTCTTAACTCTCTCCTGTATCACTATTGATAATGCACTCCGACCTCAGCTTCTTAACGTCGCTAGGACACACAGGGAATCATGCTGAAATGTACATGAGAAATATTGGGTGGTTATAGCAAGGGAATTGGACTTTGGATCCAAACTGTCCAGCCACATCAAGATCCCCCTGAGCAAGGCCGTTAAACCCATAACTGCTCACTTGTATAAATAAGAAATATGTAAGTGATTCTGGGTAAGAGCTCCTGCCAAACGCGGTAAATATAAGTGTAAATAAAAAGCCCCTCTTTAATAACGTGACCTCTAGCAGCCACTTCCTCGGGTTTGATTACGTTCCATAAAGACGTTCGAACGTCGCCGAGCGTTGGCCATTCATTCCCTGCCGCCGAGTCCCGTTTGTCTTCGTGTCCATATGCACTTTTTCGTATCCTGGACTTTGTTTGTAAACCCTTGCGAATCCGTCACGCTGGGAAGCGCTGAGTCGGCACGATGTACAGTTAGGCGAGGGATCACCTGCCGTTTTGTTTCGTCCTGCCTCCAGCAGCACAGAACGCTCGGCTTCATATCTTAATTAAATGTCACTTTTATCAAAACAATTAAAACTTCTCTGGAAGCCCCGAGGTGGTGTTTCGGACCAGCGGGACGAGAATGCATGTAAGCTAGATGTAATTCAGATGTCTTTAAGATTCCGGAAGGAAAATAGGAAGAAAAAAAAAAAAAGCAAAGCTTTATGTTCAAATTGACCTCAGCCACAAAATTACTACAAAAATATTAACACTAATATCACACGAATCACTTTTAATATTGCAAACAGATGGGCTTTGTTAGCAGTAATGAAACCACACTGTTTTGCTCTGTATATTCCGCGGCTGTGCGTCCTTTGGCAATATTGTCAAATCCAGATAGTCCTCAGGGTCTAGAGTGTGTGTGTGTGTGTGTGTGTGTAGGGTTGGGAACATCTTAATGACAGTTGTGTGTCCAGGCTTTAATTGTGTTTGATCCTACGGCTTCTCTACTCATCGGCCTTTGTTCCGCAGGCGTTCGAGATGCCTCGAATGCTAATCGCGCCGGTGAGGTGTCGGGAAGACACTCCGGGAGACCGTTTTGAAATGTTCTCACTTAATTTCACACCATGATATGTTGTAAAACGCTTCTTAAGTGATATGGGAGTAACATCAACCTCTGCCTGGGCTGTTTTTTTTTTTTATTTCCGACTTTATAGTGGTATTTATTGCAAAGTATTTTTTTTTGTTTAATCAGTCACTATATAGTCACTACATAAGCAGGGTTGAGGTCAGTTAGTACCTGAATGGATGACCTCCTGGGAAAACTAGGATGCTGCTGGAAGAGGTGTTAGTGTGGCCAGCAGGGTGTGCTTACCCTTAACCCTCTGTGAACTCCACGGGCACGCTGTATCATGGCTGACCCTGCGCTCTGACCCCAGCTTCCAGACATATGTGAAGGAACAATTTCACTGTAATGTATATGTGACAAATAAAGGCTATTTTATTCTATCCGGGCCAAATTCGCCCATTGGCCTCTGACCATCACGGCTTCCTGACCATCCGCCATACCTACTGATTGGCTGCTCCTCTCCTTCTGGCGCACTATGGCTGCCGTCGCATCACCTATGTGGATGCTGCACGCTGGTGCTGGATGAGGAGATCCCACTCTCATTATTATAAATAATAATAATTATTATTATTATTATTACTGTACTCTTTAACGCCGTACCGTATTTCTCAGGTTAAAATCGGCAGTGTCCTCGGCCCAGATTGTCAAAAGGGTGTTGATTCATTTTTCTAGAACATCTACTGTAATCTTTGCTCAACCAACCAATTTAATAACAGGCAGAAGTACACGCGGCAGTTCAGGCAGCCTTTCTGCAGAAAATTGACTCGTGTTCCTTCTTTTTTTTTTTTTTTTTTTTTCCCCCAACTCCATGCATCTTCATTTATAGCCTGATGCTCACCTTTAAATTTGTCACACAAGCCGGAATGGGAATTGATGGTCAGGACGACGCAGCTGCTGCGTGGCTATCTCTGCATTCTCAAAAAGGTGGCTATAGGAATAAATCCACACTGGCCTTTACTCTCGTCTGGATTCAACATGAGTAGCACATGTAAAATAATAAA
>JACRUU010000014.1:5274780-5287280 GCA_030449085.1 Kryptopterus vitreolus
ATTAAAGAGGGAGGCATTATTCAGTGCTGTTCAAAAGAGCGACAGTTGGACTCCTGACAACATTATTACTACACAGAAAAAAATAACTGACACACACAAACACACACACACACACACACACACACGCACACGCACCCACACACACACACACACACAACACACACACACACACACACACACACACACACCACACACACACACACACACACACACACACACACACAACACACACCACACACACACCACACACACAGAGTGTTTTTAAGTGGTCACTTGTTGGCAACAAAATGGCAGGAGAACCCAAATGGCTGTTTGAAGAAGCAGTACTCAGAAGTTTATTCAAGGTCCCAGTGTCCCAGTGTCTTTTGAACATAATTAATGAGCATTTTATTCAAATATATTTCATACGGTTTTTATAAAAAATAACTCTAAATGAGAAGATTATGGTATATCTTGTAACACATAAATAAAACAATTATTTGTCGTTCTTAACATTCATTCATTTTCTACCGCTATATCCGATCTTCACTCGGGTCACGGGGAGCCTGTGCCTATCTCAGGCGTCTATGGGCATTAAGGTAGGATACACCCTGGATGGAATGCCGACCCATCACAGGACACACACACACACATTCACACACACTAGGGACAATTTTTCCAAGGTGCCAATCAACCTAACGTGCATGTTTTTGGACCGGGGGGAAACCAGAGAACCCGGAGAAAAAAACCCCCCTGAGGCACGGGGAGAACATGCAAACTCCACACACACACATGGCCAAGACGAGAATCGAACCCAGACCCTGGCGGTGTGAGGCGAAGCCACCGTGCCCCTCGTTCTTAACATGCGATACCTTATTACGCGACAGCAGCATACGGCCCTGATGTGCAGCCGCTGTGAGGTTCACATTAACCAAGTATGGTAAATATTTTTATTGCATTTTTTCGCATATATTTTTATATATAGTTTTTTCATTGTGCAGTGAAATGGTGCTTTTATTATTGGGGTTGACAGTCGACTGCACATGCCAGTAAAAGGACGACGGCATACAGAGAGAGGACGGCGTTGTTTTTCACAAAATACGTAAAGGATTCGAATAGCCATCGAGTATTTTACCCGAAAGTGACCAAAATGTTTTTGTTGCATGCATTTGTTTTCTCTTCATTCGCTCATTCATTTCATAAATGTAACACAATGTAGTTTAGTTTATACACAACATAAAGGTAAAATGCTATATGCAGCATTATTGCGTTGTAAATGTTAAAAAGGTTTTGCGGCTCCCTGTGTTTTCCTTACTGCGGGAAACGCATCCGGATGGGTCTTTTTAAGTGCGTAAAGTTTATGACCCCTGGTATATAAACCGTATATTATAAATACCCGAAATGCACGTTCTTGTATTCTTCTGCTGTCGTAGCAAATCGAAGATTGGTGCATTTTAACTCCTTTCTGCTTACCATGGTTATAAAGCGTACTTATTTGATTTCCTGTAGCCTTCCTGTCAGCTTCCGGACCATTCTCATCTGACCTCTCTAATCAACAAGGTGTTTACATCGACAAAGCTGCTGCTGCTTTACTCTTTTTTTTTCTTTTCTTTTCTTTTTTTTTTTGTGTGGTTGGCAGAAATCTCCAAACCTCAGCAGTTTTCTGTGGAGCTGCTGGGACTATGGGGTAGATTGGAGTGTAAGGTTGTAAGATGGAAACCCAGTATCAGTGCTGGGAAAGTGCTTGAGCAAGGCCCCTAATTCACAGGTGCTCAGTTGGAAGTCACTCCGGATTGTGGGGGTGGGGTGGGGGGTCTGATAAATAGCATGTCTGGAGTCCTCGTAACCCATTTGCCACTATTGCCCCTGTCAAACTCACGCTATTTCTTCATTGTTTGATATGTAATTTAACTAAAGCAACATTGCTGCCGATCGGATAATGGCGCGAGCGATCGGATTTGCTTCGCAGCTATTAACATGTGATTAACCCGCGTTAACGTTAAAGAAACATAAAAAATGTTGACTTGAAGAAGTGTAAATAACATCAGGGACAAAAGGAGAGGTGTGTCCACTCAAAAAAATAAATAAAGGGGGCGCCGTGAATTCTTGATGAGCCGAATGAAATGACCGCCTTTTTGGAAAGGAACAAAGTTATTTATTTATTCATTCATTCATTCATTCATTCATCTCCTACCGCTATATCCGATTTTCCCTCGGGTCACAGGGAGACTGTGTCTATCTCAGGCGTCTATGGGCATTAAGGCAGGATACACCCTGGATGGAATACCAATCCATCGCAGGGAACACACACACACACACTCATACACTAGGGACAATTTTCCAAGGTGCCAATCAACCTACCGTGCATGTTTTTGGACCGGAGGGAAACCGGAGAACCAGGAGAAAAAACCCCTGAGGCACGGAGAGAACATGCAAACTCCACACACACATGGCCGAGACGGGAATCGACCCCGAATCCTTTAGGTGTGAGGCGAACGTGCTAACCACTAAGTCACCGTGCCCCCTTCTCTTTATTTATTTATTTATTTGTTTATTTTTTGCCGCCTCCGCAGCCGCATTCAAATGCTATTAAATTGACTCTTCTTCCTTTGCCACTGCTGGTTAATCAGACAATAAATCAAATGTTTACCAAACTGTATGTTCCCTTCCAAACTGCTGCAGCAGAAGACTCTGTCAATTGAGCACATGATTAATGAACATGGCTCCTCCAGTCGCCCGAGATCTCAGGAGGGAGACATTTACAAAATGAATTATTGCAGATTAAATCAATTGCGAGTTCTAAGTGTTTAAAATAGAGCTGTGGACAGACAAGATTTTCACAAGACTTTTTTTTTTTCCCCTCTTTCTGGCACCTAATGTGACAGCGTTTAAGTCTGCACAAATTGAAGTTTTTCTTAGTAAGAGTGGATGGCACTGATCTGGCACTGACGCCAGGGCTACATTTATTTCCAGTATGTAAACTAGCATTCGTCAATAAGTCAAAAGTGCGATTTTGAGAAATGTGATATTTGGAGAATGAGCAGGGGGACGTCTGCGAATCCAGAAGAATCAGCTTGCAGCTATTATGCTAATTGATGAAGCCTGAAAATGTCAGTTGCCTCAGGGCTCCAAAACATTTAAAAATATCTCCACTACTTGCCCGTGTTCTCTAGATTGATTGCGCAGATAAATACAGATGGATCGCAGTACAGATGGATTATGTCCTATAAAAAAAAAAGAATGATAATAATAATAAATAAAATGCTATTGATAGAGCTGACTTTCAGTGTTTTTATATAACCCATTATGCAGAGAACACAGTGATATTGTATCACTGATTGAACATAGTCTATCGATGCAGACTATGTTCTTTAAAGGTCCACTGGGTTGTGAAGTACAAATGAGAAGCTTACATGAGGATTTTGCTAGATGTTTTATGACGGTATATTCATCCAGTATCTGTAATTGCTAGGGAAGTGGGAATCTCACACAGACATATATATATATATATATATATATATATATATATATATATATATATATATATATATATATATATATATATATATATATATATATATTATATTCATTCGTTCATCTTCTACCGCTTTACCCGAATTCTCTCTCTCGGGTCACGGGGAACCTGTGCCTGGCTTCAAGGGAGGACACACCCTGTATGGAATGCCAACCCAACACAGGGCGCACACACACACTCACATTCACACACTAGGTGCCAAGGTGCCAATCCACCTACCGTTCATGTTTTTGGACCGGGAGGAAAACCGGAGAACCCGGAGAAAAACCCCCTGAGGCACGGGGAGAAGGAGAACATGCAAACTCCACACACACATGGCCCAGGCAGCAATCGAACCCCGGCCCTGGAAGTGTGAGGCGAATGTGCTAACCACTAAACATCACGTAGATTTTTCTGGAAATTCACAATTATGCAATTATGTTGGTTTATCTCAAAAATTCCAAATAAAATATATTTATTTTATATTCAGAATGTGTAAATATTTATATATTTAGTTTAGTATGTATATATATATATATATATATATATATATATATATATATATATATATATATATATATATATATATATATATATACTGTATATAAACAACCGACTTTGAATCCCATTTGCGTTGGCAAAGCAATCCCAACTTCGCAGCCTTCACGAGCCAGACTTGTCCCCAAGGCTGATATGCCTTCAGGGGATCTCTGCCTATGACATGATTGTTTCCTCTTTGACAGGATCCAACAGCACTCGCTGACATGGCCCTTGGGAAAACTGTGCAAGGAAGGCACACTCCGAATCCAAAACACGCAGTACATACCCGGCACACTGGCTTTACTTCTCTTTACGTATTTTCTTTCACAGTGGTGGTTGAGGGGAAGGTGACCCTGCTCATGTAGATCATGTTTCCTGGATTCCTTGTTTTCCGTAAAGACTTAGGGGTCGGACATGGACATGATGTTTAATGCAGATCAGGTTAATGAACATGTTGCCAGGTTTGCAGATTTTTTGCTAAATTTTTTTGGATGTCTTACTTTTTATGACAGCAATTTGTGTGTGTGTATGTGTGTGTGTGTGTTAGTTTGCGGATACCTGGTCATAAGTATGGCATCATCGCAGTCCACATTTAGCCCTAATTTGCTCTTTTATGTTCCTCCACTCTTCTTGGAAGACGTTACACTGTTTGGAGTGTGCATGTGGACATTTGCAATCATCATCCGCAAAGGTTTTAGAAAAGTCAAGTACTGATGTAGTTAAGGTAAGGACGCCTGGGAGAGGCTATCAGTGTCCACATTCATCTCCATAGGTGTCCATTAGAGCTAAGATCAGAGCTCTATAGCAGGTCAATGTCTTCCCCAGCCAACCATGGAAAGCTTATCTTCATGGAGATAGGACCATGTTTGGTGTCCTGAAAGATTATATTTCAAGATTTATCATTAATGCAATACATTTACCTTGTGACTACCTCAAATACAATCAGTATGTATGTGAGGAGGTATCGTCAAGATGGTCCATACAGGAGAATGGTGTCGGCCAGACAACACACACCCTCAAAAGACATTCAGTTTTGTTTCTTGAGGACCTCAAGGACCTGTGGAGGTCCCAACAGTTCTGTATTCTTTTAGGTTGAGGTTTTGAAGACCGACAAGCTAACATCGCCATTGAAGACCTGCTACACCTTCAATAAATACTTCTCCCCACATGAACTTTGGTCAGGCTTACTTATTTATGTATTAGGGCAGGGGTGGCACATGAGAAACCTGAGGACCTGGGCTGAACCAACAAGAACTTATGTTTGATATGAATTTTCTCCACTATCGAGCGGTAAATGTTATCATTTGCATAATGCTACAAAAATGAGTCTATTCACGACAAGTCAACATTTACAACACACATATACCACCCTGGGGGCGGAGTTAAGATCGGTCGGGCGTGGAGATTGTGTGTAGGGGGTTTGTGGGCGTCGCGAATTGTCGAAATTGCGGGTGGGGGCGGGCGTTGTTGTATATGGGTTCAAGTTTGCCCAACGCTGTATTATAGATACATATGGAAGGAAAGCTCCTCCCATCATCCCACTCCTTTATTTCCATAGTAACTAGGATACATTCATCCATACCAGTTTCATTTCATCCCATCATTGTTGGTGCTTTTGAATTTTTCCAAAAATAAAAAATGCAAAAAAAAAAAGACCATTAAAAAAAAAAAAAAAAAAAAAAAAAAAAACTGAAATTGTAATGATTTTTCTACTTTTGGAGAAAGTGGGTCTAAAGTATGTATAAATAGGCCACATATTGAGAGGCTGGGAGAAAATTCTGGAGTAGCGCTCTAACTTTGTAGTGAAGCACTTTCCCCCTCCGTGTTCTCACTACATCCTTACAGTCTTTTCTTCCGAATTCAAAGGTCTGGTACGAGAATCGCTGTTGATGTTGTAGAGCTTGCAAAGTGTGCCTCGTGCACCAGGTGAGTTCGAGGAGTTTGCTGTGAATACGGAGCCTGCTTAGATGTGAAAAACGTACGAAAAAGAAAGTAAAAGAAAAAAGAAAAAAAGGAAAAAAAACACACTTCGTGAAAAAGCATGGAACCTCTAGAGTTTTATCCTTGTCTGGTTCTATGAAGATGAAACAAAACTCTGATCTGACCCAAAGTGAGTTCGCAGATGAAGACAGTATGTATGTAGCAGCGCCTTAAGGGAAGCGACACCCAGTCAGAAACGCTTACTCATGTCTTTTTTCCCTCGTTCCCTCTGTGCCCTCTTTTTTCCCCCAGTGCTCCCGAGCCATACGTGTGGAAATCCAGGACTAATACTGAGAGGAATCATCCACGGGACGAGGTACAACATCGGGGACAAAATCCGCTACACCTGCGTGATGGGATACGTCCTGGAAGGTCACGCCGTGCTCACGTGTATCGTGAGCCCCGGGAGCGGTGCGTCGTGGGACTTCCCAGCACCGTTTTGTAGAGGTACAGGAGAAACATTAAAAATGAAACATACAGCAAGGTTTCTTTTGAGAGCTTTTTTTTTTGTTTTTTTTTTTTTTTTCTGTTTGTTGCATACGCCTAAGATGTTTTCACACCTCGGCTGCCTGGCCTTCTGAGATTTTTGTTCCTTTTTGTTGAAGTGTGAAGCTGTTTTGGAGTAGTAGTCTAGAGGGTCGATCTCTGCTCTCTGGACTGTAGGGCACTTCAAAATTGTGGTCTGGGAGTTGCTTCAGCTCTATCTGGTCTGTGTGTGTGTGTGTGTGTGTGTGTGTGTGTGTGTGTGTGTGTGTGTGTGTGTGTGTGTGTGTGTGTGTGTGTGTGTGTTTACAAGATATCCCCTCTCAAATCGGGATTCCATCCATCCACTTTTTGCGAGGAATTATTATTATTATTTTTTATATGAATGCAATTAGGAGCCCCTTAAACTATCAATCCCGCATCAGTCCAAGGCGCAAAGATTTCAGGCCAAATATGAAAATGCCTTGTAAGCAAAAGTGCCCCAAATCTGTTCACACAAAACCCAGATACTTTGCCTTTATTAAAATCAATTCCAATTATTGTTCCATGTTGAATAATGCAGTAAAAGACACTATATCTATGGTTAAAATTCATCCAAATCAATTTTTATATTTTATTTTAAGTTAGTAAGATCGATCAACCGACACTTTTATATTTTTATATAAAGTCCATATAAAACATATTTAGGTTTGTGGTTATAAGTTGACAAAATGTGTAAATATTTAAATATTTATTTATGCATATATATATATATATATATATATATATATATATATATATATATATATATATTATATATATATATATAAGTATATATATATATATATATATATATATATAGTATATATATATATATATATATATATATATATATATATATATATATATATATGATATATATATATATATATATATATATATATATATTATTATTATATATTAGTAGATATTTGATATATTGGAGATTAATTGTTTTCCCCAGAAAGATGGACAAACTGCCACTGATGGAGGCGTACTGTAATATGTAATACGCATGCTGATATACTACAGACTCCACTCTATCTGCTAACCGCAAAACAAAACAACAACAACAAAAAACAAACTGGGATATGATGTAATACTGTAATATATATGTGACTAATAATACTAGACTAGATCAATTTATCTTCTGATCAGCCAAAATATAACTTCCTTAAACAATTGCCATGAGCTCACCATCTGTCTAAAACCCAATAAAATGCATGTTAAGATGTTTGACGGTTTATTTATTTATTATTTTCTTCTATGTTTGGATCAGCTGAAGGAGCATGTGGTGGCACATTAAGAGGGACAACAGGAACAATATCCAGTCCTCACTTCCCCTCAGAGTATGAGAACAGTGCAGACTGCACATGGAGTATTTTGGCTGAGCCCGGAGACACCATCGCATTGGTGTTCACAGACTTCCAGCTGGAGGACAGATATGACTTTCTGGAGATCAGTGGCACAGAAGCGCCATCAATATGGTGAGTAAACAGACCGTGACTTCCACCGGGAGCTTTATCTGTCCTCGTCTCTGACACGTGCCACGCATTAAGAGGGACGTGAGACCTGAGGATAATGAAACCGAGCTGGAGCAATGAGAAATCGCCACCTCATCTGTGATAAAAATAAATAAATAAATAAATAAATAAATAAAGGAAATACGGGGCTGAATTCTATTGGCTTAATAGTAGTTAATAGCAGACGTCCACTTGATGTACTTCTCCGAGGCTTCTGTTCGAGGCGTGGTCTCATCTACAGAAAGGAAATGATTTGCCATCTCACTTGATCCCAATGATAGTTTTGAAAACAAACCCGCTCCATTTCCTCTTCTATTCACATGCACTATTTCTGCTGCCAAACAGATGGTTGGTCTTTTTTTTTTAGATATAACACTATACACATCCTTCTTCTTTTCCTGGTTTCTTTTTTAAATTTTTTATTTTATTTTGTTTTTTCCTATCCTGCTCCGATCTGCCTTTTTAACCTTCACACTCCTTTTCTTTTTCCTCCTCTTGCCTAATGGCAGAGCAATCTCGAGTGCCACCATAGCGAGAGAATTCTGTGAGGCGACTGTGGCTGAACTCCATTAACTTCACGCTCGGTGAATAAACATGTCTTCGCTCATGATGAAGGGAGGCAGTGAGCAGGCGGCCTGGTTGGCTTGGCAAACTCAATGAAGCGCTGTCACACTTAATTTTTTGGAATATTTGTTCTTTCTTTCTTTCTTTCTTTCTTTCTTTCTTTTCTCCATTGATGTTTTTGTGTGCTTGTTTGTTTTTGTTTGTTTGTTTGTTTCTTTCTTTCTTTTGTTCCATTGATGTTTTTGCGTACTTATTTGCTTGTTTGTTTGTTTGTTTTTTTCCTTCCTTCTATTTTATTCCATTTATGTTTTTGCTTGCTTGCTTGCTTGTTTATTTGTTTGTTTGTTTGTTTTTTTCTTTCTTTTTTTTTTCTATTAATGTTTTGTTGTACTTATTTGTTTTTGTTTGTTTGTTTCTTTCTTTCTTTTCTTACATTGATGTTTTGTTGTAGTTATTTTTTTGTTTGTTTCTTTCTGTTTCTTTCTTTCTTTTCTTACATTGATGTTTTTGCATGCTTATTTGCTTGTTTCTATGTTTGTTTGTTTGTTTTTTTTTTCTTTCTTCTGTTATTCCATTTATGTTTTTGCATGTTTCTTTCTTTCTCTCTTTCTCTCTTTCTTTCTTTCTTTCTTTCTTTCTTTCTTTCTTTTTTCTATTAAAGATTTTGTTGTATACTTATTTCTTTTTGTTTGTTTGTTTCTTTCTTTCTTTTCTTACATTGATGTTTTTGCATGCTCATTTACTTGTTTCTATGTTTGTTTGTTTGTTTGTTTTTTTCTTTCTTCTGTTATTCCATTTATGTTTTTGCATGTTTCTTTCTTTCTTTCTCTTTCTTTTTTTCTATTAATGTTTTGTTGTACTTATTTGTTTTTGTTTGTTTGTTTCTTTCTTTCTTTCTTTTGTTCCATTGATGTTTTTGCGTACTTATTTGCTTGTTTGTTTGTTTGTTTTTTTCCTTCCTTCTATTTTATTCCATTTATGTTTTTGCTTGCTTGCTTGCTTGTTTATTTGTTTGTTTGTTTGTTTCTTTCTTTCTTTTTTTCTATTAATGTTTTGTTGTACTTATTTGTTTTTGTTTGTTTGTTTGTTTCTTTCTTTCTTTTCTTACATTGATGTTTTGTTGTAGTTATTTTTTTGTTTGTTTGTTTCTTTCTTTCTTTTCTTACATTGATGTTTTTGCATGCTTATTTGCTTGTTTCTATGTTTGTTTGTTTGTTTTTTTTTTCTTTCTTCTGTTATTCCATTTATGTTTTTGCATGTTTCTTTCTTTCTTTCTCTTCTCTTTCTTTCTTTCTTTCTTTCTTTCTTTCTTTCTTTCTTTCTTTTCTTTTTTTTTTCTTTTTTTTTTTCTTTTTCTTTTTTCTTTTTTTTTTTTTTTTTTTCTTATTTTTTTTTTTCTTCTTTCTTTTTTATTCTTTTTCTTTTTTCTATTTAAAGATTTGTTATACTTATTTCTTTTTGTTTGTTTGTTTCTTTCTTTCTTTTCTTACATTGATGTTTTTTTGCATGCTTATTTGCTTGTTTCTATGTTTGTTTGTTTGTTTTTTTTTTCTTTCTTCTGTTATTCCATTTATGTTTTTGCATGTTTCTTTCTTTCTTTCTCTTTCTTTTTTTCTATTAATGTTTTGTTGTACTTATTTGTTTTTGTTTGTTTCTTTCTTTCTTTCTTTTCTTACATTGGTGTTTTTGCATGCTCATTTGCTTGTTTCTATGTTTGTTTGTTTTTTTCTTTCTTCTGTTATTCCATTTATGTTTTCTTTCTTTCTTTCTTTTATTTGCTTTTCTTTCTTCTTATTTATTTTTCTTTCTTTCTTTCTTTCTTTCTTTCTTTCTTTCTTTCTTTCTTTCTTTCTTTTTTCTTTAGTTTCTTTCTTTTTCTTTCTTTCTTTTTTTTCTTTCTTTCTTTCTTTCTTTCTTTCTTTTTGCTTTCTTTCTTTCTTTTCTTTCTTTCTATTTCTTTCTTGTTTCTTTCTTTCTTCTGTTATTCCATTTATGTTTTTGCATCTTTCTGCCTACCACACTCAAACACATGTTCTTCATGTAATAGCATTATATCACTAGTTTGGAGATCTCTCACTTTAGGGTTTGCTCGGATGTGGAAACGCATCTTTGACAGATTTCGACGCGGTGTGTTAAAGCGAACCGTTCACATTTACATATGTTTTTACGACCTTGTTTGATTTTGTTTAATGGTTTGTTTTTTTTGACACAGGAAATGTGGACAGGTGGAAATGTCAAGATTGAGAATTCTTCAGTGTCCGTTAATAGCCTCCGAGAGAGTGTCATTGTATCGCTTGAATGCAGCTTGAATTAGATCTGCTCAATGGCCCAGTCTGCAACATGGCCTAAGAAATAAATAAATAGATACACAAGTGCGAGCTCCAGTGAGCAATGGTGTCGAATGAAAATCAGATTTGAGCAAAATCAATCTTGTGTCCCAATGCCGCTCATGTTTTCCGTGTGAATGGCCCATCTGGAATGTGGCACTGCCCTCTGGGAGAAAAAAAATATATATATATGAATACCCTTTGACATCATCAAATCGTGCTACAAAGCTGCAGTCGCTTATTAAACGGATATAAACCAGGATAAGGTATTAGGACATCGTAGATCATCTTCTGACACCAACGAGGCAATTATGAAATAACAATTAGAGTTCAGAAGAAGCCAAGATCAAAAAAATGCAGATCTGTAATCAGTGTGATGATGCAGGAACATACATGTCAGGAAAACAAAAACAAAAACAAAGTGGTATAAATAACCAAACTAGGCAAAGATCAAACAATGGGATAAAAAAAAGTCATACTACGCCCTAATTTGGGTATATAACAAAAAAACACTCTGACACTCATAATCTTTAACATTTAATTAGCAGTTTTACAGGGTTGTTGTACACAAATTGTTTTTAGGATATAAGATCTTCCAGGGAAACAGTGTAGAATTATACACAGAGACACTGAGTCACCGCTGTTAATAAATGCAGAAACTCCAACACATCCTTGTATGAAGGCGTAGTTTCATGGACTGCTCCGAACCCTCTTCTGAACTCTTCTATAAAAAGAGTGTAATTGATTGGAGTTTCAAAAACAACAACAACAACAACAATAACCCACTATTTTTAAGTGCTGGAGCTCTGAAGCAAAAGTAAATCTGCATTATTGTATTCCTATACTCTTAAATGAGAAACAAAACAAAAAAAATTGATCAACAGTGAAATTGTCACTACATATATCGCTATTGTTCAAGACTGTAGGAATAATATGTTGATCCCCAAATTTCTTCTCCGTTACAGTTTCTTCATAAAAGAAATGATTAAGCCACAGTTCAGGGGGTAAAAACAGTTTAAAACAGCTGACACAGTAAAAAGGCAATAACGAGGAAAACAGTTGATGGATGACGAACCCCGTTATTGTTTTTCAAGCCTTAAAGACATACCCAAAACACAATCTCTATGGTATTTTAAATGTAAAATTTGTGCTTTACTTCACTCGTGGTGAAAATCTGGTGCAAAATTTGTATTTCTTTGTATTTCTTCTTTCATCCTTACTCTTATTATTATAATTCATAGGCCAACTTTTGTACTTTTTGTATATATATATATATATATATATATATATATATATATATATATATATATATATATATATATATATATATATATATATATATAATCTTTTGTACTTTGTACTTTTGTATATACATATATATATCTATATATATATACTATATATATATATTATATATATATATATATATATATATATAATATATATATATATATGTATATGTAACTCTGAATCGATTCAATCCACAGAAACTGTTTATTCCTCGTTTCTGTCCCAGCAGTATTGTTGTTTCAGGTGTAAAATAGACTTTCATTTCCAGTCTAACCAGTGTTC
>JACRUU010000014.1:5289780-5324780 GCA_030449085.1 Kryptopterus vitreolus
CCCGGTGCGCTTTATAGTCCGGAATTTACGGTAAATAACGAAAACATGCATTTTCCCTCCATTTTTCATGGGTTCCCTCACTTTCTCTACTTGCCCGTAGATGGATGGATCTTGCCACACCCGTGAAGAAGTGTGCACATCGTGGGCATAAGTGATGGAATGCCGTGGCATCCCGGGTGCACTTAGGTGTGGGGGGTTTCATGCCCAATGTTCTTTTTAACAGGCTCTAAAGTCACTGTGAACCTGACAGTGATAAAGCGGTTACCGAAGAATGAATAATAGAAGATGGATTACGGAAGCGACGCAGACTCGTATTTGATTATGCTCAAAACTCCATATATCATAACCTGATATGTCGACGTCGCTCTCGACTCTTATTGCCAGGCTTTTTTCGTAAAAGTAAGGATCGGGACGAATATTTGCAGCGGCCTCTAAATAAAAATAAAGGCTATTGAACACTTCCTTAGACGTGCATTAAAGCTTAAGACTTTCCTCAACGTGTATAAGAGGCCTTCTGGTGGCGGCCAAACATTTATTCGAATGAATTGGATGTTTAAAAAATATTCAAAATGTCCCGGGTGATATTAGTGCTAAATAATCATAATGTTTTAGGTGATGCAACTATTTGTGTCCAAACAACGAATCACTGGTATGAATTCTGGTTAAGATGTGTGCGAGTACTTTTATAACGGAGCTTTCTACATCTCTTTTTTCACACTATCCTTCAGCGTTAGTCTTCTCATAGCATGCAAACTCTTTTTTTTTTATTTGCTCTCTATCATCCACTGCTTGTCCAGCACTGACTGCCCCTTTTACGCTCCACTGATCTTCTCTTTCCTGAAAAGAAATAGAAAGGCCTCAGCACTCTGTGTTAATTGCAAGTCACAGTAGCTTAATGCCAGACTTCAGTGCTCTATCTCTCTTTCAGTGCTCTCTCTCTCTCTCGCTCTCATTTTTTTTCTGTCTCTTTTAGATGATCTCATTCATGTACAACTGTAAATGATAACTGAATTATCTCGGAACCAAATGGATGGAATTTGTCCCTGTTCGTTGTTTATACAATTTCAGCAAAGCAAGCAAATGCGTCCATAATACATGCGGAAAGCTGAGAAGCCTGTGTGTATTTTAGTGCTATGAGGATGTTGGTCAGACCGGTACGGGTTCAAGTTTCAACATAATGAGCCTTGTCTCCATTGTCCATCATGGCTGACCCTATGGTCCATTTCTCCTCGTGTTCCCAAGTCTAGACTCCAGACATATCAGATTTTTTTGAAGGAAATAGGCACAATGCACACCAGGAACCAGGTCATAGCGTCTAGTCCTAGAAAATTATTTTTCAGACTCAATCTTGCTTTTATATATATATATCTCAATATGAGATAGACACTGTCGTTCGTTTCATTACTTTGGTTCAAACAGACAGCAAATTATCAATTGTCATCACAGTGTCTTCTAACTTATAACACTTGGACGTTTCACAAACACATATTTTATGCAAAAAAGAAAGAAAAAAAAAACATTTGTGTGCAGGAAGATTTCATCTTATATATCAGTTGTATTTCAACTCTCAGGCCACGCCTCTGTATTTTAGTGATACGTCATATTGGCGTCGCAGCAGTGGGGAACACGCTTTGGAAACGAGGAGAAATCAGCCTGATATTTAAAGATCACAAATTATCGGACACTTTTAAAGTATAGAGCGTCTACTAATAATTACACGTGTATATAAATCTGTTTTTTTACTGAGGCAAAGATGTTAAAAACAATGCAACAGATGGCATCTTGTGTCTTATGCACATCCTTACATTTCCATGCGCAGATGCAAGTCGCTGAATCAATATATGTTATATATATATGTTTTACTTGTGTAAGAAAGCTTTAGTCCTTATTGGTTAGCGGATTGGCACCTGATGTCCTGAATCTATTTGCCACCAAAAAAAAAAAAAAAAGATAGTTATGTGGCAAACAGGCCAAGTTTCATCTATAAAAAGACACCACATAGTCTCATAGTCTTGCTGTCAATTTCTCCCACAGTGTGCACAGAGAGCCCTTTCCCGGAATTGCAGACAAAGACATGGAGGGAGAGCTCGCTTCACATAGCAAAGTTTACACACCTTAAGCTCCACCAGAGGAGAACTTTTAATAGGCACCCTGGTATAAGTGAGGGAGAAAAAAAAAAAAAAAAAAGAACGGAAAAGAGCTGTTGCTGGAAGATGATGCATCTGGAAGGGATCAAAGAGGTTCTGGAACCACACGGTCCCCTGTGTTTAAGAAACAAGCTGTACTGATTTTCCCTTGTGAAGAAAGTCAAAGTTTAAAATTATATTCCGTAAGCCGTTTCAGTCACTTTTGCTTAATGGCAGCGTTCCCAGGGCGACATGACACCTGCAGGTCCATCTCACTATTCAAATACGTCTAGAATATATTAACAATCCATCGGGAATACGTTTCCATAAATACCGCCTTTTAGTTCCCGTTGTCAGTATTAGCAACAATTCAGACTATCAGCAGTGCATTGCATAATATATACCAGGTAATAGTATAATAGATTATATAAGAATAATATATAATAGAAAAACAGAGTAGCTCATCTCAGTTATAATGAAATATATAGTAATGGTTTAATATCGTACAGTACATTTCTTATACAGTAAAGCATATTGAGCTCTGATGATTATATTAATAATGTAACACAGTATTATTACACTCTAATTACCTATATACAATAAAACCTGATTGTTATAATACTAGCAATCACGTCGAGCAAAATAAATCCCAACAATGGGCATTAAAATGATTGTTAAAGTTTATTTGCAATTGTTTGATTGTTCGAAGCTCAATAGACGTTTGATGAAGCAGGGGAAAAATAAATAAATAAATTAGAAACCTAATTATAAAATTACCCAAAGAGTTATTTTTAGAAACTTAGATACATAGATGCAAGTAATACAATCTTTCTCTCGTTCTCTCTCTCTCTCTCTCTCTCTCTCTCTCTATCTCACACATCCACTATTGAAATTTGTTCAAATAAACTTAATGCACTACATTGTTTTTTTTCTAAAAGGCAGACTTGTATATACGATTTGTATATGAATGAATAATGAAGTCTACTCAGTCTAATCCATGATTTCTATTGTATTAAATAAATTAAATTAAATGTATATAAAATATAGAATACAAGTATACCACCCTTATTTTGTCCTATATGTATAATACAGAAAGGATATTATATAAACTAAGCTACAGCTAATATAGTAATACAGTATATAGTAGTAAGCCGTGACGATAATAGAAAAAGCCTTGTATATTACAGAAAAGCTTGATGATTATAGCGCCCCGCTGGCGAATTTGCCTTTCGAATGCGTCCACAAGCTTTACAATAGTTACTGCTTTTAGTCAAGTAGTCATAAAATGACATAAGCCCGGAATAAGAATGCATGCTGTGGCCTCGGTCCGAAAAGATATAGCCCAACTTTACTGTTTATCATAGTCATAATGGCTTTTTTAGGAAAAACACTCTCACATCCTGGCCTTTTCCAGACACGCATTTTACAGCACGCATGTATAATTTTACCCGAGTAAATTGCCTTTTCAAAGCGTTTTAATTCTATTGCCGATTTCGCTCATTAGATTCTGCTCTGTTTGCCGCTCCAGGCTCACTGGCATGAATCTGCCGTCGCCCGTCATCAGCAGCAAGAACTGGCTGCGGCTGCACTTCACATCCGACAGCAACCATCGGCGGAAAGGATTTAGTGCCCAGTACCAAGGTAAGTGTGGTGAAGAGAGGCCCTCCCAAGGCTGGTAGACGCGGAGCAGCTGGCAGCGAGCGGCCCCGCTTCCTCGTGTCGCCGTATGCGTAACGCCACAGAATAAGATACCATCGTGTGATTAGAGACACCGAGCTGCAGTACGCTGATCTGCCGAAGCTCACTTCACATCTGATTTTTAAAACAGGAAACAAATCGGGAAAGCAATAGAGAAATTTGCATCTTTCGAATGAATAATGCAAACGAAGACATTTTTATATTGTTTTCATGAAATGAGCTGATGATCCGCAAGGCAATTTGCATAATGAGCAGGTGATGTGGTGCGTCCTGGGTAGAGCTTGGGTTTTGTAGCCTGGGGATGTACAAAAAATATATATATCTACTTGGTGGTGCATGTTTATTAATGTGTTTATACTGTACACACAGACATATATATATATATATATATATCTATATATATATATATATATATATATATAGATATATATATATATATAGCACTCACACACACACACCACACACACACACAGTATAAACTCTGTAACATGTAAGTGATATTGGTACATACGTTGAAAATGTAAATTATATATATATGAAAATTATATATATATTTTGAAAATATATATAGATATTATATATATTATTATATATATTATATATATTATATATATTATATTATTATATATATTATATATATAAATCACTTGTGTGTGCTTTTACTGATAGTCTTGCATCAAGTCTTGCATCATCTTTTAAAAAAGAGCTGGGATTCAGCCCGCTGCTTGCTCATTATTCCCCATTTTAATTTCATTAAAGCCCTCGGATGGAGTGAGTGATGTCATATAGTGAGAAAATGACAAAAACAATTAATCAACCTCGTGATTTTTGGCTCCTAATTGGATTCCCCACCCAATATAATCACAAGCCTTTAATAACTCCAGCAGCCCTGAAGCCTGAATGCATCTCATACAAACACAAATAGCAGTTTGGTACCATTTCCTGCCAAATTTGCTTTTACATCTGATATCATCAAGGAGCATGCTAGTCACTCCGGTGATATTCACATGACATTCTCTCACCATCCCTGATACGAGCTTGAAATGAATTCATTTTGAAATAATTCAAATAAATTTGTCCTGTTGATAAAGAGTGTATCAAATATTATTGTTCTTTTAGGATTTTGCCATATGTCACTGCAGAATGTCACTGTCATGATACAAAAAGGCTAAAAATATACATACCTGTCATTTTAAATATTAAATATTTTTGAAATACATGTAGTTCATGTAGAACATTTTTTTAGTATTTATTTTTTCATTAAAAATTGTCTTTTCATCTTTTTTCCCCTTCTTTCATTACAGTGAAGAAGGCGATTGAGATGAAGTCCAGAGGTGTGAAAATGCTTCCGAATAAGGACACAAACCACAAAAATGCAGTCTGTAAGTGCACTTTCAACCCACTTCCTACTCACACGTGTGATCGGGCACGAAGACTTCACGTCTTTAAATGTCTTGCTTTGCTTTAATGCATCCGTCCAAATGGGTTCAAAGTACAGCAGATCTGAAGCACGTGTATCTCAAAGATCAGAAAAAAAAACATTGTTTTTTTTGTTTTTTGTTTTTTTTTATTGCAAAGTTGGATGCAGGAATATAAAGCAGCCCGACCCCGAGTCTCTTGACAGGTTCTTTGCCTTTTTTTTTTTTTTTTTTAATTTATTCTGGTCAAATTTATCCAAATGAAACATCTGAGAAAATCCCAAATCCTTAATGATCAGATTACACAACATCAAACCGCACCGCATCGATAATGTTTGTGAGGCTTCGTTTTGTTTAGCAGGTAAACAGGTTCTGTAGCGAATAAGCAAAGCGAAAAGTTTTCACACTCAGACAAACTTATTCGTTTACTTTCCCTGCAGAATTATATATAAATGCAAATGAGTCGCTGGAGTTCTCTCTATGTAGGACTGTATGCAAGTCTTCAATCACAGGTGAAAAATCACATGATGGCTCGGTCAGGTTGTAATCGTTGTAAACGTTGTAATTGATACGTGATTATTTATATTATTTATTATTTATTATTAAAGTCTTATATTAATTAATGAACTTGATACAGTGCCACTATCTTTATTATAACTTTATTATAGCATATATTATTATATTATAACATATTATAAATAGTGTTTTATTTAAAGCTGAAAGTGGGAATACCATAAATTGGAATCATTTGTCTTCTTCTTCTTCTTCTTCTTCTTCTTCTTCTTCTTCTTCTTCTTTCTTCTTCTTCTTCTTCTTCTTCTTATTATTATTATTATTATTATTATTATTATTATAACTATGCTCATAGAAATGTTTTTACCACACTTACTCGACCTCTGCTATATCATTAAGTTAATACATAGTCTTTATTTACTATATTAAAGCTGGTTTTATTTCTGGGTTGCCGCCCCAACATTAGTCAGTCCTGTTTCCCAAAAATCGTAAGAGCAAAATTGAAGCCACCATAAACCAGATCAGGATTTTTTATATTTTTTTTATAATTATTTATTTATTTATTCTAAAGAATGAATAAAGTAACCCGGTAAAAGCATTGTGCAGCGACTCACGTTCCCGCTAATTAATGTTGGTCCGTCTTTTACTCTGCTCATGAATCACCTGCATGCACAATGCACCACTTTAACGTCGGCCAGATGTGTGATCCAGATTGTGCGGATGAATAAGACTCGGGGTGTGAATCCGAAGTGGACGCCGTAGGTGGAAGCGGAGAGGTCGGTCACGTTACAGCACCGCCGGGGCCGCCGGCGCAGGGCTGATTATACGATGCCGCTAATAAACTATGTAACATATATTAAAGATAGATCCCCGCTTCTCTTGACGTTGTAAATTGGGCTGACGGGCAATTTGCTTCAAAACCGGTGGAGCATTTAGCTAAGTACTGATGACTCTAGGTCAAGCTGTAAGTTTAAAGAGCGCGGCATGACGGGACGTCTCTAGTTATAGCGCCCTAAAAAAGTAGATTTGCTCTTGCATGAAATTAAATCTAATTGTTGTAATGGTTTAGATTTAAAGGGTGGCGCTTGAGGAATGCTTTATTAAAAAAGAGAGAGAGAGAGCGAGAGCGAGAGAGAGATGCTGCGGTATTTAATTCCAGAGACTATAGAAAGAGAGAGAGAGAGAGATGTTTTGCCTGAAGCAGAATTCCAGCGATGACCTAATGTAATTTCGAGCAGTAAATGAACCCGGACAATGCGGCAGAGTGATGTAGTGTCTGAGGTGCGAACATCAGCACGCTGAGGCCCGGGAGAGTCGGAGAATGTGACAGACGTGTGCTATGACCTTTTCTTTTCTTTTTTTTTCCTTTTTTTCGTTCTTTTTTTTTTTTAAATCTCCTAGCCCCCTTCTCATCTCTTCCTGTCCTGTGTGTCTTCGCTTTCTCTTTGTATGGAAATCGCCTTGAGTCTCTGATCACTCAATCCCTTGTCACCACAGAAAGAATAGGCTTTTCAACTGCCAAATGCAAACCACCAAAGGACACTGACACCTTACTTCAGACCAAAAACCACTTTTGGTTCTCGCGCGCCGCACACTGTCCGCTTTGTTGTTTTATATTGTTGTTCGTTTGTTTGAGAGTTTGGAGGTCCCTGTGCAAGTTTCACAAACTCTTCAAGTTTCTCAAAATCGTGTTGTTTTTGTTTTCCTTTGTTATTCGTACTCTCCAGGATGGTGTGACATGCAAAGAAAAATCGAATTAAAAATAAATAAATAAAAGTAAAAATAGTGTGTACATGTAAAGTGACCAGTGTAAAGTGACTAGTAAAAAAGTGTCCCGTGTAAAGTGAAGAGTGCAAAGGTGACCAGCATAAAGTGACTAGTGTAAAGTGTCCAGTGTAAAGTGTGTACCAGTGCGAAAGTGTCCGGTGTAAAGTGTCCAGTGTAAAGTGACTAGTGTAAAGTGTCCAGTGTAAAGTGACCAGTATAAAGTGTCCACCAGTGTAAAGTGACTAGTGTAAAGTGACCAGTGTAAAGTGAACCAGTGTAAAGTGTCTAGTGTAAAGTGACCAGTGTAAAGTGACCAGTGTAAAGTGACTAGTGCGAAAGTGTCCAGTGTAAAGTGTTTAGTGTAAAGTGACTAGTACAAAAGTATCCATCTTAAAGTGACCAGTGTAAAGTGAAGTGTGCAAAAGTGTCCAGTGTAAAGTGACGAGTGCAAAAGTGTCCAGTGTAAAGTGACCAGTGTAAAGTGACCAGTGTAAACTTACTAGTGCAAAAGTGTCCACTGTAAAGTGACCAGTGTAAAGTGACTAGTGTAAAGTGAACATTGTAAAGTGTCCAGCGACAAAGTGACCAGTGTAAAGTGAACATTGGTAAAGTGACCAGTGCAAAAGTGACTTGTGTAAAGTGACCAGTGAAAAGTGACTAGTGCAAAAGTGCCCAGCGACAAAGTGACCAGTGCAAAAGTGTCCGGTGTAAAGTGACTAGTTCAAAAGTTTATAGTGTCCAGTGTAAAGTGACTAGTGCAAAAGTGACCAACGAAAAAGTGACCAGCGCAAAAGTGACCATTGTGCAATGTTCTTCAGGAGAGAGAAGAGAAAGTCCCAGTATTAGTTGCCGGGCGTTTCCTGGTTTAGATTCTGAATGGCCTGGGAGAAGAAGCTCCGTCGCAGTCTCTCTGTGTTCGCCTTCAGGGATGGAAAGCGTTTTTCCTGAGCGCAACAGAGAAAAGAGTCCACTGTGGGGACGACTGAGGTCTTTCACAATCTTCCTGGCTCTGGTCCAGCAACACTCGGCGTAGATGTCCTGCAGCACAGGGAGCTCGGTGCGAATGTAAGGGCTCGCCTGTCCTGCATGGTGCTGTTCCCGAACCAAGGAAATTAATGTTTCCTGTCAGGACGCTCTCAATGGTGCAGGTGTGAAAGTTCCTTAGCACCTGAGATGGAAGTCTAAAGTCCCTTAAGCATCTCAGGTAGCATCTCTCGGGCTCCTTCACCAGGGTGTTGGTGTTGATAGAACCAAGACAGGTCCTGCATGATGTGGACACCCAGGTACCAGAAACTGGAGTCCCATTGGTCGGGTGGTATGAGCACCATGTCATGTTGGTATACCATTATTATCATTTCTCTCTGTGCTATTTTTTCAGTACTACAAATGAGCAGAATCCTGACAATTATTATGTGCATAGTGTATTTTATTTATCTTCCGTGATGTCTTTACATCTCTTTAATATTAACATTCTTTCCCTCTACCTTTCGCACAGTGAGCCAAGGAGGATTGACTGCCGACATCTGTCCGGATCCGGGGATCCCAGAGAACGGGAAACGGATTGGCTCCAGTTTCCAGTGGGTGCTCCCTCTGCTCCTCTTATCTGCTGTGCTTGTTCTGTGTAATGGGAGTTTCATGGCACGGTTGTAATTAGAGGCAGCCCTGCTGTTTGACATTATGTAGTTTGATCCTCCATCCTCACTGCTAAGGACATAAAAGTCAAAGCTGCTCGATAGGTCTGCAGCTCCGCTGGGAGATGATCCCTTTTGTGGAGCTCAGGTCGTATCCCTGCTACTTAAGTCGCAGCAGGACCGAACAGTTTTCAACCTAGGACCGTTTTCATCCCATTAGTTTAGGATGCAAAAAAAAAAGTAGGCGTGTGCGTGCAAAATGCTCCTGGAGCAAGGAAGCATTAAAAACAACAAGATTAAACATAACCATATACAAATTTAGAGCTGCATATAAAGTAGTAAACAAACCCAATGGTGGCCCTTTTCGTTTTTAAAAAACGTCACATTTTTATAAGGAAATCAGCAAATAATCTTCACAGGGATTCTTAGAAAGGAATATAATGTATATTATTATTAGAAACAATAAATGTTTTAAAGGGGCACGGTGGCTTAGTGGTTAGCACGTTCGCCTCACACCTCCAGGATCCAGGTTCAAGTCTTGTCTCAGCCATGTGTGTGTGGAGTTTGCATGTTCTCCCTGGTGTCTCAGGGGTTTTTTCTCCGGGTTCTCTGGTTTCCTCCCCAGATTCAAAAACATGCACGGTAGGTTGAATGGCACCATGGAAAATTTTCCCTGTGTATAATTGTGTGTGTGAGTGTGTTTATGCCATGTGATGGGTTGGCATTCCATCCAGGTGTATCCTACTTGATGCCCATAGACGCCTGAGATAGGCACAGGCTCGAGTGACCCGAGGGAAGATTGGATAAAGCGGTAGAAGATGAATGAATGAATGAATGAAAATGTTGAAGATTACCTTTCCTAAAGACCACCGCATAACACCGCGGTCAACAATTTGATTCTGAAGAAGCTCAATTGCGAAAAAAATATATCCCACTTTTTCCAAGTGTCACCTAGTGGACAAATTAAAGTAATCCAAAAGTAAACAAATCACATGTAATAAACAATAATCAAGTCATTAAAAAGTTACACTACTCTTTACATTTTGAATAGGGTCATTTCCATTTCCAAAGTAATCTAAAGCGGCAGAAGATGAATGAATGAATGTATTATATGATATAAAACCTCATCTTTCTTCCTCTTCCTGCAAAACATGTTTTAAAAAGAACTTGCAAAAAGAAGTCTCAAATCCTTAATTATCAGATTACACACCATTAAACTGCACCGCATCGATAATGTTTGTGAGGCTTCGTTTTGTTTAGCAGGTAAACAGGTTCTGTAGCGAATAAGCAAAGCGAAAAGTTTTCACACTCAGACAAACTTATTCGTTTACTTTCTCTGCAGAATTATATATAAATGCAAATGAGTCGCTGGAGTTCTCTCTATGTAGGACTGTATGCAAGTCTTCAATCACAGGTGAAAAATCACATGATGGGAAATGAAATATATTCTTCTTAAAATAGAAAGAAAACATACGGAAGAAAAGAGAATAATCTCGTGCTGTAGCTTCTTGCCATTTGAAAAAAAAATGGACATTGTCTCAAAGCAGCCTTATAGAGATTACAACAGTTGTATAAAAGATTGTACAATATACGATTAGTACATATAAGTGTGTTGATTATATATCACGGGGAGCCTGTACCTATCTTAGGCGTCGAAGGATACACCCTGGATGGAATGCCAACCCATTGCAGGGCGCACACACACACACACACACACACATACACACACATTCATACACTAGGGACAATTTTCCAAGGTGCCAATCAACCTACCGTGCATGTTTTTGGACCGGGGAGGAAACCGGAGAACCCGGAGAAAAACCCCCTGGGACACGGGGAGAACATGCAAACTCCACACACAAATGGCCGAGATGGGAATCGAACCCGGACCCTGGAGGTGTGAGACGAACGTGTTAACCACTAAGCCACCGTGCCCCTTGTAATACTAATAATAATATTTTATAATAATTATATTTTAATAATAATAAATAACTATGGGAAGGAAAAAACCCTCCCAGAAGGACAGGGAAGAAACCTTGAACACATATATATATATATATATATATATATATATATATATATATATATATATATATATATATATATATATATATATATAATATAATATTACTATATATATATATAAAACATGATCCTTCATACACGACATCCATTCATTACAGTTTAGCAAAACGTATCGAGCTAGCGGCGCTCCGTAGTGATCGTAGTAGACTCCTGATATTAATTACAGTCCAAAACGACAAGAATTATATTTCTAAGAGAAAAAAGTGCATGATCGTGCCTATGACGTAAAGGGAATGAGGTTAATTGTTGATAAACGCAATAAAAAAGACCATCGATCGCTGCCTCAAATCTCAGGATTTGTTTTATTTTCAATACCGTACCAATACGCTGTACTATTGACATAAGGGGGGGGGATAGAGAACAGGTGAAGTTATTTTATTGACTCTAAAGTGAAAAGCTGATGCAAGTGCTTCGTCCGAATGCAAAGTGAATTGCATATGAAAAGTATGAGAGAGCATTTTTTTGTAGCACTCTGACACTCATCATCATTTATTTTTTTTTGCTTGCTTGTTTGTTTGTTTGTTTTATTTTTATTTTTTACGTCCCACTTTAAACCCACTCCAGTGTTGGCGCCAGCATCCAGTTCTCCTGTGATGACAGTTACGTGCTGCAGGGATCAAAGAGCATCACTTGCCAGAGAGTGACGGAGACCCTGGCCGCCTGGAGTGACCACAGGCCGATCTGTCGAAGTGAGTGTGAACGCTGCCCCGAGACGACACTCTTTTTTTTTCTATTTTCTTTTTTTTGTAAAGATGGTGTCAGATACCGTTAAATAAGATGAGCAGTGCATACCAATGGTGAGAAAGAATGGGCGGGCCGATTGGGAAAATGCCGGGCGGCCAAAAAAATAAAGACATACAGTTCATGAAGGCAGAGAACAAGCATATGAACGCCACATGGTATTTATCATGGTGATTCCAAATTATAATCACCACCAAGAAAGGCTTTTGGATACCCAGGATAAATAAGGCTTAGTAATGCACAAATCCACTCAACAAATGTTTGCAGTGAGACAAAGGAACAGAAGACCGAGTCACAGTACAGTCGAACACATCAGGATAATTAACCAATTATAAGACGGGACTAAAACCAAAACAAAGCCACGGTTAAAATGCAAACAATAAGCACTATAAAAAGGAATAAGCGGTGCTCGCGGTGCCGTGGCGCCACACACACTCGAACACACACACACACACACACACACACACACACACACACACACACACACGCGCGAGCAAGCACCGAGTGGGGAAATTGGCGACAATTATTCTATTCATAATATAACATCTAACTGCGCACTGTTTCTGTTTGCTTGGGCATGAAGCATTCATTTAAATACATTAAAAGTAAATAACTAACAGACAATTTATTCCGTATAAATAAATAGGAGTAGATATGATAATGCAGATAACATATTATTAACATGGAAATCCGACACGGCTGCGTAAATAAAAATAATGACCTAAATATGCTAAATTAGTTTGACCTAAAAGCAAAGTGTTCTTTGGAATGGGATTCACACATAATGAGAAATAAAAATAATCAGTTTAATTTAGGATTACGTTAAGGATATGTCGTTTTTTTCTCTCCCATTAGGGGGCGCCACAACGGATAATAGATTTGGCGCATGTTTTTACACTGGATGCCCTTCACTAATGCAACGCTCCGCATTTATCCGGGTTCACAGCCAGCACTAGGATTGGCTTTGGCTTTGTGCAACCCTAACGGATGCGGCCGAATGAGCGATTGGGGTTAAGGGCCTTGCTTAAGGGCCCATTAGAGTGCAGCTCGGCAGTGCTGAGACTCGACCATTATATGGATAATAATAAAAATCTATAATATAATGTCCATATAATATATATTACCTCTTACCGATATCTCTTACGCAGTCTTTTTTTACATTTTATTTCCTATATTTTTTAATGGTCCGGTTTATTTCCCGATCATTAAAAAAATATATGAAATGAGATCATTTTTTTTAACGCATTATTTAAATGCTCAGCTCATTTCCTCCAGCCAACACTTATGAATATACCGTCAGACATGTTGACAAAATTTTAATTGCACACGTGCATTTAAATGAGGCTTTCAGTGCAGGTTAATGTATGTGTGAGATGCAAAGATTGGTGCGGTGTGGGTGCTTGCATGAAATGACAGAGTGTAATTACAGCAAACATCATGTCTAATTAATTTGCAAGGCGGATGCCGAGACAATAGCGATCACGTGCGCATGCGGAAAACAAAGGAGGAATTTCTGGCAACCAGAAAGACTTGATAAAGATCATTCGTTGTAAAGAAACGAAGCAGCCAATAGGATCGAGCTACGATTAAAGCTTGAGGGTGAATTTAATTCACTTTTTTATTATGCGTATTCGAAGTATTACTGTACTATTATATCATATTCTTATTATGGATTATGGATTAGATGTGGCTCTTTCCCGAATCGTTATCAAAACCTGAAATGTAAAAGATATTAAATCTTATTTCTGGCAAATACATCTTGTTTTTTGCCAGGAAAGAATCTTAAAAATCACTTTGCGTATCAGACTATAAATCCTAAAGTATGAAAATTGTACTTGTTTAGTGCAGGTAAATTAATGTTAACCCCTTTAGAGCAAGATTTAAAATGCAAGAATGCAACTATTGTTCAATTTCAATGTTGTGCTCATTTTACGACTTATCCTGCCATGAAAAAGTCTTAAAAAATTCAAAAGTCAAAAAAAGCATTGATAGGCATCTGGACCAGAAGATTGCAGGTTCAAATCCCAACACCAAGATGTCACTGGTGGTGAAAAAAAATGCTTTACACTGGGTTTTTTTTAACAGTAGACCTTATTATTGACTAGATCAGGGGTCACCAAGCTTTTTGAACCTGAGAGAACAGGATACCGAGTTCAAGAACCAGTTCGCACTTTCTGACCAAGTCACTTTTCTTTATTGTGATGATTATCCTCACTGTCAGACTTTTATTTCCAACACTGGTATTTTACTGCAGGTTTCAAGAATTCTTACCAAGTCACTTTTCTTTACCTCACTGTCAGTCTTTTATTTCATTTTTGCTTGATTTTTGCACATTTAAACTAGATATAAGTGACTCTCTCTTGTTTCAAGAAGGGCATTTTTTTTCCGACTGCAAAGTTGGAGGCACACCATCGTCTAGAACGCCGCTTGAAAGCAATAACAGGTCATTTTCCTTTCACTTGAACGAGGAGACTCAAAGATGTTGCCGTGCGGACAATGCAAACTCCGCGAAGATAAGCTTTCTGTGGGGTCGCAGTGAAAGATCTCTTGCTACAGAGCCCTACACTCAACCCTACTTAAAGCCTTTAGGGCTGAATATGATCGCTGACTGCACCCCAGGCCTCCTCGCAAATCGCCAAAAGCACATTTCAAAATCCAGTGAAGCCTGACATGGAGATTACATGTGAAATAAGATGTCTAAAAAAAAGTACATATGAAACTTGTCATATGTTCCGTAGACTTAAGTTCTAGGCACTAATTTGTACTGGTTGACTAGTCAAAGAGAATTTTATTTGTTGGTAAACAAATGTTTTGAAAATACACTTGAACTAAAAAAAATGTAATCAAATATAGCAGGAGGGTTGTATTTTATTAGGGGATATTTGAGTGGTACAGCTGCAGAAGATAAAATGGACGGTACGAAATGATGCACACATGAGGCAGAACTTTATAAACACTCACGGACGAAGCAAATATCTTTGATTATCTTGTATCGGACTATCTGGCATGTATAAAACAGGAAGTACATGAGCAGTTTGCATAAATTACATTTTGGATATAAGCGAGGCGAGCAGGAACGAAGACTTGAGCATGATTGGCAGGTCCTGATGTTTTGCTTTGTTTTTGTGCGAATATAGACAGAGTTGGACGCATCGGACGGACAGGATTTGGACAATCAGCATGCAGACATGCAAAGTGTGAAAGTGTCTGGTGTAAAGTTAGTTATGGAGACAACATGTCTGTCATTCAAACACGGACACAAAATCGATGCGTGAAATCTTAAGGTGCAATAAAATCGATCGCTGATTTGATTGAACACTGCGGCAGCTTTAATTTCCTTCTTTTGTTTTTTAATAACGCTCATTTACCTGCTTATTCATAATTGACTTATAAAGATATGTATAAACATAGACAAATGAACCGGTATCATCAAAGATATAACTCTTATTTTCTTACATCCTTTCTTTTTTTTCTCATTCTATGTTTTTTTATAGTGCATTAAATAATGACAGAATATTATTTAGAAAATATTGTATTAAATAGATTAATATTACATTTCTAAATTCGTCCCTATGAGCAGTGTTGGGGAGTAACGCGTTACAGCGTTACATAATTTAATTACAAATTAAACGTAACAGTAATCCATTACAGTGACTGCGGGAAAAAAAACATGTAATTAAAATACAGTTACTTATGAAAATGTTGGGCACGGTGGTTTAGTGGTTAGCACGTTCGCCTCACACCGCCAGGGTCCGGGTTCGATTCCCGTCTCGACCATGTGTGTGTGGAGTTTGCATGTTCTCCCCGTGCCTCAGGGGGTTTTTCTCCGGGTTCTCCGGTTTCCTCCGGTCCCGGTCAAAAACCATGCACGGTAGGTTGATTGGCACCTTGGAAAATTGTCCCTAGTGTATGAATTTGTGTGTGAATGTGTGTGTGTGGTGTGTGTCCCTGCGATGGGTTGGCATTCCCATCCAGGGTGTATCCTGCCTATTCCATGACGACGAATTAATGCCCATAGACGCCTGAGATAGGCACAGACTGACTCCCCGTGACCCGAGGGAAGATCGGATAAAGCAGAAAATGAACCCCCGATGGGTGCTTTTTGTCCTGCTTTCACCCTCCCCCTATGGTAGAAGATGAATGAATGAATGAATGAAAATGTTCAAGATTACCTTTCCTAAAGACCACCGCATAACACCGCGGTCAACAATTTGATTCTGAAGAAGCTCAATTGCGAAAAAAATATATCCCACTTTTTCCAAGTGTCACCTAGTGGACAAATGAAAGTAATCCAAAAGTAAACAAATCACATGTAATAAACAATAATCAAGTCATTGAAAAAGTTACACTACTCTTTACATTTTGAATAGGGTCATTTCCATTTCCAAAGTAATCTTCCCAACACTGCCTATAAGTTTGTGAGTTAACCACAGGTGAGAGATAACTGTGAAAGATTTCAGAATATAATACTTTTAGACACTTAAAATGCTTTCCAGAAGAAGGGAAGTCATGCAGGTCTGGAGAGCAGGAACCTGGATATTTTTGCAGTTTATATATATATAATATATATATATATATATATATATATATATATATATATATATATATATATATATATATATATATATATATATATACAGATAGACTTACTGTTATGTACAGTAATGTACATAAGTGGCCTTGGAGGTAGTAGCCCAGTGGTTAAGGTGTTGGACCAGAAGATCACGGGTTCAAACCCCACCACCACCAAGCTGCCACTAGTGGGCCCTTGAGCAAGGCCCTTAACCCTCAATTGCTCAGTTGTAAGTCGCTCTGGAAAAGAGCATCTGCCAAATTCTGTAAATGTAAATGCAAATGTAATGTGACATCAAAGCATCTGTATATTGTATATAAAGCTCCACCCACTCTGCCATCAACAAACCTGAGGTCCGGATACATTACGTTAGCCTCGGCATCGCTAAGTGTCCGGGTTTTAAAGATGCTATTTAATAGCTTTTTAAGGTTAAGTTGGAAGGCTGCAGGTGTAAAAGTGGAAAGTTAAACACTTTAGTCTCATTATTTAATAACTCGCCCCGAATTCGTGGCGATCTCTAGAGATTACATCGACTTAATTATAGAGCAGGCTTCAGACCTGTAAATGAGGAACGAGCTCTTTTTGACTGCTCGCTCAACACGCTGGCTGTCGCTTAATTAGCAAACATTCTGTTTTTAGACGCACGGGTAAGACGAGTACGCGAGGTTATAGATTGCATCCCGATGAGTGATTTGTACGAATTTGTTGTGTAATCATTGTATAAAGCATCGTTACGGACAAATCCCAAGGTCAAGGTGATCCTTATTTATTTATTTATTTATTTATTTATTTTAACTCTGATCCCTTGTCCTTGTATGAAGGTGCATTTTCACAGTGGGATCAGAATGTCCTCAATAAAATAAAATAAAATAATAAATAAATAAATAAATAAAATAAATAAAAAAATCTCCAACTTAATCTTTTCACACTCCCACATTTCCGAAAGCTCTGGCTTGTCTCACAGAGGATCAGACAGAAAAGAAGCCAAGCTGTTCTTTTAAGTTGTCAAAGATAATCCCTGACTAAACACAGGGAGCAGTTAATACCTCTCTACAGAATAGGAGAGAAATCTTAAAAGAAGCATTGGAGGAAACGAATGTGTGTGATATATCACAAGTGCTGGCCATATGTATATATGTATGTATCTATGTAAGTATGTATGTATGTATGTACATATATATATTTATATATATATATATATATATATATATATATATATATATATATACCGATATAGCGAGGATATATAGAGAGAGAGAGACGAGAGAGACGAGAGAGAGAGAGAGAGAGAGAGAGACCATTACATACATTACATTACATATATAGATATATATATATATATATATATATATATATATATATATATATATATATATATATATATATATATATATATATATATATATATAATATATATCTCCACCTTTCATTATATTTTGTATTTTTCTTTCTCAACCTCAACAGCAAGAACATGTGGATCGAACCTGCGAGGTCCCAAAGGCGTGATCACTTCTCCAAACTATCCTGTCCAGTATGAAAACAATGCCCACTGCGTGTGGGTCATCACAGCTCTGGATCCCGACAAGGTCAGCCTGCAATTGTTGTTATTAATGAATGATCGTGAGATTTTTTTTTATTTTATTTTTTTTATTTTATCCTCCCATGAAACTGAACAGGCATTGTATTAGACATAATGCAAGAAATATGAGACTATGGACCGCTGCCGCTCATGTGCATAGCCTTCAACCCGTATTGTCTTCCGTAAAAAGAATAAATAAATAAAGAGCTCTTCTTGACATTATGTGTAAATAATGCCTGTCACTTGTTTCTTTTACTTTGAATCATGTCGTCCCTGATCTGTAGTTCTGTATCAGTCAGTGAACACATTATGAAGTTAGTGATTCACACAGACCCTATCCTTAGACGTTTATTGAAAGAATTTTCTTCCATATTGTACGTTCAAGACGGTGATTGCTTGCATAATTCTGTGTGTACTTAGGTACAGATGCTGAGAGTGATTTAATGCTGCTTGTGTTTATGCATACAATTACCTTATGTAACTGCACCCGCTCACCATAAAACAAATGTTCTGATGTGCTACGCTAGTGCGGAAGCATTACTTTTCTTTTTTTTTTTCTTCTTCCGTTTTTATAATTTGATTTTAGTCTGAATTATAGTCCAACATCTGCGGACGTTATTTGCGTTTGGAGTTTTGGCAGATGCATTTGTCTAAAGACCCTCGACGATTTCAATCATGAACCCGTTTTACTGCTTGAAGTTTAAAACACAGTTATATGTTTGCATACTTGCATTCAGGCAATTATCCAACCATTGCTAGAGCAAGAAACGACCCCAGATACATATTCAATAATGATTCCTCATTAGAGCCGGTCTGAAAAACGCTTTATTTCATTCACTTGTCTGCTTGTGCTTTTGAAAATCATATGTAATGAAATGACACAGACTCCAAAAAACGTCCCGCTCAATATGTTATCTCAGGGTCAGGAGGAGTCTGTGTCTGCAGTGATGGTCAAAAGGATAACTGTTGTTTCGAAGTGTGATGATCTGCGGGTAAAAAACTGTTTCTTGGCCTGGCATTAACCCACATAAAGGGTTGGAGTGTGAAAAGGTGTGTTTCACATTCGTATTGCGTATGTAATTCCATTAGGTACAGTATGGATAGTTTGCTTGCTTTGCATATATATATATATATATATATATATATATATATATATATATATATATATATATATATATATATATATTCTTTTGCGTTTATTAAACTGTCTATATAACCAATATGATCTTTCTTTCCCACCATTTGGATTTGGATTATAAAATATCAAAAGCTTTTTTAGCCAGAATTCACAATCTACCCAACACATACCAACACACACACACACACACACACACACACACACACACACACACACTCACGGATAAGTACTTGTTATTAGGTGCGGCTGTTCGGATAATTAAGTAATGGCTAATCAGGTAACACTTAGCGTCATGAAGTGCATTCTGGTCATCTACTACTTTCAACACTTACGCAATTATAGTGTTCTTGAAAGGCCGTTTGTCATAAAAGAATGTTATTTCATCATGGTTAAGTAGAAGAAAGGGAATACATTAATGGAATCGCTGCGGAATGCTAATCTTAAAAACAAGAAAAAATTAAAACGAACAAACGCGAAGAAATGGAACGAAGAGAAGAGTTCAATCCTGCAGACCGCAGACCGGGCCGGGTGATAATAAACGAGGAGATGGTGCATTAAGGAGGTCATTTAAAGATGAAAATTTCAGCAAGGATGTTGCTTCCTCTATGATGAGGAAATGATTTCTAAATGTATTTTAATTCATCAAGCAGTCTTATATTCTACATTCTAATGAATTTAAATACAAAATCTAAATGATTCCATATTAGACAAGGAGATGGAATTTTACTTCCTCAACGAAAGACAGAAAATGTCTGAAATGAGACAGGCAATCTTCTATTCATTTATTTATTTATTTATTTATTTTTTATTCAGTTGAAGTGTAATCCCATTGAGGGGTTTGTTGTACTGTTCAGTACTGAAGTAGGCAATGGTCAGGACGTACTCCATTTAGAGTGCACTTCAAAAGTTCCTGCTCAATTTTCCTCTTCTTGGGGAATGTTTTGAAAAAAAAAGGAAAAGTAACAAAAAACAACAAACCCTAATAATTTAAGCCAAAAAAAAAAAAAAACATGTAGAGTCAATGACATGACAATCCAAAAAACAAAATAGTGATGAGAAGTGTTGACAATCAACAAGCCCCCTCCTTCAACAGTGTGTATCGACAAGTAA
Organism: Kryptopterus vitreolus; assembly: GCA_030449085.1. NCBI lineage: Eukaryota > Metazoa > Chordata > Actinopteri > Siluriformes > Siluridae > Kryptopterus > Kryptopterus vitreolus. The sequence continues at coordinate 5,310,160 of JACRUU010000014.1, forward strand.
TGAAGAAGAGCTCTAGACAGAACACATTTCATGCCTCATGCAACAAACCACCCAAACCCACCATTATTTCATCTTATTGCCTGCGTAAAAAATACTTAAATGGCAGAGCTGCCATTCATTCTCATGCCTCTTGTTTTTTCTTTCCACCTGCTATGTGGGAAGGATAATACAGTGGGGATTTGGGGGTTTTACAGGAGAAAATAAATAAATAAACATGGAGGGGGGGATATATATATGTACATATGTATATATATATATATATATATATATATATATATATATATATATATATATATATATATATATATATATATATATATATATATATATATATATATATATATATATATATATATCTATATATATATATATATATATATATGTCAGGTGGAAAAAATTGTGTAGAAAGCTTTAATGTAGCGATGTCCTTACTACATGTCATGAAATAAATGAAATAATAGCAAATAAATAAACTGATTGGGTGCATGTGGAAGATGTCAGGTGGTTGATTGCTTGTTCATGTTTCATTTATATTATTCTTATTCTTATTCTTATTCTTATTATTGTGAACAAACAATTGAGCAACCGATATATCTTGGCTGTAAATAATGAATTCAAATTTTTTTTTTTAAACCATACGCTGTTTTGGCAAAAGTATTGGGACATCTACCATTTCTAGCCATATGATTATTAAATATGATCAAACTGTTACCAGAATATATATATATATATATATATATATATATATGTATATATATATATCTATATATATATATATATATATATATATATGTATATATATATTATATATATATATATATATATATTATATATATATATATATATATATATATATATATATATATATGCATTCATTCAATGTTCTATTCTACCCACTAAAGCTACCACCGCTTCATCCTCCGATCTTCCCTCGGGTCACGGGGAGTACACTGTGCCTATCTCAGGCGTCTATTAAGGCAGGATACACCCTGGATGGAATGCCAACCCATTGCAAGGCACACACACACACACACACACACATTCACATTCATACACTAGGGAAAATTTTCCAAGGTGCCAATCAACCTACCGTGCATGTTTTTGGAACTGGGAGGAAACCGGAGAAGCCTGGAGAAAAAAACCCCTGAGGCACGGGGAGAACATGCAAACTCCACACACACGTGGCCGAGATAGGAATCGAACCCGGAACCACTGGAGGTGTGAGGCGAATGTGCTAATGCCACTAAGCCACCGTGCCCATATATATATATAGAGAGACTTGAACAGAAAATACGTACCCCATAAGACCATGGAGGAGTGGGGGGTGTAATTTTACGCTTCTCAAATGAACGTATAAGGACGTGCATAAAATAACGAATAGCTGCATAAAGCATTTCTTCTTTTTTTCTGCTCGTGTAAAATATTTTGCCTGAAAATGTTCCTCTAAAGCGGCTTCTTAAAAAGCCTGGGTGATTAATTAGTAAAAAAAAAAAAAAAAAAAAATGGTGTTTTTTTTTTTTTTCTATACCAAAGGATTTCTGACCTTGTGTAAACTTGGCAAAGTCAATATGGAAGTGTGTGTCTGAAACACACTTCATAAAGGCTTTTTTTTATGTAATTGGTGTTCAGATTGGAAGCGTATGTACTCATTTGTTACGGATAAATTAATTCCGCTTGTTACGTTTCCTTTTTGTTTGGATCGAGTCGAATCAAAAATGACAAACAGCGGGAAGACAACAAATAAATGAATTCATCTGAAAGGGTCAAGCAGGTATTCAACCTATGCTCCTGTGCAATCTACTCTGAATATAAAGGACGCGCCGCGCATAAATATTGATATAACTTTTGAACTTATTGAATCGCTGACCGACTCTGAATACCAAAGCGCTATTTGATGCCTGCATTTTAACTTAAGTCTTTGAAAATACTAGTCTTGAAAGTCACAGTGCTTTTTTTTTTGTTTTTCAGCCGCTTCCCCAAAGCACTAATAAACCTCCACAGAGAAAAAGTCACTGTCCACAACACTTTTGCAGCTCGCTAGAACAAAAACCGCACACCTGGCAACGTATGTGCTCCAAATATACACTGAGGAGGAGAGAGAAGTTCTTGCTGCTTGGATAACTTTACTACAAACAGATTGTGTAATGAAGCGCACTTTTTCAAAGCCGTATCTCTGAGCTGTATCTTAAATGATGATTTAAGATAGATATGGCTTTTTAAAAGGGGGGGGGTAAAAAAAATCTAAGACACTGTAGAGCTTTTATTATTTATACCAGCTAGTTTCTAAACATGCTCGCTCTGCTGATTAAGTCCCAGTTTAATAAAAGCCGACGAATGATAAACTCTGCTCTCCACTTCCTCCGCGCGATAATCAGCGTATGATTAATCCCGGTCTGTTTGCATGGAGAAGCATGACGTATGTAGGGAGCAGGCCGTGGAGAGGAGCGGAACGGGCGAGACGGCCACTTATATTTGCGGAGCGAAATGGTTTTTGAAAGCGACGTCGTGACGCTAATTCGCCTCACGATGATTTATGAAGCAGGTCGCGTCCCCCGTCCTCCCACCCCCGTTTCCTTTTTTTGGTTGTTTTTTTGTGTAATTGTAATAAAATGTGATGAGCTCCGAGCTCCGAGCTCTGGCATCAGCAGGTTCGCTAAAACCAGAGGTGATTCCACTGCATCACACATCGGTTGCATCATAAAAGTTTCTGGTTAAAGTCTTTGTTTATTTATTTATTTATTTATCAACATGGCTTGTTCGGTAAAGTTCATCTGTTTAAACAGCCATAAAAATACTTATCATGGGAAAACACTGTCAGAGTTGCTTTTTTTCCCTCTCTCTCCCTCTCTCTCTCTCTCTCTCTCTCTCTCTCTCTTTCTCCCTCTCCCTCTCACTCTCTCTAGGACTTCTCTGTTTCTTGTCGTTTGTCTATGCAATGACTGATACAAGGTCCCACCAAGCTCAAAGAAACACACACAACACAACACACACAAACACACAAACACACACACACACACACACACACACACACACACACACACACACACACACACACACACACACAGATTTGTGTGCGAGTTTTAACGGATATGAAATACCTTTGTTTTCAGTGTTTTAAATCCTGAAATCATGCACCTGGAAGTATATCATGCTCTAGTGTTTCTTTATATATATAAATAAATAAATAATGCATAATTTTTTTTCTTAATGTGAATGCTTTGTTGGGGAAAACTGATGGAGTGCATGTGTGCACCTTACTTTGATATTATTATTATTATTATTATTATTATTATTATTATTATTATTATTATTATTATTATTATTATTATTATTATTATTATTATTGTGTACAAGCAATTGAGCAACCAACATCTTGAACATACATAACAAATTCAATTATTATTATTATTATTATTATTATTATTATTATTATTATTATTTGTTGTTGTTGTTGTTGTTGTTGTTGTTATTATTTATTTATTTTTAAACATGCACTGTATTGCCAAAAGTATTGGAACACCTATAATTTCTATCCATATGACGTTCTTTCTCAAACTGTTTCCACAATATATAGCGATATGTATAAAGCACTGGGGCACGGTGGCTTAGTGGTTAGCACGTTCACCTCACACCTCCAGGGTCAGGATTCGTTTTGCATGTTCTCCCCGTGCCTCAGGGGGTTTTTTCTCCGGGTTCTCCGGTTTCCAGTTTCTCCTCCCCCCGGTCCAAAAAACATGCACGGTAGTTTTATTGGCACATTGAAAAATTGTCCCTGATATGTGAGTGTGTGTGTGTGTGTGTGCCCTGCGATGGGTTGTGTCCAGGGTGTATCCTGCCTTAATGCCCATAGACACCTGAGATATGCACAGGCTCCCTGTGACCCGAGGGAAGATCAGATAAGCGGTAGAAGATGAATGAATGAATGCATAAAGCAAGTAAAAAGAGACATAAACAGATCTGGTGTACAAAAACGCATTTAATGATTATTTTGGGCGTTCATATTTTGGGAGTTCAACATATGTGTGAATGTCTATGTTTATCAAAGCATGAAAATGTAGCAGACAGAGGATCTGTTTATGACTATAGTTTTTATTGTATTGTTGTGTCCTTTGTCGCGGCAGGCAATCGAATAAAAGTTGGCTTGGAGGATAATAATGAAAGAAAAAAGAAACGAAAAGGGAGGACCAAATGACAAGACGTCAAATGCAAAAGCTAGTAAACAAGAAAAGACGCAAACTAATCACGAGTGTTTTCTTTAATAAGCTTTTGGAGAGCGACCTTCTGTCTCCAAGCTGGAACATCGAACCGGTTGTCATGCTTTACAGTTTTCTACAAAACAAAGTGATCAATAGCGATCTAAAACATTGTACTTAAGCCAGATGAAGGAACAATCGCTAAGATGTTCTGTCATGTTGGGATTGTGTTTACATGGGCCGTGAGTGGTGTGTGTGCTTTCACCTCCGGCTAAGTCTTGTGTAAAGGGAAAAAAGGGAAAAAGAAAAAAGTGTCGTTACTTTCTGACAGGATAATTTTAAGAAGCTGCGGTTCAGACTTCTCATTTGATGCCTCGCTAAGCAATGCGCTCTAAACACTCTGACATCTTATACAGATCGCCCATTACGTCCCTCTGAGCTTCATAACTGGCCCCGTTGGGGGAAAAAAAAACTGTTATGACTGCAGATTTACTTTTGTATAACAGGGATGGTAAGATTCACAGATTTGCAAGTTAATGATGTGATGCATCCATTTAAAAGAATTTCCAAAAACAAAAGTCGGGATTTGGATCATGATACAACATATTTGTGTCGCATATAAATATTAGAAGATTTGATATTATTTTATTATTTAGAACATAACCAATATTTAATTCATTCATTCATTCATCTTCTACCACTATATGCGATCTTCCCTCGGGTCTATGGGCATTAAGGCAGGATACACCCTGGATGGAAAGCCAACCCATCGCAAGACACACACACACACACACATTCATACACTAGGGACAATTTTTCAATGTGCCAATCAACCTACCGTGCATGTTTTTGGACCGGGGGGAAACCGGAGACCCCAGAGAAAAACCCCCTGAGGAACAGGGAGAACATGCAAACTCCACACACATGGCCGAGACGGGAATCGAACCCCGACCCTGGCAGTGTGAGGCGAACGTGCTAATCACTAAGCCACCGCCCCCCCCCCCCCCCCCCCCCCCCCCCCCCAATATTTATTTGTCACATATACATTACAGCACAGTGAAATTGTTTCTTTATCTTTGCATAGCCCAGGTTGTTTTGGAAGCTAAGGTCAGCCATGATACGGCGCCCCCTGGAGCACAGAGGGTTAAGAACCTTGCTCAAGGACCCAAGAGTTGCAGCTTAGCGATACCGGGGCTCGAAATCCCCCCCCCCCCGAGCTTTCGATCAGTAGCCCAGCGCCTTAATCACACCAGTCCTTAAGTTCTTACACTGGCTTCCATTTACAATTAGGATTGATTTTACTCGTTTATAAATCACTCACTGGCCCAGGACCTAAATACATTGCAGATATGCTCACTGAATACAAACCTAACAGGCCAATTGGATCACTAGGATCGAGTCAGTTCGAAATACATAGGGTTCACAGAAAGCAAAGGGAATTTGCCGTTATGCCTTTATGCTTCCCCGCGGTTGGAATCGGCTGTTTTTATTCATTTTAAATCTTTTTTTATCATTTTAATTGTTTATATTACTTTTTTTGTAATTATTTTAACTGCTATTTTATTTCCTTTTATATGAAGCACTTTGAATTACCATTTTGTATGAAATGTGCTATATAAATAAAATTGCCTTGCCTTAAACCACTGAACCAAACCCTCCCAATATTAGCCGCTTCATACTGTATGTATATTTATTAGATGCACATCCCGAGTAATCAGTGTCAGTTTATATATATATATATATATTTTCTTCACTAAAGTCAAACAAAGGGGCACGGTGGCTTAGTGGGTAGCGCTGTCGCCTCACATCTCCTGGGTCAGGGGTTTGATTCCCGCCTCCGCCATGTGTGTGTGGAGTTTGCATGTTCTCCTCGTGCCTCAGGGGGTTTTTCTCCGTGTTCTCCGGTTTCCTCCCGGTACCAAAAACATGCACGGTAGGTTGATTGCCACCTTGGAAAATTGTCCCTAGTGTATGAATGTGTGTGTGAATGTGAGTGTGTGTGAGTGCTGTGCACTGCGTTGGCACCCCATACAGTGTGTATACTGCCTTGATGCCCCAAGACACCTGAGATATGCACAGGCTCCCCGTGACCCGAGGGAAGATCGGATAAAGCGGTAGAAGATGAATGAATGAATGAATAAACTCAAGCACTACAACATTATGGAAATCGAGGCGTATCCCGAGAGTCACATACAAATATAGATTAACATGGCAGAGGTAGAGCTGCATCTTCCTGGACGCACACCAGGAAAAGAACATCTGGTTTTATTTCATCGTTCTGGGTTTTCTTTTGCACTACAAAGTCATGTTTGTCAGAGGGTCATGCGTTAGAAGTCAGAAGGAACTTAAGCAAACTGATGATTTGCTGTCTGTCTGAACCAGAGACATGAAAGTGAATTGCAGAGCAAATTTATTTTTTACCATATTATTGTGTTAAATCAAATTGAAATTGCATCACATCTTAATGCTTCATACATTATTAGACCGTGAATCGCGTCTGCTTAATTATGAAGATACACATCCCTAGCAGTTTTACGAGGGGGGTTAAATCGAAATCAATGCAAAATAAAAAATAAAAAATAAAACCGTTAGACCCTTTTCTGTATGACGGAGAAAAAGAGTTGTTATAAGTTGCAGCAATTGTTATGTTTAAAGTACTTCTGATTGCTTTAAGAGCTAATGCAAACCAAATCAAGTGGCATAAACAACATTATTCTCTCAAAACACATTATGAGAAGCGACAGTCAGTAAAGTGGGAGTCTGTTGATAGTTTGAGTACTACTTTTTACTTTTTTTTTTTTTTTACATCCAAGCTCCACCTACTAACGTTACGGCTCCAGAAGTGGCATTGCAATGAAAAAAAAAAAATAAATAATAATAATAATAGACGAAGGAATATGAACGAGAGCAATATCTCTTTAATGGGCCAATTGAGAGTATGTGAGGATGCTGATAATGGGCCTGTCCTAATTAAGATTGTTTTTTATTTATTTATTTATTTATTTATTTATTTTCCTTCATGTGTTGTGTTGTTCCTCCTTGAAGCGATCTTTCTAAAAATGCAATTTTCTTTTTAACTCGCACATCAAATGCTCACGGAGCCCCGGCTTTCTCCAGGCTTTGTTCTTTTTCTTTTTTTTTTTTTTTTTTTTTTTTTTTTCCAGCACCGAGTAACTTTTGTGGCTTGTTTGTGATTTGAACAACATTTTTAATGCCCCATTTTATTATTCGTTTTGAAAACCAGTTATTCTCAGAATACACTTCGCCAATGACGTTAAGTCAATGCAATGTATTAAAATCCATGCGTAAAAACAATGGTTAAAAAAAATAAATTCTTCCTGGCTGCTCCGACCTACAGAACCAGTGCCTGATGGATCCTTTTTTTGGTGTTTTTACCCTGTTATTTACACTATTTCATAGCTGTCTTGCCTGAACTCCAGAGAAGATTAACAAGCTCTGAAACGGATCATCCTGTCTGGCATCCAACAACCTCTGTCCATATATATATATATATATATATATATATATATATATATATATATATATATATATATATATATATATATATATATATATATATATATATATATTTGTTTTTTGTTTGATAAAACATTAACTGAATGCTATCATGATTACATGCTTTGCTCTTCTACCACATGATTGGCTGATTGAATGTAGGAATACTCCAATTACATCAGTGTTCCTATTAAACTGTCTGCTCGTTGTATAGAAAGAGTAGCAACGTTTTTCTTTTTCTTCATTTTTTCGCAGGTCATTAAATTGGCCTTCGAGGAGTTCGACCTTGAAAGAGCCTACGACACGCTGACAGTGGGAGACGGGGGAAAGATCGGCGATGCCAGGAGAGTCCTATATGTGTGAGCGTTCTGATCCTGTCTACAAAAATACACACAAATATTCCCCTGTTTACAGCTCCTGATGTAAAAAAATCGGTCACAAAAAGAACAACATTTAAAATCCGATATTAATAAGCGTTGTCTTTATTTCAGTCTGACAGGTTCTAGCGTACCTGATTTGATTGTGAGTTTGAGCAGCCAGATGTGGCTTCATCTCCAGTCTGACGACACCATCGGCTCACAGGGCTTCAAGGCCATTTATGAAGGTCAGTGTGTGATCGGGTGGAATAAGAAACTATTTTGCATGTTTTAATCCAAATATATTGCAACAGTGAAATGAAGAAAGAAAGTGTACAGTAGACTGGCAACATCTGGATCTGTGTCTAATTACCCCCAAATATTTAGCAAAAAGCTCGAATTTTTATGTGTGTTTATTTATTTTTATTCTTCTTTCCGAATCTCTGACTCAGACCTGCACTATCTAATACGGCCCATGTACACGCCCCGTCCGTGGTTCATTCCTCATACGAGTCCGCGAAGCCCGAAAAGTCCTCGTGTTATTATTTATGAAGCATGTTACGTGTATGTTTATTTGAGAGCTTTTTCATCTCTTCACGAAACGCCTTGGTTGGGGAAAAAAAAAAGCAGTTGTGGCGCGCCAGCATCGCCAGGAGCAAATTGAAAACAAATGGAGCAGCATATGTGTGGTGCAGACATGCTTGAAACGCTCGAATGAAATGCACTACCTGGCCTTTCCGTGTGCACGAAAATAGCGCTGACGGTATTACACTAAAGCATCTGTTTTTATTAACGTTCGCCAGGTTGCCAATCCACCGTGTTCCTGCCGAGCTTCAGATGGTCAAACTTATTTATTTATTTATTTATTTATTTTATGTGTGAGTGTGCGCAAAAGTATTGCAACTTCGAACAAGTGTATGAAATGGATATGAAGTGACAGTGTAGAATAAGATAAGAATCCAGTATTAGAGGATTAAAAATAGCAAATGTATGTATGTATTTATTTAGTTATTTATTTCCCTGCGGGCACAGTGGCTTAGTGGTTAGCACGTTCGCCTCACACCGCCAGGGTCGGGGTTCGAATTATCGTCTCAGCCATGTGTGTGTGGAGTTTGCATGTTCTCCCCGTGCCTCAGGGGGTTTTTCTCTGGGTCCTTTGGTTTCCTTCCGGTCCAAAAACATGCACGGTAGTTTGATTGGCACCTTGGAATATTGTCCCTAGTGTATGAATGTGTGTGTGAATATCAGTGTGTGTGTGTCCTGTGATGGGTTGGCATTCCATCCAGGGTGTATCCTGCCTTAATGCCCATAGGCGCCTGAGATAGGCACAGGCTCCCCGTGACCCGAGGGAAGATCGGATAAAGCGTTAGAAGATGAATGTATTCCCCTCCCATTCAGATTCAGCGCGTCCCCCCCCGGTTACTTTTTACGCTCTCCACCCAAAACCGTAACCCTCGCAACTGAGCAATTCTCACTGTCTGGATAAGTCACAGCACAATGACACAAACCCAATTAACTTTGTGTAAACCCAATTTCACACTTGTGCTCCTAGTCACGTTGCTGTATTTGACAACAGTCTCGCCAGGGAGCATCAGCTGGACATTTTTTTTTTTTACTTTGAGACTCTCAATCTCTTATTCCTAAAATATAGCCCATACTGTATCAAGTTTAAATGTTCATTATTTATTTATTTATTTATTTATGCATTCATTTATTTATTTATTTATTTATTTATTTTTGGCCGACGATATTTTTAACGTCCAGTATCCGATGCCGACTAAGAATTGAAGCCGAGTGAATTTTTGAATGGCATTTTTGAGGCAAAACCAATTCATCATTATCTGTTCCCACCGCAAATATTCCCGTGTTCCTGTGTGAGGAACCCGGACAGGTGACTTATTGGCGTCTGATAGAGTGTAAACCAAAAAAGAGATGAGCTAGAACTGAACAATTAACACCAGGGCACATTTGAAACTGAAACAGTGCTTTGAGTAAAAGATGAAGCACATACACACACACACACACACACACACACACACACACACACTCACACACTCACACACTGGGCCCGGCTTCACAGATGTTCAAACCATCTGGTCATTTCCATATTCCTTTAGATTTTTGTAAATTCAGGATGATTGGCTGCTGTCTTTTGCCTTTTCGGTAACGGCGTGTCTAATCCAGGATTACGTGCGCCGTCGTATGCGCCTGGACGTCTGCGTTTTCATGTCATTTTAATGGATCCGGCTGCTACTGTTTTACTACAATTCAGTTTTACTGTATGTTTTTTTTTGTTGTTGTTTGTTTCCTTTTGCAATCATAATTAGCGTTCGTGATTAGGAGCCATTTTTAAAATATAATCAACAATCTGGAGGCAGGCATCATCAAAAAGCATCATTATTGCTCGGAATAGCATGGCGATGTTATATTTATTTATACCACCGCGCATTGCAGAAGTCTCTTTTATCCGGAGGGAGAGGATAATATGGTGCTTATGATTTCTATAGCAACAGTTCATTCATGCGGGTTTAAACAGCAAGAGTGTTTGCACGATCTAATACCCATATCGTGTTTTAAATTATAGATCAGGATATAGAGAGACGCGATCGGGTGTGTTGGTAACAGTCGTTAAGTTCTGTGTTGAGGGCGGAAAGGGCTTTCCAGTAGCTCAGCAACATGACGAGGATGTTGTGTTCTGGCTCGGTTTGTTGTCAACTTCAAGACACTTCACACAAAAGTTATAATAAACTGCAGTCTTAAGGGAAGGATTGCCACTAGATTTCGGAGCGTGATGGCGGGGGATTTGTGCTTATTCAAGGCACGGAGCAGTGGACGTTTCAGTGTCCAGTGGGGTTACGGTCTGGGTTCTGAGTCTAGTCAAGTTCTTCTACTCAACCCTTGTGCTCACTTTGTGCATTCTCATGATGGAGCATGTTCGGGACGGAGATTCTGTAACACTACAGTATAGGAAGGCATTATCTGTATTATCATTATGCTTTATTTTAGGGGAATATATAGTTAATTTTATGATCGTACGATGGACAATGCAACAAAGTAGTAAACATATAAAAGTTCCCGTGCGCTTACCTGCATTACGTGTATTTATAAAGGCCTTAATAGGAATGTGGGTACATGATTTGCTTACATTGAGCATTGAATAATATGATGGCCTGAAGTAATAAAAGTAATAATAATAATATAATTAGTATTATTGTTATTATTATTGTTATTATTATTATTATTATTATTATTATTAGTAGTAGTAGTAGTAGTAGTAGTAGTAGTAGCATTAGCATTGTCAATAACATTTATTATTCTTCTTATTATTATTGATATATTTTATATATTATATAATATATTTATTGTTATTATTCATTATTCTTCTTCTTCTTATTATTATTATTATTATTATTATTATTATTATCATTCCAAAATTAAATTAACATTCAATCTGATTTAACACCACTTGCTAAAAGTATGCATTAATGCTCAGGTGAATATCATTATTGTTATTTCTCCCTTTTTGTTTTTGGTCAGATAAGAAACATGTCCAGCCTGGCGAGCATGTCGGCTAATTTGTGCACTTAGCCAATGGCTTTTCAATCATAAGATCAGCATGAGTTTAATGTGAAGCTGATAGACCAGTTGCCTTTGTAATTCTGACCACTATCTGCCCCTGGCGGCTTCAAAGCTATTTTAATTTTTCTTAACATCTTGTGGAGAGAAAAACTTTCCTAGATTACAGGCTAGCTGTGTGAGTGAAGCGCTTAGCAGGACCATGTGCCAAATGAATTACTGAATCTAAGGAATGAAAAAAATAAATAAAATTAAATAAAAACATCCCCACTCCACCTCAGCGTATGGAAATGATAGAGGTTTTGTGGAAGCAGGGCAATTTTTCACCTTCACATTGTGTCTCAAAGTTTTGCAAAGTATTTTCGATGAGGAAAGTAATTTTCTGTAATTGTGAGAAATGAAGTATGATGTTTAACGTACGCGACCACTTGAATGTAGTGTTTGAATTGTCCTGTTTAACCAGAATCTGTTTAATAATTTAATATTTTTTTCTTTACGGGTAAATAGTATGCTTGTTTTTCTTTGCCATTACATATAATATAAAAAGTCAACAGAATGCTTATGTGGCTCCTTATGTGGTTCTTGTGCAAAAAACTGAATTTTAAAATATACATAAAGGCTGTCAAAGTTAAAGCATTAATAAAGCGTTATGATACTAACAATAATAAAAATAATAATTCTTCTTCTTCTGATTATTATTATTATTATTATTATTATTATTATTATTATTATTATTATTTCAGCATTCCTCAGCCGCGCTTACTGCTTGTAATAATAGGAAGGAATATAAAAGAGGAAATAAATATGCTATAGGATAATGACAAATAAAAAAACCCAGTAATGTGTATCCGGTCACACTTCCTAAATTTCCCACCAATTACGCCTAATAGCTGCGCATTCACAAACAGGTATGAGCTCCTCACTATATTACCGCATGGATCCTAATATATCTAACCTTATATGGACAGCAACCAAAACAGGAACATAATTCTTAAAGGAGCCACGTACCATATTTAACAATTAAAACAACAGCTAAACAAGTTGCGTGCCCTGCTATGGGTTGGCATTCCATCCAGGGTGTATCCTGCTTTAATGCCCATAGACGCCTGAGATAGGCACAGAATCCCCGTGACCGAGGGAAGATCGGATATAGCGGTAGAAGATGAATGAATGAATGAATGAATGAATGGATATTTCCATAAAGACACCATTGAATCTCTTATGAAGTCCCGTATTGTTTGTATTTATTTCAAATCCATTATTACGAAGGTCACAGTGTCAGATAGCTCTGGTGTGCGTGGAATTTCCGGGAACTGATTGTATTTCCTTCTTTTTCCTCGTTCTCTTCTTTTATAGAGATTGACAAAGGAAGTTGCGGAGACCCAGGAGTCCCAGCCTACGGCAAACGCAAGGGGGAGAGTTTTTTGCACGGCGACGTGCTGACCTTTGAGTGTCAGGCTGCCTTCGAGCTGGTCGGAGAGAGGGCTATATCATGCCAACAAAACAACCAGTGGTCTGGAAACAAACCCAGCTGCGTCTGTAAGTCGTCTTCCAAAAATGTGCGCCTATAATTAACGCTCTGCCATTTAGAATGATGAACGCACTGCACTCGACAGATCGACGACGTCAGTCCAGACCACGTCGTTTTCTTTTTTTTTTGGGCCGCCGTTTCACAGCAGACACATTTCGTGATCTATTATAACCTCATTTGTTTTCCCACGTCATGTTTCTACAGGAAGAATGCCACCAGCTCCTGGTTATGTAGACGACTTGTTTATTGTAGAATTCCTTTTTTGTTTGTTGTTGTTGTTGTTTTTTTCTTCCCCTCCAGTGTCGGAAGTGCTTTGTAGTTTGGGCAGGCACCTTGTGAATTAATCATTTTGTTATTGTCTGTTGCCTTTTGGGCGCCAGCCAAAGCTCAGACCACTTGAGTCATTTCCTGCTCCGACGCCAAACAGTTCATTCTCAAATCCTAGTCCGGGTTCAAGTCAAATCAAATCCACCCAGGGACTTATTTTAATGTGTTTACGTTGACATGTTTGTGGTTTTAGTGCTAATTAGTTGGTTTGTTTTGTAGTTTCATTCTTTCAGCGAGAGGTTTAGAGGTAATGTGGTGATTTTGAAAGTACAGTTACAGTTTAATTTGCGTATTAGAAAGAAATGCATGTGCAAAACACAGGTCTTTATCTTTATATATATATATATATATATATATATATATATATATATATATATATATATATATATATATATATATATATATATATATATATAGATATATACTATATATATATATATATAGAGCTAAATAATGCAACGCCAGAGCCTCAGCGAGGTACAATGAGGGAAATAGGATTTTGCAGTGTGAGAAGAGTGTGCAGAATAGACGGCTAGACAAACTAAAAGTGCTGCTGCAACACATTCATTAGATGGAGATCAATCACAGGCTCAAACGTCTCAGTGGGTCATCAAATGGAATTTTGGGTAATATAGAAAACCATTAAGTAAACATTTTTTTTTCCTGTGAATACATTTAACAAAGATACTTAATTGAAGATCATAACAAAGCTCAAAAAAGTGGATTTTTTTGTTTTTATATAGTTTATATATGGTGCCCCCCCCCCCCCCCCAAAAAAAATAAAAAAAAGCTACCCTATAAATTCCTCATCAATACTAAGGGAATGAAAATAGACATTCTCGGTGCAAGTGGAATAATGGAACGACATGGCTGGTTATTCCCATTTCTTTCCGTCCCCTCTGCAGTCTCCTGCTTCTTCAATTTCACTGCGCCGTCGGGCATCATCCTCTCCCCCAACTACCCCGAAGAGTACGGCAACAACATGAACTGCGTGTGGCTCATCATAGCCGAGGCGGGCAGTCGGATCCATCTCATTTTCAGCGACTTTGACGTGGAACCTCAGTTCGACTATCTCATTGTCAAGGATGACGGGATGCCCGAACCCACAACTTTTGGCACTTT
>JACRUU010000014.1:5327280-5354780 GCA_030449085.1 Kryptopterus vitreolus
TTCTATTTGTACAAGCTCCTTGTGGCGGACATTTAACTGCTCCGGCAGGAGTTTTGCTCTCCCCCGGCTGGCCTGGCTACTACAAAGACTCTCTGAATTGTGAATGGGTGATTGAAGCTAGGAAGGATCATGCCATCAAGATTTCTTTTGAAAGGTCTTGAATCCAGTTTATTAATTATATCTATATGAGCTCACGTTTAACTTTTACATATGCAGTCAGAAATATTGCTCCAGTATGGCAATGAGATCTGCAGCAGTGGAGAAGTGAATGTAATTCATTACCAGTGTTGGGAACGCTCATTTTGGAAATGTAATAGGTCACTATTAATAGTGTAAAAAAAATAGTGTAAACTTTTCAAAGTAACTGATTACGTTTGATGACTTTCCAGTTTCTAATGGATATTTCCAAACATTTATGACTTTACAGTTAACCTTACAGTAGTTACTCAACTCTTGTTTACTCTTAGGTTCATGTTTATTTCATTTTTACACGCAGCCACAACAAAGCCAGACTTCATAACCAAAAAAAAATATTTTAGAAATTATACACTAACAAGTAACATGGCTGAGGCAGGAATCGAACCCCCCCACCAAATGATTATTATTTTTATTATTATTTTTTTAATGTAATTTTTATTTTTTTAATTTTAATTTTTAATGTTTTTAATTAAATTTTGTATGTACTTTTTAATTTTAAATTTTAATTATATTTTATTATTATTATTATTATTATTATTATTATTGTTTTATACATTTTCAGAAGTAACTAATTTAGTTACGCATTTTTTTCTCAGTAACTGTAACCCATTTCATTTGCATTTATTTTGTAATTAAATTAGGTAACGCCCGTTACATGTAGCTAGTCACTGCCCACTGTTACTGTAAAGAGTAGTATCCCCTCTTTCATGTATCTCCACTTTACTGAAAGTTTGCGGAGAATTGAATTATCCTGCATATCAAGGCCAAATATTTAGTTCCTTTTTATTTATGAACGTTTTAAAAAAAAAACTTAACTTTCCAAACTAAGCAATACACAGTCAATATCAGTTAATAAATATCAATATCAGTTCAGTATCATAAAGAACAGGTAGAGAGGAATAAATGATGGAAGAAACGACAGACGCGAGCTCGCCACAATGCATTATTTGCAAGTTGTTGAAAAGAAAGGTTTGGGCTCGTGAAATTTCAGTAGCTATCAATCAGTCGTTAATACCATTCTATGAATCGATTGTTGTGCTAAAAGGAACATCAGAGTCTTTTCACAGAAACTGAGAAAAAAAAATTAATAATAGGAATATTATAGTCATTATAAAGCATCTCGATAATCAAAACGCTTTTTTACTGTTACTTAAGCAAAAGTTAAAATGCAGGCCTTGAATATAATAATAATAATAATAATAATAATAATAATAATAATAATAATAATAATAATAATAATAAATAATAATAATATATAATTATGATTAATAATAGCAATAGCCATTTGACCATTTGTTCATCACTTCATCCACCTCTGGAAGTCTGAATTAGCCATACTACACCAGTTCCATCATATCGCTGCAGAAACATGGTATAAGTCTTTTGGGATGGACCATCATCTGTACCGTCATCCCGCAGTCTAGTGTTTCATGCTTCTTAATTCGAACACAATTTTTCTCCATTATCTTTCACAGCTAATCTGTCTCGTATGAGTCATTCTCCTAGCCATCCACGCTATAACCAGACACTCCTCTCGCATTCAGGTTTCAAACGGAGGTTAATTACGATACGCTGGAGGTCCGGGACGGTGCTTCGGGTTCGTCCCCTCTGATTGGCGAGTACCATGGCACTCAGGCTCCCCACTTCCTCATCAGCACTGGGAGCTCCATGTACCTCCTGTTCACCACGGACAACAGCCGATCCAGCGAGGGCTTCCAGATCCGCTATGAGAGTGAGTGAGCCAAAGAGGTATAGCGTAGAAGATGGCGTATAAAAAGCCTCATGTGCAACACGCTAAGTGCACTTTCCTGCAGGTAACGGAGCTGCACTTGCTAGATCTCTTCTCCCAAGAGGTTTTTTTTACACTTCTGTACTTTTGGTTCTTACCGTAGTTGCGAAAGAGTTTTTAGGCTGCGTTCCAGTTATTTAAACCTCTCCAAGGACAAATGAGAAGTTACCCCCCCCCCCCCCCACCCACACACACACACACACACACACACACAGAAAAAATCTGCATTGGTATAGCATGACCGATAATAATAATATCAGGAGGCAGGAGATAACTGCGAGAGATCACTAACCTTACTTGAATTATTAACTCTCCTGTAGACTCGAATAGTCAAGAGGATGTTTAGAGGTTTACAGCACGATTAAATTTTAATAATCAGTTTCCAGTCAAGTGAGCCACGTTATATAAATCAAGCGCCAGGACGTTATCGTCCATTGAAAATATTCGACCGTAAACGTTCCGGATGCAAATACATTAAAGAATATGATATGCCAATCATTGTGAAGTCAAAGCTTGAAGCGGAAAAAAAATGTGATTCAGGAAAAGCGTTTCGTTTTTTCGAATGGCACAATTATAATTGTATTCGTTTATAGTGGAAGGTGGAGAGGGCGTCGTGGTAGCCAGATTAAAAAATATATTCATAGCTCGCAATGAACACTTTCTGACAGCATGCTTTGTGGAACTGGGCATCTCCACAGAGATATATTGGACCGGGTAGATTTTGATTCAGGCATTATCAACTGCTACGCCGATCTATTTTTCCAAGCTGTGGGGGGTGAAAAAATGCTGTTATGGTTATCTTCAAGGCAGAGAAGATGGACATTTTTCAGAGAAAGATCTTTGAAAGATCAGCTAAAAGTTCGTTATTAAATATTAAGTAAAAAATGGCAACAAAGAGTGAGTCTCTGAGTTACCGCAAATTCATGGTAACGCAAATTCACTAATTTTATTTACGCGGGATTAACACAGTGTGCATTACTATGTGAGTGATCTGCTCGTTCACTCTGCGTTGTGTTGGCGAATAAACGAAACAACAAAGGACAAAACAAGAACAAATAAAGAAAGAAACTTCAATACATCCACTCACACTTCCTAAATTTCCCAGAATTACACCTACTATCTGCGCATTCACAACAGGTATGATCTCCTCACTACATTAGCGTATGTTACCGTATGGAACCGTACACAAGCACATCGCATTCGCAAATCCGTATTACGTAATAAAGCGCATTTTATCTTTTGTGAATGCAATGCACTTCCGTATAACCTAAACGTATCACCAGTTTATATGGAAAAGCAACCGGAACACAATTCTTAAAGGAGCCACATCCCATATTTTACTATTAATACAACCACAAAAAAAAGTAATTAATTAATTAACAAGACATTAATATTAAAAGCATTAGAAAAATGAAAAGTATTATTTTATGATACATTGAAAAACATGCAATCAATCTATTGACAGCCTTAATATATATATATATATCTATATATATATATATATATATATATATATATATATATATATATATATATATATATATATATATACATATCGGAAAAGATCTTTATGACATAATTAATCATATTCGGTCATCTAGACGTACACCGCAGTCCTTTAGGGCCTGTAGGTAGGTTGCAATCCGAGGCCTCCATGGATCAGTATTGTTTGTCCAGTTGTCCCGCAAATGTCCGATAAGCTTGAGATCTGGGGAGTTTGGAGGCTGAGACAACACCATGAACACTTTATCATGTTCCTCGAACCATTTCTGAACGATCCTGCTGATACAGGACACTGTGTTTAGGGAATATCGTAGTATTTAAGGTAAAATCCACATGAAAGCCAGGATAAACATTTTCCCATCACTACATCACCCCCAGCACCCCACGAAGCCTATTATTTTAGAGTCGCCCTGATGGGGCATGTTTTTTTTAAAGATATTTTTATTGTACATGTTTTTCCTTCCTCCAACACAAGCTTCCCATGTCTCTGAAAAACCCGTATCGGACAGAGGCAGGACTTATTAATATAAACATGAGAGGAAACGCTGCTTCTTAAGTGTGACAACTACAGAAAAGAGTACAAGGATCAAAATGTAAAAATACAAAATAAACAAAAGTTATTATTTACAAGTACATGCAGAAGTGTATATATATATATATATATATATATGTATATTAAATCAATTATGATAAGTGAATAATGATGTCAAAATGAACGCATACATTAATGTTTGCTAACTGTTATTAAAATATACATAAAGAAATATAAAAGAGGCAAAACTGAAACCGTCAGCGCAACACAAATTTATCCAATTTACTCAAACAAACACAACAAAATTTCCACTCGGTGTCCTAATGATGTATGTAATATAAAACCCAATTCAAGCCTTCATGTGTAGTTTGGTTTCACTAATAATAATGCATGTACATTTACATAAAGTATCCATATTTGTCCATGTTGAATAACGTATTAAACGTGTAACACAAGTATTACAAATTTAATTTAAGGTATACGTAGAACAGAACACAAACGTGTGATTAAGTAATCACAAGTTGACGTGTGACAATCGTGTGCATAACCGCAATTACACAAGTTGACATTCATGATATTTATATAAAATATGGAAGAAGGAGGTGCCCAAGTTTATCTATTTGCATTCAATATAAATAGGAGTGATTCTTGATTCTATAACCTTTCTTTCGAAAGAATTCACAAAACACTCAAACAACAAAAAAGTCCCTTTTTAAAAGCGGCAGCCTTGTGAATTTGTAAAGTATTCTTTTGATATATTACATCACTTCCTGTTTTCCAGGGGCATTAATAGGTCATTTCAGACCCAACTATTCACTTGCTGGGTAAAATATCCCACATGCTGTAATAAATACGTCAGTGTTGTAGTGTTTTTTATTGGGGTTTTCTAAACACATGATTAGCAACAATAAAAGGCAGATAGATATTATATAAAGAGAGTAAGAGAGCAATAGAGAGATGACATGAAGCACAGAGGACTGATGCGGTACGAATCGTTTCTGACACCTCTCTCTGTTCATTTTGGGCACCAGAGGTAGACTTAAATCGTTTTTTTTTTTTTTTAACAGGTATCATGATGGAAAGTGACTCATGCTTGGATCCTGGGATTCCTGTAAACGGCAAGAGGCACGGCGATAACTTCGCCATCGGCTCCCAGGTGACTTTCAGCTGTGATAAAGGCTACACTTTGAGCGATGATGAGCCCATTGTCTGTGAAAGGAACCATCAGTGGAACCACGCGCTGCCCAGCTGTGATGGTAAACACCGCTATGTGTGTTTTACATATAAAACAGTATGTAAACAATACATAAATAAATAAATAAATAAATAAATAACACATTTGGGGAACTTATTCAGAAATTAGGGAACGGTGGGACCGTATTAAGAGTTACAATTTGATGTGGGGGGAAAAACAGCGTTTATTTATTGTTCCGTCACAGAGATAAACTCATTTTCTGGATGCAGCACTCGGATTACATGTTACCGCTTTGTAGATTGCTTCTCTAAGGTTGCAAGATTGTTTTTTTTTGTGCATAAGTTGTTTTTTTCCCGTTTAGATCTGCTTTTCAATAAAAAAAATAATAAAATCAGCAATTTTTTGCTAGTGAATTTAAAAAGCAAAAATGAAAAAAAAAAGAAAACGGACAGTGATGTAACGGCAAATACCGGAAATAAACATCTGTAAGGCTCTCATCAGATCATAATTGATAGCAGGTGGTCGTATAAAGTCATTGGACTCTGCGCCCTTGTGCAAGGCCCTTAACCCTCATCTGTTTATTTGCTAGTGACCCTGGATAAGAGCGTCTGCCAAATGGCGTAAATGTAATGCAGTGTTATAATAATCTCTGCATTATTGCTTCCATTGCAATCCTCGAATAGCACTTGATCCAGCACTTGCAATTTTTATTTATTTATTTATTTTGGATTCTGTATTGCACAAAGCCACAAGATATTATATCAGGTTTAATAGAAGTGTTCTGTGCCTAAGCGATTGAAGCCTTTTAAATTTTGCTTTTTGCAGAAGGAATAAAACAATGCTATGTTTACCTTAAGAAAATGTGCCCACATTAAGCACAAGCTCGCCGAGCATCGATCTGCCGCAGTTCAATTTAAAGTTAAGCTTTATACATGAGCAATGGCTCTGATTTAAGATTCTGTCTGCACCAATGTCCTCTGTGTGTGTGTGTGTGTGTGTGTGTGTGTTGTGTGTGTGTGTGTGTGTGTGTGCGGGGGGGGGGACTTTTTTTTTGTACTTTAAAGGGATGATAAATGCTGTGGTTACATCAAACTGTTGTCGGTGTGGCACTGGATTTAATCCTGCTTCTTGTGCAGGAAAAATGCACTCAAGTTTCCTTTTTTTGAAAAATTCAAACTCCGCCCCTTTCTGCATGCGTACCCCTTATTAGGATATTAAACGTTAACGGCAGACGTCGTAAACAGCTAAGAGTCTTAGAAAGAACACGGACACAGCTGATCAACAACTTGCCAAGACATTATTAATGAGTCGTAATGAGTTAAATGATGAGTAACAGGTAGTAAAACGACTAGGGGGATGTTTCCTGAGTGAGATGGGCGACTCTAATAAGATGACTCGTACGGAAAGTCTCTCATCCCGTCTTCTACCCCGTCACTGTTCTGTAGCCCTTGTTTATCAGCACATGGAGGCATAAAGCAGTTGCAGTATTTTCTCCAGTCATACACTTTTCACGAGTCAAAATTTTTACAGGGGGGGTGGTTTAGTGGTTAGCACGTTCGCCTAACACCTACAGGGTCCGGGTTCGATTCCTGCCTCGTCCATGTATGTGTGGAGTTTGCAT
The DNA here is from genome assembly GCA_030449085.1 of Kryptopterus vitreolus. Lineage (NCBI taxonomy): Eukaryota > Metazoa > Chordata > Actinopteri > Siluriformes > Siluridae > Kryptopterus > Kryptopterus vitreolus. The sequence goes on from JACRUU010000014.1 coordinate 5,334,119, forward strand.
GTTCTCCCCGTGCCTCAGTGTTTTTTTTCTCCGGGCTCTCCGGTTTCCTCCCTGTCCAAAAACATGCACGGTTGGTTGATTGGCACCTTGGAAAATTGTCCCTAGTGTATGAACGTGTGTGTGAATGTGTGTGTGTGTGTGTGCCCTGCAATAGGTTGCCATTCCAGCCAGGGTGTATCCTGCCTTAATGCCCATAGACACCTGAGATATGCACAGGCACCCCGTGACCCGAGGGAAGATCGGATAAAGCGGTAGAAGATGAATGAATGAATAAATGAAATTTTTTACAAGGGAAAAATAAAAATAGAAAAGAAACCATTGGGTAAACTGGGAGACATGAACACACACCCCACCACCAGAAATGTTTCCCAGTAACCCATATCAAACCGTAGCTCCATTTCCAGTTGCCTCCCCTGCCTGGTGCCTTATCACCCTTTGTGCCTTTCCCACCTTAATGGAATGCGCTTTGGTCTGATGCACTTTCATCTGAGCCTGATGTTCATTACAGATGGGATAAACACGTCCGTTACAATCATACCTGTGCTGGGAGTCAGAAATATATACGTTTATACCAGGTTAAGCCATTTATTGATTTTTTTTTTTCTCGTTTTGGTCAGATTGTCTTCACTAACTGATTTCTGCCATTCTTTGCTTTGTATGTCATGTGTTTCAACCCCTTTATTTCTTTTTCCGTTAAGATCGTTCTGTGCCGTTAGATAAGAAGCGTTCGGCTCGCGCCACTAGTTTTTCTGGGTTTGGGAAAAAGTCTGCTTCAACTGAGAAAACATCAATTATTGATCCATTTAAAAACATACACAACGTGTATAAATTCTGTTAGGACTGATTGTTAATGAAATATATATATATATATATATATATATATATATATATATATATATATATATATATATATATATATCCCTTACATCTATATTAATATCTCTTTTTATATATTTTCATCTCTTTTCATATATTTTCATGCTTTAACATTTCGATGGACTTTTTGAACATTCTACATTATTTTAGTAATTATAATTATTAAATATAATAATGTTTTAGGGGGCACGGTGGCTTAGCGGTTAGCACGTTCGAATCCCGTCTCGGCCATGTGTGTGTGGCGTTTGCTTGTTCTCCCCGTGCCTCAGGGGGGTTTTTCTCCGGGTTCTCCGGTTTCCTCCCCCGGTCCAAAAACATGCACGGTAGGTTGATTGGCACCTTGGAAAATTGTCCCTAGTGTATGAATGTGTGTGTGAATGTGTGTGTGAGTGTGTGTGCCCTGCGATGGGTTGGCATTCCATCCAGGGTGTATCCTGCCTTAATGCCTATAGACACCTGAGATAGGCACAGGCTCCCCGTGACCAGAGGGAAGATCGGATAAAGCGGTAGAAGATGAATGAATGAATGAATAATGTTTTACTCAGTGTAACTAGTTACATATAACCGGCGTCACGTGATTTAATTTCAAAATAAAGGTAACCGTAATTACAGTTACTGAGAAAATATGTAATTAAATTACAGTTACTTATGTTAAAGATTACAAGTAGGGTTACATCGGAACAATTTCAAGTGCTTTAGACTACGGCAGTGGTTCTCAAATAGCGGGGCGATGCCGGAGGGGGGAGTTGTGTCCCCATGGAATATGCTTTTTTGCCTTACTAGAAAAAAGTATAATTGCACCTCTACTACAGTAGGTGGCAGTGGCACTCTCAGGGAGTAACCTGATGGATGCACCACAAACCCCTCACGTCAACAATCTGATTCTAGTGCAGTTTAATTCGGTAAAATATTAACTATTTTTTCAATTTTTTCCATAAAACATTATCTATGTTAATGTAAAGTGCCACCTAGTGGACAAATGAAAGTAATGGACCAGAAGTTTGCAAGTTCAAATCCCACCACCACCAAGCTACCACTAGTGGGCCCTTGTGCAAGGCCCTTAACCGTCAGCTGCTCAGTTGTTAGTCTCTCTGGATAATTACGTAAATGTAAACATAACGTTATAATCATCTCTGCATTATTGATTTAGTAAAATCATGTAGTGATGTCAGTGAGGAGATACATTTAGAGCTCTATATTTACATTTATATTTAAGGTATTTGGCAGACACACCTTATCCAGAGTGACTGACAACTGAGCAATTGAGGATTAAGGGCCTTGCTCAAGGACCCACTAGTGGCAGCATGGCGGTGGTGGTGGGGTTTGAACCTGTGATCTTCCGGTCCAGAGACCAACACCTTAACCACTGGGCTACACCGCCTCCCATAATTGAATTTCATTATACTTTACATTTTTATTTACATTCAAAGCAAATCTAAGACGCCCTTATCCAGAGCAACTCCAAGGGCCTTGCACAAGGGCCTACTAGTTTCAGCTTGCTGGTGGTGGGATTTGAACCTACGATCTTCCGGGTCCAGAGTCTAATGCCTTAACCACTAACCGCTACCACCCCCTGTATGAGGAGATCCTCCGCTCCATCCCGTGTAAATTATTCGCTTCAAGTATCAGTAACGTGTTATTTTCCTGAGTAGGACCTTAGAATAGAATAGAATAGCCTTTATTGGTCACATATACATATACACATATACAGCTTGGCCATACCGGGGCTCGAACCCGGATCTTCCGATCAGCAGCCCAGCGCCTTAGACCACTGAGCTACCCCCTCCCCCTTCTTTCCCCTAATGGTCCAAATTGATGTTATAATGGTCTTTTACGGTGGATCACGGTGAAAACGTGGAGATGAGTGCACGCCACTGCTTTCGCACGTCAGAAACGTGCGTTGCTGAAAAGAGTGTTTTTTTTTATTATTCCGTGTTTGGGATAGAAATGTTACAGAAACCTGTGGCAAACCTGCCCGAGAGCTCTGCTTTTAACAGCTACATAAAAGTAAAAAAAACCTTGTGTTCAAAGTTTTTTTTTCAGTGGGTGGGGGGGGTTGTTTTGTCCTACGGGATCTCTATATGTATTCCTTTCACACACACACACACACACACACACATATTCGCTGTTCAATCCAGATAATGTATTCGGTTACGTCCGTAATACGGACGCGTTTGTGGCAAAATTGATTTAAAAACTCCCATTCGAGCCCCTCGAGCGGCGGGTTTGAAACTTACGCGTCTCGAGCTAATATTACAGAAAGCATTGATCGACAGGGTGTTACTTTGCCGGGAAATGATGAGCGAGCTCTGAGACTGTGGACTGTAGACGGGTACCTTATTTATCTCATAGTAGGGGGAGGAATAAAAAATAAAAAACAAATAAATAAAAAAATAAAAAAAGTACATGTAGATTCAGCTTTCACGGTGGCCCGGGGGAGGGGAAGTATAATACGCACGTAACCACGGCTTCGTTTAATCACAAACATCGCCGTAGCCTCAAGAGCTGCACACTCTGTACTATGGTTTATGAAATGGCATGCTATTTCCATATCCATTGACAATAAAACCTGTGTTTGTTTGTTTGTTTGTTTGTTTGTTTTACTGTAAACGTGTCAACAAACCTGAAGTAGTTTTGTTCAATTAAAATGCAGAAATGAGACTTTTGTGAGATTTTTGCTAAATACTTTTCTTTTTTCCTTTATTTGTTTGTTTATTTATTTATAAAATACAATTATTCCTTTCTTACTCTACATGTAACTTAGATTAGGACTTAGAAGTTTGTTTATGGAATTTATAAAGTGCATATTTAGATTCCCCCCGGGGCACCGAGGAATACTTTACAGAGTCCTGACCTAGATTTCCATATCTAATCCTTCTTTATTGTTGTTGTTGTTGTTGTTGTTGATGTCACAATTTCTTTGGGTATTATTTTTCCACCCAAAATACAAATCCAACCCAATTTTACAAGGTGCTCCATCGTGAAATCATCACTGTATCGCATGTTGTTATTGTTCGAAAGAAAAGGCAATACGAACGAATAATTAGCCGAATGAAGCTTCCAGGTGTTTGCAGAGTTTGAGGGGGAGCCCTTTATTACACAAACAAATAAACAAACAAACAAACAAACAAAAACAACTGCTGGAATTTCACTAATCAGACGCCATATGTGTGCTTCCTTCCTTCCAGCGTTATGCGGTGGTTACGTCCACGGGAGAAGCGGAACCATTCTGTCTCCCGGCTTCCCCGATTTCTATCCGAACTCCCTGAACTGCACGTGGACCATCGACGTCTCTCACGGCAAAGGAAAGTACAAAAAGAGAGTGTTTTTACACCTCCGTGAAGCGAACGAATAGAACGAAACGATCGTTTTAGATACAATTATTCCCTCTTCGGCACAATTAACGCCAAATGACTCGCGGTAACGTCTTCCATGCCCGCTTTATGTCTCGTATTAAACGTGCGCGGGAAAGTCGTATCAGAGCTGCCGGGTGCGCGGAGGGATGAGAATTCAAGCCACTGAAACAGAGCAGCGTATGCGACATCGAACCCTCCACCCTCGATCACTGGTCTCTCCGTCCTCGATCACTGGTATCTCCATCCTCGATCACTGGTATCTCCATCCTCGATCACTGGTCTCTCCATCCTCGATCACTGGTCTCTCCATCCTCGATCACTGGTCTCTCCATCCTCGATCACTGGTCTCTCTCCCATCCTGGTCTCTCCACCCTCGATCACTGGTCTCTCCATCCTCGATCACTGGTCTCTCCACCCTCGATCACTGGTCTCTCCATCCTCGATCACTGGTCTCTCCATCCTCGATCACTGGTCTCTCCATCCTCTCTCCATCCTCGATCACTGGTCTCTCCATCCTCGATCACTGGTCTCTCCATCCTCGATCACTCTCTACTGATCCCGCCACCCTCTCTCACTGATCTCTCCATCCTCTCTCACTGATCTCTCCATCCTCTCTCACTGCTCTCCTGATCTCTCCTCCATCCTCTCTCTCTCACTGATCTCTCCATCCTCTCTCACTGATCTCTCCATCCTCTCTCACTGATCTCTCCATCCTCTCTCACTGATCTCTCCATCCTCTCTCACTGCTCCTACTGATCCCGCCATCCTCTCTCACTGATCTCTCCATCCTCTCTCACTGATCTCTCCATCCTCTCTCACTGATCTCTCCATCCTCTCTTACTGATCCCTCCATCCTCTCTCACTGATCTCTCCATCCTCTACCACTGATCTCTCCTCCTCTCTCACTACTCATCATCCTCTCTCACGATCCTCTCCTCTTTCACTGCGGTACTGATCCCTCGATCCTCTTTCATTGATCCCTCCATCCTCTCTCACTGATCTCTCCATCCTCTACCACTGTTCCACTGATCTCTCTATCTAACACTGATCCCCCAACCTCTCTCATTGCTCTGCTGATATCTCCATCTTCTATTACTGCTCTACTGATCCCTCCATCCTCTCTCTATCCTCTCTTACTGCGGTACTGATCCCACCATCCTCTCTCACTGATCTCTCCATCCTCTCACACTGTGCTACTGATCCCTCCGTCCTCTCTCATTGATCTCTCCATCCTCCTTCACTGCTGTACTGATCACTCCATCCTCTTTCACTGATCTACTGATCTCTCAATACTCTCTTATTGCTCTGCTGATCTCTCCATCCTCTCTCACTGCTATACCGATCCCTCCATCCTCTCTCACTGATCTCTCCATCCTCTCTCACTGCTCTACTGATCTCTCCATCTAACACTGATTCCCCCATCCTCTCTGACTGATCCGCCGACCTCTTCATCTTCTGTTACTGCTCTACCGAACCCTCCATCCTCTATTGATCTCCCCATCCTCTCTTACTGCTCCACTGATCTCTCTGCCCTCTTCTACTGCGCTACTGATCCCTCCATCCTCTACCACTGTTCCACTGAGCTCTGCATCTAATACTGATCACTCCATCCTCTCTCAAGGTTCCACAGATTCCTCCGTGCTCTCTCACTGCTTTACTGACCCCTCCATCCTCCACAAATCTCTCCATCTTCTATCACTGCTCATCTGATCTCTCCATCCTCTACTACCACTCCACTGATCCGTCCATCCTTTACCACTTCTTCACAGAATGTATGTGGTACCCTAAAAGTATTAGGGGCGAGGTGTAAACTGTAGGAGATTTAGCTGTAGGAATTAAAGGCAGGTCAGGACTAGAGATTGAAGTTGGAAACATCGGATCTCCTGGGATTGTAAACACAACAGTTTTTACACAGCCCTGTGTGCAACAACAAACCATGCAGTGAGCATCTGTGAGAGGTCAGATTGGTTGGCGCTGACAGGTATGCTGTATGAACTCTTAACCACAATCACGGTGAACGGAAAAAAATACACAGCGATGTCGAACCTTGAGGTGGAACTCAAGACTCAACTTCACCAACACGATCAGATGCAGTGGTCAGCAGTAAAAGAGTGTTGAACAGTCTTTAATGTCATGATCTGGTTATTCCAGACGCAACAATAAAGGAGTCTTATAATGTAATCTTGATTATCCCTCTCCAATGTCAATACCTGGCCTACTGTCAAAAGGCAGCATGCAATCTATTTGTTTGTCGGCTTGTGTATTCATTTATTTTGATTGCAACTCTGCAGGGGTGCAGCTGGTGTTTCACACATTCCACCTGGAGGACTCGCACGATTACTTGCTCATCATGGAGGACGGGAGCCTCAACGAACCCGTGGCCCGACTCACAGGCTCCGTCCTGCCTCCCTCCATCAAAGCGGGCCTGTTCGGAAACTTCAGCGCCCAAATCCGCTTCATCTCTGACTTCTCCATGTCTTATGAGGGCTTCAACATCACTTTCTCAGGTAGGAGTGCCAGACCTTACTCGAATGGATTCCTGACAAGGGAAAACACTCACGGTGAACTCTGTGAGGAAAAAAAGAAAGCGCTGCAGAATACAAAACATTGCAAAGAATGAAAATAATAACGTACTTTTTGTCACCCATTTTATTCAAGCGATGTTATTCATTTAATTAGCTATTTTCTGTTGATTGTTGATTGTCGTCAGCCAGTTTGCGCTCGAAGGGCCAGTGGTAACTATAATACAGTATTATAGATATATAGATATATATATATATATATATATATATATATATATATATATATATATATATATATATATATATATATATATCACGGGTTCAAACCCCAAAACCATCATTAGTGGGCCCTTGAGCAAGGCTACAAATGCAAATGTAACACCGCCTCATAACACAAAAATGTTTTGCTCCTTGAGGCACAAAAATTATTCGCCTTTGCATTTTTCTTGGAAGTGCCCTCCATCTGCACAAATTTTCCGCTTCCTCGACGACACTTTGTAGAAATTTCTCAATTACGAATGTTGGAAAATGCGATATATGCTGATGTGGGATACAAAGCAATCTAGTGCCGGGATACCGTCACTTCACGTATACAACATAGTCACATGCATTGTGGGAGATTGTCAATGACTGAATCAGTAGGCTATTATGTTCTATGCTCTTGGGTTTGACTCGTGTGTTGTATGGGTTTAGCATTCCTACACTTTGTAACACCACGTAACACATTTCCAGAGTACGACCTGGAGCCGTGTGATGATCCAGGCGTGCCGGCTTACAGCAGGAGGGTGGGCTTCCAGTTTGGCGTCGGGGACTCGTTAGTGTTCACCTGCTTCCCGGGTTACCGACTAGAAGGCGAGAGCAAGATCACGTGTTTGGGCGGAGGCAGGCGGGTCTGGAGTGCAGCCCTGCCGAGGTGTGTGGGTAGGTATTACTTTAATCTAATCATACTATATAATAAAATATTCATTTACATGATGATTTTCCATGAAAATTAGAAAAGAAATGATCGGGAAATCTTTCCGCCGAACATTTTAGGGATAAGATCAGTGTTTCGATTCATCCCATTGGGGATCGATAGGATCAGAGACCTTTTGCAGACCCACTTAAACCCATGCAAACCCTTTGTGCACAGGAACATTGTCACGCCGGAACCCAAAGAAATGCAAGCGTGTCTCTCCAATTTGTTTCTGAGAACCACATATGGTCCGGGTGTCCCAATACTTTTGTCTATCTAGTCTGTGTTCTTCAATTCAATGAATAAGATGTGAAGTTCCAAATGCTTATTTATTTATTTATTTACAAAACACTTATTATGTAGTGAGGCACGGTGGTTTAGTGGTTAGCACGTTCGCCTCACACCTCCAGTGTCGTGGTTCGATTCCTGTCTCGGCCATGTGTGTGTGGAGTTTGCATGTTCTCCCCGTGCCTCAGGGGGTTTTTCTCCGGGTTCTGCCGGTTTCCCCCCCCTGGTCCAAAAACATGCACGGTAGGTTGATTGGCCACCTTGGAAAAAAAAAATTGTCCCTAGTGTATGAATGTGTGTGTTGTGTGTGTGTGTGTGTGTGTGTGCCCTGCGATGAGGTTGGCATTCCATCCAGGGTGTATCCTGCCTTAATGCCCATAGACGCCTGAGATAGCACAGGCTCCCCGTGACCCGAGGGAAATCGGATATAGCGGTAGAAGATGAATGAATGAATGAATGAATGAAAATAAGGTAGAAGCAAACGAAAAAAGCATGGTATATACAAAGCATATTACACTGGATAACACATCAAACCCCCCCCCCCCCCCCCCCCCCCCCTTCCCCCTCCCATGTCTCCGAACACCAATTTAAAGGGCATTAAATATCCTGTCTGCAGAGCTGCATAGGTGAGAGCAAGTCGGGTCGTCAGGATTCGAATCTCATCAATGAATGCGTCGATGAATCTCTCATTTTTATTAAACTTATTGAATTTATTTCGAACAGAACTTGACAAATTAAGCGTGGCAATCTGAAATCATCTCAGTTGCTTGTTCTCTTTTAATGGCATTTTAGACAGAAAGTCTAAAAGTGCTGACTGAATGATCAATGGCTATTGTGCAAGGCTTTTACATCAGATTATTACTGTAGTCAATCATTTACCATCCGTATGTGTGTGTGTGTGTGTGTGTGTGTGTGTGTGTGTGTGTGTGTGTGTGTGTGTGTGTGTGTGTGTGTTGTATGTGCACGTGTTGTACATATGGGGTTGTCCAAATCCCACGGTTACTCCTAATTGGTGCTGTGCAATATCTACAGGAATCATTAGTCTTGAATTATTAAGATTTATATATTGTCTACACAAATTGGGCACATTGCTTCTTTACATACTGGGAATGAAATGCTTCTTTGCCATGCTTCATTAAAACAAATCGCTGGTCATTGTTAAGTGTGCTTATGTTTACATGTTGTGTTGTTATTAAAATTGTAGTTTAGACTTCTTGGTTTGGTCTAAGACGTTTTTTTTTTTCTTTTACTTTACTGTTATTGGGGGGGCACAGTGGATTAGCAGTTAGCACGTTCGCCTCGCACCTCAAGATTTGGGGGTGCCTGCCTGAAGACGCCTGAGGTTCCCCGAGTGAGAAGTCGGATAAAGTTTTTTTGCCCTATTTTTTTTTCTTTCTGTTTTAGTTTAGAATTATGTGTCTTGTTAATTTATGTTGCCTCTTATAGCACCGGGGCATGGTGGCTTAGTGGTTAGCACGTCCGCCTCACACCTACAGGGTCAGGATTCGATTCCCGTCTCCGCCATGTGTGTGTGTGGAGTTTGCATGTTCTCTCCGTGCCTCAGGGAGTTTTTCTCCGGGTTCTCAGATTTCCCCCCGGTCCAAAAACATGCACGGTAGGTTGATTGGCACCTTGGAAAATTGTCCCTAGTGTATGAATGTGTGTGTGTGTGAATGTGTGTGTGTGTGTGTGCCTGTGATGGGTTGGCATTCCATCCAGGGTGTATAATGCCCATAGATGCCTGAGATCCCCATGACCCGAGGGAAGATTGGATATAGTAGAAGATGAATTAATGAATGAACGAATGCTATAGCACCTTGGTCCCGGGGAAGCGTTGTTACATTATCTTTATTTGTTGCATTGTTATTAAAATTTTAGTTAGACTTTGTGGTTTGGTCTAAGACTTGTTTTTTTTTTTACTTTATTGGGGGGACTGTATGAGTGTATGCGTGTGCGCCCTGAGATGGGTTGGCATTCCATAGAGGGTGTGTCCTGCCTCAATGCTTGAAGACGCCTGAGGTTCCCCGAGTGAGAAGTATTTTTTTTGTTTTTTTTGTCTTATTAATTTATGTTGCCTGTTATAGCACCTTGGTCCCGGGGCAACGTTGTTACATCTCACTATATACTGCACTGTATATTTTCTGAAATAACAATAACGACTTGAAGTGGTAGAAGATGAATAGACATTACGGTTTGCGCGTTTTCGTCTTATATTCCGTATGAAGACCGAATCGGCGACATCCGGGGCCGTAGAAATACTTCGATGAAGTTCCGATTAAAGGTGGTCACCACAAAAACTGGAGCAGCATCTGCTCATATTCTACAGCCTACAAGAGCAGAATATTAACCGCAAGGACACTTCATTCGAGTGTAGCCCTGGGCGCTTGTGACCAACACCGCGCTAACCCACATAAAGTCATGCGTTAATTAGCATTCCTCCGAAGTTTGAAGTTGCGATCTATCAAAATGACAACGGCTCAGATTCCATCTGGTGAAAATAGTCCGAATGGCCTATCAACAGGAAGCAGAGCAACAGCTGTCAGGGTTCTGCCGGCTCACTTATTTCAAGTGGTCACTACTTCAGCAGGAAGTTTTACACCAATAAGACAAAAACGTTCATTTTCTGCCCCCTACTGTATCTTATGTAATTGATTTGAACAAAGCCTTGCATCACGATCTTTCTCAACCATCATCCCCTTTCTTTCTCTCCTCTTGTTTTTTTTTTTTGCCGCTCGCCGGGTTTTTGCCCAGCTGAGTGTGGCGCCTCTGCTGTAGGCACTGAAGGAGTTCTTCTGTCGCCCAACTACCCAACAAACTATGACAACAACCATGAGTGTATTTACCGCATCCAGACTGATAACGGTAAAGGCATCCAGCTCATGGCCAGCAGCTTCCAGCTACGGGATGGAGATTTCCTGCAGGTGCTCTCTCTATTATCTCATTACATATTATTGGTCTTTCTGCTTTCGGGCATTTCTGATATATATATATATATATATATAAATCTATATATATTATATATGAGATATATATATATATATATATATATAGATATATATATATATATATATATATATATATATATAGATATATATGTAATATATATATATATATATATATATATTATATTTTTTTTATTTTTTTTTTTTTTTTTTTTTTTGTTATTTATAGTATATTTTTTAGTGTGTGGGGGGGGGCTTGATGACACAGCAGAGGAGTTGAATAAATAGTCCCACGCTGTGTTGAAAGATAAATAGACTGAGACCACCAAAGCGGGGGTGAATTTTACCAAGCGTTTGTGGTACAACTCTGTCTTTTTTCGCTCATGCAGGAGCTTTCACTTTTGCATCATCCGTCTGCTAGTTGCCGCGCGGCTAACATGAAAGAGCTTGTAATCCACAAGACAGCCATACATGTGACTAAGTGAAGACATTAACTATTCATAGATTCATTTAAGATACAGCGCTCCAGGCGCACATAGCTTCCGATGAGAAAGGAGATCCCCAAAGAGCACTACGGCCACTAATTATGCTGCGGCGTAAGCATCTAAGCTGCATTTTTGTCGCATTCCCGTACAGGCGAATCTTTTTATAGTCTCGCAATTTCCGACTGTGGTATTTTTATTTTTTTATTTATTTATTTTTTCCTCCGTGAATCCTAGCAACTATTTCCTCGGAAAGACATTACGGCCTTATTATCTCCGCTCCCGTTGCATTCGATACAATACTTATCATTGTGGCAAAACCCATTTGGTTCAAGCGATTCGACGGTTTAATTTGGGTTGCATGAATAACTCCGCAAGTGTTTTTGCTGATTGGATGGGAAGATCAGGACTAGGAATATCTCTTTCTTTTTTTTTTTTTTTTTTTTTTTTTTTTTAGCTTTTCATCTTGGCAGAGAATTAAATTTCCTACACATTCTGGCAGCTGACTTTACAAGCGCGGTGCTCGGGTTGCATGAAGCAGTCAGTTAGGGGTTAATGGAGAAAAAATTCAGCTTGACATTGATTTATGACCTTTAATATTTTCTGCAATTGTGCTCCTGTCTTTTTTTTCCCACATGGAGCCTTCTGTCTCAATGAGCTTATAATACCCCCAAAAATAAAATAAAATTAATAAAATAATAAAATAAATATATAATATGTGTATATATATATATATATATATATATAGATATATATATATATATATATATATATATATATATATATATATCAAATACACAATTTATTTATTTATTTTTATTTTTGGGGTATATATATATATATTATATATATATATATATATATATATATATATATATATATATATATATATATATATATCCCTCCAAATCCATCCTTGCATTCCTCAGTTTACCTATTTTTCTGTGTGTTTACAGATATATGATGGTCAGGATAGTTCATCCAGACTGCTGGGCAATTTTACACAAGCCGAAATGGCCAACATCATCATCAACAGTACCTCCAATCATCTGTGGGTAGAGTTCAATAGTAACGGGACGGGAACCAGCAAAGGATTCAAACTGATATACACTAGTGAGTAATTACAAATCGGTGTGTGCACTTGGTTCAACGCTGCGATAGGTTCAACTTGTTTAAATGACTAAAGACTCGTTTGTCAAATAGGATACAGGAGTTATTTATTTATTTATTTATTTCATTTATTGATTTTTTAAAAACTTGATTTTACTTCTGAGTCCAATTGTTTTAGTTCAGAAACCGTAGCCATAGTGCCAATGCAAGTAATTTCCTCTCTGACCACATACAGCTGATGCTCGATATGTAAGTAACATACAGTACGTTAACAAACATTACATTCTTTTACAGGAAGAGAAAATGCACTTCATTTTATTAACGCATAGCGCATTATTTTGTGAGCGTTCTGCTCCTTCACTCTATGTTATGTTTAGGCGATTGATCGGGACATCGAGCATTTAGCTTCCCTCAGCCATGCTTAACGTTTATAATGTTAGGATGGGATATAAAAGAAGCGATAGATATGTTTTATTAACAAAAAACACACCAGCAATGTGCATCCACTCCTTAAATTTCCCCCGAATTACGCCTACTAGATGCGAGCTATATTACTATATTACTGTATATGGAACCTAAACGTATCAGCAGTTAATATGGAAAACATCCGGAACAAAATTCTTAAAGGGACCACGTACCATATGAAACAATTAAAACAACTGCTAAAAAGATTTACGTAGATTTTAAACAGAAATTAATTAATTAACAAGAAATGATTCATTAAAGAATAGTTATTTAGTATCAAAAACATTACCTAGTCATTAACAGTAGTCATCACTAGTATCATCAATAGTAGTCATTTAATTTAATTACATTAAAATTCGATTAAATATAAAAAAAAAAAAATAATAATATATATATATATATATATATATATATATATATATATATGATTATATATATATATATATAATGATTGCATTAATAATAATCAAGAAGGACAATTTTTCCTGCATGTCCTTGTTCTCTGTCTGTTGTGAATCAGCGTAAGAGACGGAACACACACACTGTTCCAGGTCGTCTGCTTTTATGAGACCCCTGGATGTGCTTTAGCATGCAGTTAGAACATGGGAAATAAAATGCGTTTCACATCTACAGGGCAAATGAGCAGATAAAAAGACGATCTTTTATCTCGAGCATATGTTGTACCAATATGAATTCAGAATTGCCTGCTTTGGGCTTCCGCGTAACCGCGGAGGGCAGGTGCGATTTTTATGGAACAACCTTTATGCCATTATTAAACAAGAATCAGTCTCTACCTACTGTGGCTTGATATTTCTTTTCTTTTTTTTTTGATTCACTGACAGGAAACAGAAAAGGCAACCTTTCTCCACTTTTTCTTAAGTTTAAAAGGCATTCAGATAAAATATTAAATATCGTAACGACCTGCAAAATGTGTATGCAGGACATTTTAATGGACATTAAAAAAGAGAGTCATAGATCGTTTTAATCATATTAATTATTATAACTAATTTGAATATAACTATAAATTAATTTATACACCATACACCCTAATGAAACAAATATGCATATGAATTACGATGACCACAATCCAATGCCTAAATGAGCATGTTTATGGCTATATATAGCTAGTAGCCATATCACTCTGTAGCCCAGTGAAGCTAAGTGGGGATGAACCTGGTTAGTACCTGGATGGGAGACCACCTGGGAAAACTAGGTTACTGCTGGTAGAGATGTTAGCCTGGCCAGCAGGGGGCGCTTACCCTGTGGTCTGTGTGGGTTCTAACGCCCCGGTAAAGAGACGGGGACAGTATACTGTCAAAAAGCACCGTCTGCCGGGTGAGACATTAAACCGAGGTCCTGACTCTCTGTGGTCATTAAAAACCTCAGGGTGTCTTTCGAAAAAACAGCAGGGGCGTGTCCTCAGCATCCCGGCCAAATTCGCCCATTGGCGTCTGTCCATCACCGCATGCCTCCTAACCGTCCGTCCCCACGTACTAAACTGTATTATTATTATTATTATTATTATTATTATTATTATTATTTATTATTATTATTATTATTATTATTATTATTATTGCCATGATTTAAAAAAATGGAATGGAGACAAAATAGCAGTTTGATTGCATATCTTCAGATGTCTTTATTTTATGAACACTAATATATATTTATTTATAGGGTGTAAAAACTGCTTTTTAATTTCCCACAAAAGTCATTTAGCTCTCAGTATTGCTAATTCCCATTGTCACAGGTTTTTTTCCCACTCATAATCCATATTAGTGATAGGCCATATCTGTACTCTGTACTATACTCCTCCTGTAATAAGGTCTGTGAGTTTATAAACTCACAGTAAAGCTCAATATTCTCTTTCATAGACATGCCTGAGGTAATTCTGCCTCTATATAGCTCAGGTATTGTATTTCTAGGTGCAGTATTTCTGTCCAAATTCTGCTAATTATAGTCATCATGTCCGTGACGAGTTCTCTGTTGGGACTAACGCTTTTTTTTTTTAAATCTTTGTATCTCCTCATCCATTGTCATTATCTTTAAATCCCACATTTGTAGATACTTTTTCACAGGATCTCCGTTTGCTTGATCGCTGGTCCTGTTTTAAACTAAATACGCAAGTTGTATTTTGGTTGCCTCGGTAACGTGAAAGACTACGTGAATATCCCATCAGCAGACGATGATCCAGGAGTCTCGCCCAGGCTTGGATTTATTCTAATAAGCTTTTTTTGTTGTTTTTGACTCTTTCTGTGCCTCGTTTATCAGGCTTTGACCTTGTGAAATGTGAAGAACCGGGCACTCCTAACTACGGCTACAAGATTCAGGACGATGGTCATTTTGCCAACACGTTTGTTCTGTACAGCTGTAATCCTGGTTACACGCTGCACGGCAGCAGCACGCTGACCTGCCTAAGCGGAGACAGACGAGTTTGGGATCGACCCCTGCCGTCGTGCGTCGGTGAGTGCGCCAATTTCATCACCGGCAGGATGGAATTTTGTAAATAAACGCTGGCTAATAATTCCACTACTAACCGCAGCCTTACGACTTGTCACGTAAACATTTTAACCGATCGAGACCGCGTGGCACCCGGATCTCGTGCAAATTTATAGTCCAGTGAAAAACGACTGTAATGCTGTACTTTAGCAGGTATATAATTATATATTGAATTTATTGAATATTATTAGAATTGTACTCGCACGTTCTTTTAACCAGATTCGGATCCTTTACTGGGAACACTGGGAGTGAGAAGGGAATATTTCTAAGTAGTCTTTTATAGAAGGCTATGCTTGTAAATCCCTCCCTTAGCTCTTAACATAGTATAACTCTCCATCTGCCTTGTTTCCTATAAACCGGAGTTACGGCTCATTTTGTCTCATACGGGAATTTTTCACGAGTGCGACATTAACTCGACCTGCTGGATCAGGGATCGATATGCGAGAGATATTTTATGGATGAATCCAAACATGCGCAGAGACAAAATTCAAAATAAACATTCGACGTCGTGTCGCAGGTTATCTCAAAATGATCTGCTTAAATTAGTCCCTCTAAATCGGTTCCTAAGGTGCGACCCGGAGGTGACAATGCTGAGGGGGGTAAAAAACACCTTCAGATGTTATGAGAAAGAAATGATTAGAGGAGCCAGACTCAGAAGGGAACCCGTCTTCATCCTGACACCAGATATTCATTCATTAGGGTTCTAAAAGCGGAAGCATCCACACTGTGAGGGAGTGCATGGCTTCCATCCAGAGGAAGGGCATCAGGGATTAACAGATAGGTTCCCAGGACAGAGGACAGCTGCTTCCCAGGAGGATTTCGACAGAAAGAGAGAAATGGAAGACTCTGCAATGAGTAAGAGGGGACTTTAGGATCAGAATCAGAATAGCCAAGTAGGTCTGCACTCACATGGAATGTGTTTTGGGTGACGGAAGCTTCCAGTTGCACATTTCTTAATGTAGGGTGGAAAGAAAAAGCAATGTAATGAAAGGTTTTTTATAAGAGAAATAAATAAGAGAAGTACAACATTGAAGTAACAGTGTTATTGCACATATTTCTCCCAAAACCAGGAAGCGATCCAATTATAAAGTGTCATTCTAAGTACGTCCTCTCCTGGCACGTAGGGGAAATGTCCCCTGTTGTCCAAATCCCTCTAAGACCAGCTGATGTAATCATAAAGACGGTCCTGTGCTCATCCCAGCAGCCATATTCCCAATCGGCTCATATCATTCCGTAACATTACCGCCTCACCGTATGAGTTCTAATCCCTCTATACACTCACTCCCTTAATGATCGGAATGTATATCCAGGTGAATGATGTCTATAGTAATAAATAATAGATCATGCAAAATTGTCGTTCAGTTAATGAGCGCCAGAGCACCTTTTAGGCCAGATATGATTAATCGCTTAGTCGTTTGTCAACACTTCATTGCATTAGGAATCAGACGCAGCCTGATTTGTAACCATTATACATCAAATCCTATCAGAATGAACGATTTCTTCAAGACGGCTGCTGCTTTGTGTTACATTTCCAGACGAAAGAGAAAAAAAAAAAAGAAAATATAACCGCTATAGTGGTTCTGGCCTGAAATTTTGTAAAGGCTAATTATATTACATTGTGCAACATGAGGGAATATTCCAGTGTAAAAACAAACAAAAAAAAACTGCTGGAAAGGAAGAGAAAAATAGCTCTTAATTCAGAGTCAACAATCGTCTGCAAGTGCTACCTTTAAACCAGAACAGCAGTCTTCACACAAGTGAAAAGAGACACATGGCGTTGTTCCACATTGCCCTAATCCCAGTTCCCTAATTAAAATGGCTTGAATGAGATATACTGCAGGTGCTTGGCGTGGAAAATGGATGGTATTGCCCAGAGCGGTCATTGTGGTCCTTTGTTTAAATAAGTCAGCATAGTAAGGCAAGTTCCCTTCCTTTTTCTTCGTCTCTCCCTTCTAGAAGAGATTGCGATGTGCACACGTAGAAGAAAATTGAAAAAAAAAGGGCTCTTCAAGCATTCCTTGGACAGTTTTTGGTTTCTTGGTGTGTAAAAAATAAATAAATAAAAATCACAGACAGGGTGCGAGGTTGAAAAATGTACACGAGCGGAGGGACCAAGTATGATAAATCGAATCCAGATAAATAGATCATTACATAATGTATTTATTTAACATGTTCCAAATTAATCTCAGGGGTTTGGAGTGTCCACTTTGGGGACCTGCATATGTTTTAATTGGTTTACAAACCCCTGGTACAACCCAGCAAGTAAATTCCCAGTGCCTCGTAAGTGTTTTAAGGAGAGAGATAAAATAGTGATGAAAAAAAAGAAAAGAAAGAAAGAAACTGGGGTTCATAAGAAATGGATTAGGGGATTAAAAACTAATAGTTTGTCATGTGGAAGCTACAAAACAGCGTTTATTTATAGAAAGATTTTTTTTTTCCCCTCTTCACTTTTCTAGCCGAGTGTGGAGGACACATCAGCGGTGCCACATCTGGACGCATCCTATCTCCCGGCTACCCTGCGCCGTACGACAACAACCTTCATTGCACCTGGTCCATTGAGGCTGATACAGGGAAAACCATCAGGTAAATCGGTTTACATCCGTGAGCCACGAATTACCTTCTAGAAATCAGGATGTTGTTGTTGTTATATATATATATATATATATATATATATATATATATATATATATGATATATATATTATATATAGATATATATATATATATATATATATATAGATTATTTATTTATTTTATTTATTTATTTATTTATTTATTTTTTATTTTTTTACCGCACCCCTGCTAATTCCCAGGTAATTCCCACACAACTCATAACATGGCATGGTGATTGCATTGGCACCCCGCTAAGAGGTCTATTGCCGACTGGCATCTGTTCTTTCAACTCCATTATCGTAAGAGTCGGGGGAGAAATAAGAAAAAAAAAAAAAAAAACACAGAATACAAGCGATAATCCAATTAGACGTTTGAAAAAAGGGGCAGAGCGTTGATTCAATTTAAACAAAGCAATTGTAGCAAAGTGGTGATTCGACAACACACACGCTTCATCCCTATTCACATCGGGAATCTTGCTCCAGAGGTGATACCGGAAAAACGTGGTCATGTGACCGAAAAGCACATAGACGTCCGCCCACATCTCCCTAAGGACCAGTTAGCCGTTGTTTTGACTACCGCTGATGAACGGTTTGTTGGCCGCGTTTTCATCACACCCCCAAACATCCCCCCCCTGACATTACTGTAGTTGATGTGAGAATAAACCCTGGCCCTGTTCGATCTAAATAATCAAAGCCGCGATCTTTGCAGAATGAAATTGGAGAGCCTAGGGATATTCATATGGTGGTAGGCGAGCTCATAAAAGTATTTATTTATTTTTTTAAAATTAATTAATTAATTAATTTAATTTATTTATTTAATGGGGAGCAGGTATCGCCGCGTGTACTTTGTAACTTCACTCAAGTTAATGCTATGAAGCGAGGCCCAGAACACAATTTAAATAATTGCGTCTTCATTGAAACATCTTTCACGGAGTCGAGTGGTATGTTTAATCTTTACGGGGCTCGCTGAAAGCAGTCCATTTAGGAGTTATAATGCTCAGGGCCTGCTCTTAATAATTTACACGCTCTTACGCGGGGAAAGTGTTCAACGGCGGTTTGTGTTCGCAAAATGATTATAGACTTGGCCGGGTAGGATGTGGAGGAAAAGTGTTTCATTTGAGGCGATAAAGTGGACAGTGGCGTCATATATACAGCAACATTGTCTTCAATATGAGTCTAATGCGGGTCTAATAATCTCGTATTACAATAGCACTATAGCAGTGGTTCTCAAATAGTGGGGTGCGCCTCCCCATGGGGGGGGGGGGGGGGTGGCGAACCTGGGGGAACATGCTTTTTTGCTGTACATGCGCATCCACTTGGTTGGGTAGGGGTTAATGTTCAGAAGGTTGGCGGTTCAAGCCCTGGTAATTGCCAAGCTGGCACTGTTGGGCCCTTTGATCAAGGCCCGTGATCGAGGGGGAAACTATATCAGGGTCTTTCAGTTACTTGTAAGTGCCCTAAGTCATGTCTACGCTTCCCCTAAGGCCGATCAGAAACTCTTGTGTCTCTGATATATTCAGCCTCCACTTCATCGTCTTCGACACGGAAGTGGACCACGACATCCTGAAAGTGTGGGACGGCCCAGCCGAGAACGGCATTCTGCTGAAGGAATGGAGCGGCTCGCTGTTACCCGAGGACACGCACAGCACCTTCAACATCCTCACGCTGCAGTTCGACAGCGACTACTTCATCAGCAAATCGGGCTTCTCCATCCAGTTCTCTAGTGAGCAATCTCCTACTCTCTCTCTCTCTCTCTCCTCTCTCTCTCTCTCCTCTTTCTCTCAAAGCTCAGTTCTTCCTGTTCCATCACTCCCGTGGTTTGCATGCTCCGATATTCTCTCTGTAGTTTCCTTTTGCGCTCGCGTTAGAACAAACACTGCGCAAAAAAATGTGTAGCGTAGATGGGGGGGAAGAGGGGATGAGGTTTTGCCAGATCATATGTACTGTGACTTGTGAGGCTCAAATCGCGGCACGTTTCGAGCGGCGAAGAAAAAACGCTCTCGGGCGTCGAATAAGAATCTCCGATATGTCACTGTGTCAATACTACGTTTGCAATAATCTCATCTTTTGTGCTTTATTGCCTCAGCGACAACGGCCACCACGTGCAACGACCCCGGCATCCCGCAAAACGGCTCCCGCTACGGGGACAGCCGAGAGCCTGGAGACACTATTTCCTTTCAGTGTGACCCAGGGTACCAGGTTCAAGGGGTGTCTGAGATTACCTGCGTTCAGCTCAACAACCGCTTCTTCTGGCAGCCTGACCCGCCGACATGCATAGGTGAGTCCGGCGCACGTTTTCCCGTCGGGCCCATTTTCAGTCCTTCTGTTTACGAATAGCACCCGAAAATAGGTGGCCTTTGATGTGGCAATTTGTTTCCCCATCGCTCGCAGTCGCCGCCGAGACGCGCCGCTAGCTAGTTTATTGTTTTCGAAATTACAGTGTCTTGCCTGCTCACTTTACACTAATTGTTTGGTGCTGTTGGGCGGGTCGAACATTATCCGTCTCGAACGCTTTGAGAAGATTCACGCCGCACGCTTTATCGTAATTCTGTCGGCTGC
>JACRUU010000014.1:5357280-5402280 GCA_030449085.1 Kryptopterus vitreolus
GGACTCACAAGGACTCAACATTTCCAACCAGTTCCAGTATGGCAGTGCCATAAAGGCAAAGTTTTCCAAGCTTGCTTTCGTAGTCCTTCAGTGATCTTGACAAAAAAAAAAAAAAAGAAACACTAACCTTAACAACCCTCAATGTTCATCATCAACCCCAAACTTGCTTTTGTGGCTGAATGAAACCTAACAGAAAGCATTCCCAGTAGAAATATAATACATATAGTACATATCAGTGCCAATGGTTTTGGAATGGTGTGTTCAAAAATACACTTGGCTAGGGTAAGCATTTGTCAACTTTTTTTTCCTCCCATATTGTATATATCAAGCTTATGTAGCTATATAAGAGCTGGTTAAGGATTGCTTTTTTATTCGTATTACATCAAATCTTGGATGCAGTAAAGTTTATGAAAGGCTGATAATAAAAATTTGTGATCTGATATAGGTTTTAAGTCGTACAGTATAGTCTGGGATAGAATTTTTCTTAAAAACAGTCAAGACAGCAACAATTTTATATTATTGCACTGAAAGAAGAGGTCCCTATATAAAAGTGATAGCACTGGAGGAACAGCAGTTTTCAGGTTACAATTAAAAACTAGACATGGGACATTTCCTGGAGAAAATGTGAGTGATGCTTGCCTATGCGAACCACAGCTACGGGCGAGACCCCTTAGAGCCCGGTCCATTTAATGTTTAGTGTTGACTTCGAAATGCTAGCTCGTTCGGAGAGACGAGTGTTTTTTATTTAGACAATTTAGACACAAAAACACCCGTTTTGGGAGGGGGCGGGGCCAGTGACGCACGAGACATCATCAAATTATTATGTGCCAAGCGTTTCGACATGTCGCATGACCCTGTCTCCTGGTTTCGCAGATTTTTCAAGTTTGCGTTTGTTGTTTTTCTCGTGACCTATTCCGTCTCACCTACGAGTGGATATGGCAAATGTGCATTTCGGGTGAACCCGGTTTGGAAATCCAGGGGGCGATTCCTTATAAAAGTAATAGCACATCTCAAGCCATCATGTGAGGATCGGACGAAAACTACGGGATTAGTTACGCGCCGAAAATTTGACCGAAGCTAGAGATTATGCAAGCATCACTAAATTTTAAATCTAAAAATTCCTTTTTTTATGATATACATGGTGTCTGAAAGCAGTGTATTCTGTTAGGTTTCCTATATCGCTAGATAAATAAAGAATATTGTCATATAATAAGCGGTCTAATCATTTTTTTTTTTTTTTTTTATTATTTTGTACAGCCTTGCATTATTGACAGTATTGTCATGTGCAATGCAGGATATGACATTTTGTGTCTGTGGAAAATATTACTTCTGTCTCTTCTGGTTAGCTTTGCAATCATTAAGGAAAGAGGACACCTGCAAAGGATTAGCATTTATAAGCAACCTTAAAAGCGTTCCATTGTATATATATATATATATATATATATATATATATATATATATATATATATATATATATATATATATATATATATCTACTATAATATATCTATAATATATATATAGTGTGTGTGTGTGTGTATATATAGCCCTTATAAGCAATATGTATGTTACATGTTTGGCAGATTTGTCATTAGCAGGAAAGTGGTTTCAAAGCTCATCTATTAAGCCAAATATGATAAATCCATTTTCTAATATTATTAACCTTTCTGGTTGAATACCTGGTAATTTTCCACAGGAACAAATCCACACTTGGTTTAAAGGAGGTATTTATCAAATGTCAAAGCAATTCAGTGTTGTCAGCACATTTAGACAAACCGTGTCTGCCCTTTGAAATGAGTACGCTTATTTTAAAAGGTAAAATTGCATAACATTGGTACTCGTTCCTAATTTTCTTAAGGCGTCTGAGTATAATCTAGGAAATAAAAGCCTTTAAACAAAACAAGATTTGAATGTGATATTAAAATTGAAAACCAGGGCAATTCACGAATTGATTATTCCTCATTTTATGATAAGCTTTCTATTGGTGTTTTTATAATTGTTAAAGGGTTTGTAAAATGCTTAGAAGGTCTGTCGATGCAAATTCACTTTAACAGCACTAATTTTATTAATGCGGTGTGCATTACTATGTGAGTGATCTGCTCCTTCACTCTGCGTTGTGTTGGCGAATGAACAAATCCCCGGACAACAAACAACACATAAATAAAGAAACTTCAGTGCATCCACTCACACTTCCTAAATTTCCCTGAATTACGCCTACTAGCTGTGCATTCACAACAGGTATGATCTCCTCACTATATTAGTGTATATTACCGTATGGAACCTTACGCAAGCGCATCACATTCCCAAATCCGTATTACACAATAAAGCACATTTTTTGAATGCAATGCGCTTCCGTATAACCTAAACGTATCAGAGTTTATATGGAAAAGCAACCGGAACAGAATTCTTAAAGGAGCCACGTCCCATATTTTACACTTAAAACAACCACTAAACAAGCACCACTGAAATTAACAAGAAATAAATTAATTAACAAGAAATGAATATTAAAAGAAAAATTTCCAGAGTAAAATAAATATGAAATAATCAATATTGTTATTAAAGGGAGATATTTTGAGAGAAATGCATATAATCAGAGCATCTGCTACAGTTAGTTAGAGTGCTATAAACATGAATAGTATTCATTTATGGTACAGTGAAAACATGTGATTAATGTGTGATTAATCACGACTCATGATTAATCGCGATTAAATATTCGAATCGATTGACAGCCAGACTTATTGCCGTGTTCCGTCTTTCCAGTGTTTGTCCAGGAAAATCCCACCCATGCTTAATTGGATTGAGATCTTGGAAATTTTTTCAAGGGACATTATCCCGAGTCCACCGCCTTTAGGAAACGCCATATTCTAGATTAGTTCTCCTGTGGAACTGGAACGGACAGCCTAGCCTTTGCTCTCCGCATGTATCAGTGAGCCTTGGGCAACCATAACTCCAAAGCTGGTTCCCCACATGTCCTACCTATTTCTTTTCCTGATAAGTTTTTACCCACCGAGTTGAAGGAAGTTGAGGAAGCTGTCCTCACCTCTTTCCTGTGGTCCCAATATACCAAGTAAATAACTTCATATCGGGTACATGTGACTCACACACACAAAAGTGTACAAAGTCAAAAGGAAGGGGCAGATGGCGGCACGGCAGTGGCGTACACCGCCATCATTTAACACCGTGACTTTGTTTGTCGTTCGCAAACGTCCATCTTGTTATGCACTGAACTTTGTCCCTTTTACTTTTGAGTCAAAAACCTGTTGACGTCATCATCAAGGCATGTAGTGTGTGTACTGTTTATCCATGTGTTCTCTATGAGGTAAAGTTACGTGCTGTTCAGGGGTGATATTTGTCTTATCAACACCTCGTCCTTTTGAAGGATTTCGTTTTACCCATAATGACATATGTGATGTGGTAAACAATAACGCTACCAATTGCTGTTTTGTTTTCATTCATTCATTTACCTTCTATTGCTATATCCGATCTTCCTTCGGGTCACGGGGAGCCTGTGCCTATCTCAGGCGTCTATGGGCATTAAGGCAGGATACACCCTGGATGGAATACCAACCCATCACAGGACACATACACACACACATTCACACACTAGGGACAAATTTTCAAGGTGCCAATCAACCTACCGTGCATGTTTTGTGGACCGGGGGGAAACCGGAGAACCCGGAGAAAAACCCCCTGAGGCATTTAAACTCCACACACACATGGCCGAGACGGGAATCGAACCCGGATCCTGGAGATGTGAGGCGAACGTGATAACTACTAATCCACCGTGCCCCCACGCTGTTTTTCTTTTTCTTTTTTTCTATTTAATGCATGTCTTTGCTCCACAGCTGTGTTATTTCTACAAAGTCAATCTCTAATCTGTTATTGCTCATTACACACCAGTAGTCGCAATCATTGTCTGAGTTATTGATGGAAAGACATGCATGTAAAAATAGCACGCTGTAGCGCAAACGAAATCGCAATCGGCGCTTGGACCAAAAGAAAACCACTAATTATGGAAAGCTGCAAGGCGGAATTTCCAACTGAAGATTCAGGAGTTCATTCATCTACCGAATGCGATTCTGATCAGGATCACATGTACTCGATGTTCCTCAAGCTAGCGTTTGGATTGATATCATCTTCGGCCTCCACGCAAAATTCTCTGCTCCCTAAACTGCAGGCCACGAGAGAGAGAGGGAGAGAAGTGGGCCGTTAGCTGTCATGTTTTTGGCAGCGTCTCCAAAGCACCACCTCCACACCGGTTTTACAACTGCACTTGTCCTAGAATGGTGGAGATATTGTGTTATCTCCTAAAGCTTGATTTTTTTTCTTTTTTTTTTCCCTGCTCCTCTTTTTCAAAACAGATCGATGATCCTCGCATGATCAAATTCATTTTATTTTTTTTTATTGAGGTCGTGTAAAAGGCAGGTGGGGAGCTCAGTGGTTAACGCATTGGCCACTGGATTGGAAGATCTCAGGTTCAAATCCCACCACCACCAACACTACCCTTCAGCAAGGCCCTTAAACCTCAATTGCTCATTAAGTCATACTGTATAAAGGCGTGGGGCACGGTGGCTTAGTGGTTAGCACGTTCGCCTCACACCGCCAGGATCTGGGTTCGATTCCCGTCTCGGCCATGTGTGTGTGGAGTTTGCATGTTCTCGCCGTCTGTTCCTCAGGGGGTTTTTCTCCGGTTTCTCCGGTTTCCACCAGGAAAAAACATTCACGGTAGGTTGATTGGCACCTTGGAAAATTGTCCCTAGTGTATAAATGTGTGTGTGTGCCCTGCGATGTGTTTGCATTACCATCCAGGGTGTATCCTGCCTACCTAGACACAGGCTCCCCGTGACCCGAGGGAAGATCGGATATAGCGGTAGAAGATGAATGAATGAATGAATGAATGAATTTATAAAGGTGTGTTTTTTCAAACTCGCACCATTTTCCTGATTAGATGGTTACCCCCCCCCCCCCCCCCCCCCATCCCCCCATGTCCTTTCCATTCTTGTTTATCCGGTGCATATTACGAGGCGGAATTTCATTACCATACGAGTAAAGTTGCGACAGGGTTTAGGAATGGTTTCCACTAATAGACTGAAACTAAATACAAGATAGTTATAAGATGATTATAAGAACAATATGAGAATAATTAAAGCAGTAATGTCTCCACAAGTTCCTATTAACAGTAGCAATGTAGCAAACAGCAGGTAGCAACGAGAAACGATTCACAACAATAAAGCAAATGAAAACACAGATTCGATTTGAGTGCAAATTAGAACTGCCATTATATAAATTAAATCTCTAATATATACACTGATGCACTATATTAACAAAAGTTCCCCGACACCTGGAACTCTAGAGTGTGTGTGTTTTTTTAGAGTGTGTTCATCAGTTTACAAGAGTGTTAGCAAAGTCAGGTGAGGTGTGCAGTCTATGTGGACATTTATCCCAAATGTGTTTAGATAAGGACTCTATAGCAGGCCACTCAAGATCTCCCTCGGCAAAACCATGTATCTTCATGGAGCTGGCTTTGTGCACAGTTCATGTGAACGCAAAAAGATTTCATTACACCACATCCAAAGATGTCCAATAAAATTGTGATCCTCCGGATTTGTGGCAGAGGAAAGGTCAAGTGTCCGTATATGTTTGTCCTTATAGTGTATATTAGCAATAAAATAAACAGTATAAAGGGCAAATGTGAAGTTAAACACAGAAGGTCACTATGAGAGAGATGGCTGGTTAAACTTTGATTTATACGTGTTTAGTAGTTATAAATAATTCAGTTTGAATGAGGAAAATGACAATGTGTTTTTTTCTAAATGCAGATTCATCTTTTCATCATTTTGTATGGGGACGACACATAATTGATTTTAAAGAAAGTGTCGCACTAATTATATACCACAGGACCGACATACTGCAGGATGAAACCCCGATATGTGGTTTTTACATTCACATGGAATACAAGAGAAAAGATTATTATTAATATTATTATTATTATTATTATTATTATTATTATTATTATTGTTGTTGTTGTATTAGGGGCAGTATTAGCTCAGTGATTAAGGCATTGGCCTCCTGACTGCAGGATTGAAGGTTCAAATCCAACTAACAAGCTGCCTCTAGTGGTTAGAAACTAGAGGCCTCACACCTCCAGGGTTGGGGGTTCGATTCCTTCTCCCCATGCCGGGATCTTTCCCTGGGTTCTCTGGTTTCCCCTTGGCCCAAAAACATGCACAGTAGGTTGATTGGCGCCTTGCAAATTTGTCCCTAGTGTGTGAATGTGTGTGTGTGAATGTGTGTGTGTACCCTGCAATGGGTTGGTATATCATACAGGGTGTGTCTTGCCTTGATGCCCCAAGATGCCTGAGATAGGCACAGGCTTCCCCTGACCGAGCAAAGATCATATAAAGCTATTGAAGATGAATGAATGAATTATTATTATTATTATTATTAGTAGTAGTAGTAGTAGTAATAGTAGTAGTAGTAGTATCTATGGGGAAACAGTGATTTGCATGCATTTCAGACTTTCCAGCAGTCCTCTTTTCTCTGTTCAAACATCCGGTGCTTACTGCCATATCAACCTGCATCAAGCTGGAGTATATAAAGAAAACCATATTATTGGAAATGCCTTTGTATATTGGGTTAAGCAATGCAATGAAAGAACATCCCGAGTCTGGTGCTGATATTGCAGTGTAACATTTTCATTTGTAATGCATACCCATAGAAAAGCAGGACTATGTGGCTGGGCAGGAAGTCAGCGCAGATCATTCTTTTATTATTATTTCGACTTGACGAAATCATATTCGACTGGTAGCCCTGCGTCTAAAGCCGAAACCAATTAGTCTGATTATTCAGTCGTTTTCCCTCCCTGTATTTGCAGAGAAGCCACGAGAGGCGTGCTTCGACCCTGGAAGCATTATGAATGGGTCGCGACTTGGTGTGGATTACAAACTCGGTTCTACAGTCAACTACGAATGCGACTCTGGCTACACAACCATGGGCCCAGCTACTCTCACCTGCATCATTGGCTCGGATGGGAAACCTGTATGGGACAAGGCTCTCCCCACATGTAAAGGTAAGAAAGTACTGCAAATGGTTGGTTTCCTGAAGAGTAGACATCGTCTGGCTAACGATATCTCTTTTATCTCCACATGGTCACATCATACGGGTATATTTACTGCGTAGATTTTTCATTTAAATAAAATGAGATGCATTGTACTGATTTACGCAAGCATGATGACACGGCGAAAGCCAAGGTGCGCATCGAAAGACGCTGTTCATTTTCGTTTGTTTGGTGTCCCGAGTGTTAATTGATTTAGCCTTTTGTTGAGCGCATTGTTCGTCACTCTCCCTTTGCCAATACGCGCCCCGTTATTTGTCGGCTTCTGATGCGGCCACCATTAGCTTCCGCGGTGGGAGACAGATGCGAGCGGAGCCCAAGGCCGAGCTCTTTTGTGCCTCTATTGACAAATGGGAGCGCTAGAGTGGTAACAAGTGACACTCACACTCACTCAGTCTCTTTCCATTTCAGACGTTATCTCCTCATCCTTTCCTTTTCTTGCATCCCAGCCACAAACCTCCCAACCCACCCCAACCCACACACACACACACACACACAAAACACCACCCAATCTTTACTCTGTTTCCTGACACACTCTTGCCTTTCTCTCCCGCCTCTGACTCACTTTCTTTTCCTCACGCACAGCAGAGCTAGAGTATCAAGCAATGGTTCTGTATGACAGAGCAGCCATCAGCTCAACTGCTTTTACTGCCAAACACATACACACAATCCAAGGATATGACAGCAGCTTTTTCAGGAGACGTGATCTCTATTACATATCTATATCGCTTCTATCTATCTACAGGTATCTACTTATCTGTCTGTTTGTGTGTATATATATGTATGTATGTATGTATGTATGTATGTGTGTGTATATGTGTGTGTATAAGAGTGAATGGATGCACGTTGCTGGGTGTTTTCTTGTCAATAAAAAACATCTATCACTTTTATAACATTAAACATGTTAAACAAGCAGTAAGCACAGCTGAGGAAAGTTTCTTTATTCTTTTGGGGTTTTAATTTGTCCAGAATGAAAAGTGTTCAGAGTGCGCGTTAATTGACCGTTTTGTTAAAAAGGTTAAGATGTTAAGATTATTTTTAATATATATATATATATATATATATATATATATATATATATAATATATATAGATATATATATAGAGCATGAGAAATGGCATTGAGAAATGTCAGTAATTCTGCATCATATCTTTTATTACTAACTCAATGCTCTATCATGGCAAAAAATACTGTCATTTTTTATTCTGTTTGTATTTCTCTTAATTAATTCATTCATTTTTTTGGTTTTGTTTGTTTCGAAATGTCGCTGCACTCAGAGTTAAACAATTTTAAACAGACAAACCCCATGAAAAATTGTATATACAGTATCCAGGCTAACAGTCATGGCTTAAACATGTATCGTGTTTTATACAGTATATTTTCTAGTTTACATGTAAATTAATGAATTAAATAAGTGGCATCTATTACATCTTTAAAGAGCACAAGTGCCCCGACTGCAGCTGTGAGTTGATTTGAAGGAGCAAAAAAATAAAATAAAATAAATCTTTCATATGTAATTGAAACGGCTGAATTGATGGGTGAGATGTGTTCTTTGCTATACCTTTTGAACAAGGGTGTATTGAAGTGAAATGCTATTTAAGTTCCCTGCGATTGATTTTTTTTTTTCCCCATGAATTGTGAGCTGCTAGAATTAGTATTAGAAGCGCATTGTAACTGTACTCATTTAGAGGTCAAACACTCTTTTGAAGTGTACCCAGAGTACTGAACAATGTGTCAGTGTGAGTCACAGCCCCCCCCCATACACACACATACACACACACACATACACTTCTCTTCTCAGTTTGCACTTCTTTAACAGACATTTAAACGAAATTAGATTAAATACACCATTCTGTGTTTTGTTTGTTCTGTTTGTTTGAAAGGTGCAATGCTGAAAGAATAAGCAGAGATTGTCATGGTCCATTGATTTTGGAGACGGGGTGGAAGGAGGTTAATCCTTTTACTTGCTTGTTAAATGGAGCGGTGTGTCTGGCCAACATGGATGTGGTTCACTATGCATTCATCCCACCTTTCCATCCCACCCACACACCCATACACACACACACGCATATATATAATAGATTATATATATATATATATATAATATATATATATATATATATATATATATATATATATATATATATAGGCCAAGTCAAGAGAGACCAGGCATTGATCTCAACTCAATGCTCCATCATGGGGCAAAAATATTTATTTTATTGGTTTGTTTATTTTATCATATATCTATATATATATATATATATATATATATATATAATATATATATATATATATATAACTATCTAGGTGTAAGGGGCTTATTTGAGCAAGTAAAACCCTTTGCACAGTGTGTGTGTGTGTGTGTGTGTGTGTGTGTGTGTGTGTGTGTGTGTGTGTGTGTGTGTGTGTGTGTGTGTTGTGTTTGGTGTTTGTGTGTGTGGTGTTGTGATGTGATCCAACAGTCTACTGAAAATTCAGCTGTTGAGGTGGGTGTCAAGT
This sequence comes from Kryptopterus vitreolus, assembly GCA_030449085.1. Lineage (NCBI taxonomy): Eukaryota > Metazoa > Chordata > Actinopteri > Siluriformes > Siluridae > Kryptopterus > Kryptopterus vitreolus. The sequence continues at coordinate 5,366,894 of JACRUU010000014.1, forward strand.
CTCATGTCCATTTACACTCGCTGAAAATTAGGTGAAGTAAGCAACTCTGGACTCAATTTCTTCATTTTATCTGTCACTATTTCATTTTGCCAACCTATAAGTGCATAGCCAGAATTTCAGCGAAGCAAATGTGAATAGTACATATTGTATCTAATGGGGAAAAGGCCATAGAGTAGGTTAATGGGTTTAATGACATAATGAAAGATTTAATGGTGCCTGATGCACCTCTATTAGTTAAATTAGTGACCCTGACTGCCATACTGTATAGGTACCTGCTGTCTATATGCTAACAAGATGTAAACCGACTGGGGAAAAAAAATAAACATTTTACAGCCTTTTATGGGATAAAAACTGAGCAAAAGGAACTTAAAGACTGGCTAAATCAAAATGGAGAGAAATATGATATTTAATATCGTATCCATATTTTATTACCATTTATGAAACGGCATTTCTACAAATATAATGTCTTAATAATTAAAACAAATTATCATTTGTTTTGTGTTTGAATTTCCATAAAATTGTTTTGAGACTAATATGTAAATATAATATTTGTAATAATATATATATATATTACATATATATATATATTTATGGCTTAGTGGTTAGCACGTTAGCCTCACACCACCAGGGTCCGGGTTCGATTCCTGGGTTGGCATTCCCATCCAGGGTGAATCCTGCCTTAATGCCCATAGCGCCTGAGATAGGCACAGACTCCCCGTGACCCGAGGGATGATCTGATATAGAGGTAGAAGAATGGGAATTAATGAATGAATATATATATATATTATATATATATATATATATTATATTTCATAGCCTATATAATAATATTATATTTCAGTTTCCTCAAGGTTTTGTTTTCGCACCATAAAGTGTAGAGAATTTATATCACCAACGCTCAACCTGGTCCTTTTTCATAAAAGTAAATATATTTTGTAATTTTTTTTTTATGGCCAAAGAAAATTGTACTCACTTGCAATTGCAATATAGTTTCACAAGCGTTTTAAAGCCTTTCCTCTGAATTTATACAATAATAAGTGTTAGACTGAAAGAAATCACTAAAACTGCTTTAATGATCTCTGTACAAGCAGTACTGTTTAAAAATGTGCTGATTTTTCAGAACAACAGCAATTAACAGTTTAGTTTTACTGTTCTACTACTTCAAAGTTTCACAATAGTTCCTTTATGAAATAGTACATAGCCTATCTTCACTATCATTTACTGCAGTATATCCCGCCAGAAATTCCTCATTATTTTTCACTCTATGGGAACACACACCTTGCCTTTAAGTAAACTAGACACTTGTACCATATCCTGACCATCACACTAGTGTGCACTTTGGAGCATAGAATCCCATACTTACTCTAATCAAATACAATTTTATAACCAATGTTCTGGACTTGTGCTCATTCAAGCTACAAGAGCATTAGTGAGGTCACGCACTCAAGTTCAGTGAGGATACCTGGGGTGATCATCTGGCGACAGTGGGTGTGATGATACAGGGAGAGTCTTCTTTGGTTAAAGATTTTAATCCTTTCCAAATAATGTTGATCACACTCGCTCATCTGACTCGGCAGTCATTTAGATCATTACTTGCAGCAAGTCATGTTTCAGTTTTAACGCCTTTCCTCTCCACTACTGAATTTATAAAATAATATCTATTAGACTGACCGATTTTTCAGAACAGTTAACTATTTATGCTTATTTTTACTATTCTACTACTTCTAAGTTTCATAATAGTTTGCTAGTGCATAGCTTATCTTCACTTTCATTTACTGCTATATCTACTACAGTATATCCCGCTCGTCATTCTTACTATTTTTCTATGGGAACAACACCTTGCCTTTATGTAAACTAGATACTGCCAGTTAAGCTAGATAGTGCCAATTACTTATATAGAGAACAAGAGAGAGAGAGAGAGAGGAACGAAAATGATATCACAACCAGTGGAGGACAGTTTTGGGGTTGGCTGTATTGGATACACACACACACACACACACACACACACACACACACACACACACACACACACACACACACAGACCAGGCATACAATTATGACATTATAACATGTTGCAGTTATTTACATTTACGCCATTTGGCAGACGCCCTTATCCAGAGAGACTTACAACTGAGCAATTGAGGGTTAAGGGCCTTGCTCAAGGGCCCACATGTCTCAGCTTGGTGGTAGTGGGATTTGAACCAGCAATCTTCCGGTCAAGAGGCAAAAGCCATAAGCATTGAGCACTGATGATCCCGTCATCACGGGGATCGTGTGGGGATCGGAGGCGGGGCAAACAAAACCGCTCAAGGAGATTGGCGTTAATGCTCGATGATGGTCATAATGTTATGCCTGATCAGTGCTGGTTCAGCACAAGAGCAGAGACTAAAAGAATGACCAAAGAACATAGTGATCGTAAAGCATTTCGTAGGTTGGATTGCAAAACTGTGCAAAAAAAACTGTGACACGGTGAGCATTTTACTGTGCTTTCAACCCCATGAACAGTGCAACCGTTCTCCATTCTCCCTTCTTACACCTGATAAACCTCCGTTTAATACATGTAACAAGTTTAAGGTCCTTGAGAAATGTGCCTCGCGTGGCTAAGGGCACAAGAGGAACGCCAAACTCCCGCTGCGCTATTTATTTTTTTTAACGGTTAGCGCGATGAGGTCACCGCGTGCCGTTTTATGTACCGCGATTTGTTTTTGCTGTTGTTGTTTTGTTTTTTTTTCTCTCACTCTGACTGCTGATGCACTGTTCGCCACTTCCTTGGGCTTTTTTTTAGAACAAAACTAAAAAAAAAAAAAAAAAAAAAAAAAAAAAAATGAAGTGAGATTCCTTTAAATAATGAAGGATTCTCTCCCCGTCGCTCCCCCCGTCTTGTTTCTCTCACCCAAACGGATCTTTTATTCGTTTCCATAGTAACTAAAAGACTGTCTCTGTGCCAAAGCATGAGGAATCTGTCGTGACTGTGGATGGAGGTGGAGGGTGGGAGAGTGGGGGAACAGCGCCTTCTAGAGGCTGCACGAGCTCATGGCCAAAGAAATGGCAGTGCGTAAAATATGAATCATACAGAATTACACTCGTATAAGCGTGTCTGTATTGTGCATTTGTGCAAGTATGTGTGTGTGTGTGTGTGTGTGTGTGTGTGTGTCTCTGTGTGTATCTCTTCTGTTCATCCTCCCATGTCTTCAATCTCCTGTTATCCTTTCTCACTGTATCTCTCTCTCTCTCCTCTCTCTCTCTCTCTCTCTCTCTCTCTCTCTCTCTCTCTCTCTCTCTTCTCTTCTCGTTTCATCTCTCTCAGTCTGTCTGTGTTCTATGCCCCATGTGTTTATTTTACTCCCCCTGACTCTTCTTACAGTTCCTCTTGCGGTTTCTTCTGTTGCTATAAATCATTTTTTTTGCTTCTCTCTCTCTCTCTCTCTCTCTCTCTCTCTCCTCTCTCTCATCTCTCTCATCTCTCTCTCCTCTCTCTCTCTCCTCTCATCTCTCTCTCTCTCTCCTCTCTCTCTCTCTCTCTCTCTCTCTCTCCTCGTCTCTCGTTCTGTATGCAAGTAATTTTGTTCAGTGTAAAGGTGGGATTGCAGTCACAACTCTTGTCCCTTGAAGCCCATACCAAGGATGAGCTCATGATTAATCTCCAGCTGTTAGTAATACAGCATTTAAAGGTCTTGACCTGATGCCTATTTTCAGGACTGCAACCTGGAATTAAGCTTATCCAGATATGCAGCTGATTATTGATTTATTCATTCATTCATTTATCTTCTGTCGCTTTATCCAATCTTCCCTCGGGTCACAAGGTGCCTGTGCCTATCTCTATGGGCATTAATGCAGGATACACCCTGAATGGAATGCCAACCCATCACAGGACACACACACACACACACACTCAAACACACACATTCATACACTAGGGACAATTTTCCAAGGTGTCAATCAACCTACTGTGCAAGTTTTTTGATGGGGGGGAAACCGGAGAACCCGGAGAAAAAAACCCTGAGGCACTGGGGAGAACATGCAAAACTCCACACACACACATGGCCGAGACGGGAATCGAACCCGGACCCTGGCGGTGTGAGGCGAACGTGCTAATCACTAAGCCACCGTGCCCCCATTTATTTATTTTATTTATTTATTTATTTATTTTGGTGGGAATGTGGCTCGCCAGGAAACACATGTTATTTTAATTTCCCTGCAGTTTTCTCCGTCTCTCTCTCTCTCTCTCTCTCTCTCTCTCTCTCTCTCTCTCTCTCTCTCTCCTCTCGTCTCCAATGTGCGCCAATAATTGGCTGAAGCACAAACGATCTTTCCCTGATTTTTGTGCAAAAGTACGTCTGCTAGCTTTTGGTTAGAGCTTATAAGTGAAAGCAAACTTTCACCGTGCCGTCGTATGACTGTTTTTTTTTTCCCTCCGTCTAACCTTCTGACGAGCCGTCGAACGGAGTCGACGTAATCAAAGGTGCAATCCGGAGTTTTATATGCAGGACAACCAAGGCAGTGGTTTTTTATTTATGTATGTATGTATTTATTTATTTATTTATTTTAATTCTCTCCCTCCATCCTTGTGCTCACACAGGCATTGTGATCAGATGAAGGAGCTGAGCAGTGGGTGCCCGAGCCCACAGGCTTAGCTCAGACTGGATGTGCTGCGAATCTCAATCAAAGATCATTGTAGCAAAGAGCACAGGGATGAAAGGGAAAGGCAAGAGGAGAAAGATCACAGGTGGAGGGTTTGGACAAAAAGACGGAGGGGGAAAAAAAAGAGTGAAGGGAAGGGGGGGTATATTTATGATCCATAGTAATGCAAAATGGCACAATTTTAAAATGCATTTGACGAATGTCTTTAAGTCCCATCGTAGCTGGGTTGGGTAACATGTCGTTCCTGACTGCACTGTACAGGGTCCAAAAAGATGCCACCACTTACATGGGATTGACTTTTATTAGTGATGCTTGCAAAGCATCACTATTATAATCTCTCTCTAGCTTCGGCTCGTAACTCGACGCGCAGCTTTTGTCCGATCATCACGAATCTTACCTCATATCGTGCCCGACGGTGTGAGGTGTGCTATTACTTTTATACAGAATTCCGAACCCGGGGCCAAAAAGTGGGATTTTTTTCCCATAGAAAATGAACGGGGTTGAAATTTCATGCCTCACAGCTCAACCTGTGAGCATCTGACATGCACATAAGGCATATCCACTCGTATGAGGGTCTGGAGTGGATCACGATTGTATACTTCCCAAACCCCACACATGTTCGGAATTTCGGGAAATCCGCGACATTCCTACCCCATAGAGAACATTTGACATATCAGCTCGTAGGTGAGATGAAGTAGATTGCGAACATATGACTGCCCCATGGCATCATATGCCCGCAAACGTGAAAAGTCTGCGAAACGGTGGGTCATGTGACATGTCTAAACACTCTGCACATTGACAGGACCGGACGCTGGATAATTTGATGATGTCATGTACATCACTGGCCACGCCACTCCCGAAAAAGCACCCAAAACGTGCGTCTAAACACTCGTCTCTCCGAACGAGCTAGCATTTCGAAGTCAATGCTGAATATTAAACAAACCAGACAGACCCGGACCATATTGCACCCGGACCATACGAGTGGTAATATCTTTTTGGACAACACTGTATATATGACATTAGAATTATTGAACAATAGACTTTATTTGTTAACATTACAGCACAGTGAAATTCTTTCTTCACATATCCCAGTTTGATTTTAGTAATCAGTATAGATCCAGCTGATAAGCGCTGTCATTATCTTACAGAAATATGTTCTCTGTCCACTGATTTTTCATTCTGCAAAACAAACCAAAAAAAACGAGGTAGTTTATTGTAATATGTTTTCTATTGTAATTGCAGTGGTTTCCAGAAATTGTTCTTGTATCTTATTGTTGTTGTTTTTTTGGGATTTTATAGTAATATGAGATGCTGGTGCAGATTTTTATTTTGTTCGCCCTATATGAGAAAAAAATCATTATTGGCACACGTTTCCCAAACTATTACCACAAACTTGCAGTCCCAGTGTTGTCACGAGTGAAAAATCCAAGGACTCTTCGCCACACTTTACATCATTTACCTGACTTTACTGGGTCAAAGAGTACAAATCTTCACAATAGCACTCGGAACTCTAGTGACCACTTTCCATCTGTACATCTTTCCAGGAGGTTATTATAACAGGAAACGAATTCAATCTTTTAGTGTCCACAAACTGCATGTTCCTATTTTACATGTAAATTGTATTGATCGAAAACATGCACTTCTTTGTTTCACCCTTTAACCTGTGTATGTCCTCACAGTAATTGTAATTTCCATTCGCTGTGGTCATATTTATTTTTAAAAAGTGATGCTGTTAGTGGGGCACGGTGGTTTAGTGGTTAGCACATTCGCCTCACACCGCCAGGCTCCGGGTTCGTTTCCCGTCTCGGCCATGTGTGTGTGTGGAGTTTGCATGTTCTCCCCGTGCCTCAGGGGGTTTTTCTCCGGGTTCTCCGGTTTCGACCCCGGTCCAAAAACATGCACGGTAGGTTGATTGGCACCTTGGAAAATTGTCCCGTGTGTGTGAATGTGTGTGTGTGTGTGCCCTGCGATGGGTTGGCATTCCATCCAGGGTGTATAGGGCCCATAGACAGGCTCCCCGTGACCCGAGGGAAGATCGGATATAGCGAGATGAAGATGTGTAGAAGATATGAATGAATGAATGATAGTGAATGAACTGTTAGTTAAACTGCTGTATCAATGTATTAAAATGGGCACAAAAGCTAAAACATCACAAAGGTAAATACGGCGTTCGGCGAGACATTGTCGGCTCGCTTTGTCTTGGTGATTTTCAAAACCAGTACACTCCGCTGGTCATTAGCTGCCCTAGTATCGAGTTATTGCTTCATGCTGTGCCTCATTATTTACCGTATATATAGAACGGAGCTATAAAGTCAAACTTTGCTCGTGGTACTCAGGTGTTGTAACTGATGTATTATTCAAAGTCATTTAAAACACTATTTAAAACGCAATTTTGATAATAATTCAATGCAATATTTGAATTTACTATCTCTTCAATTTTACCTTAGAATGAATGAATTTAAAACTCATCGATAGACGACTATACAAGTGTCTGCTAACATTTCCTTCCCTACTACTGAGCAATCAAGTGTCTGTCTTCTGTATACATTTGTTATGTAATTCATTGGGGGAGGGGTGTAGCGCAGGGGTTTAAGGCGCTGGACTTCTGATCAGAAGGTCACAGGTTTGAGCCCCAGTCTCGCCAAGCTGCCACCCTTGGGTCCTTGAGCAAGGCCCTTAACCTTCTGTGCTCCAGGTGGTGCTGCATCATGGCTGACCCTGCGCTCTGACCCCAGCTTCCAATCAAACCGGGATATGCGAAGAAACTATTTCACTGTATGACAAAAAAAGTGTATGTATTCTTAAAAGGCAAGGAAAATCAATTGGCTCTCATTCTCTTCTTCAGCTCCATGTGGTGGACAGTACAGGGGATCAGAGGGAGTTGTGTTATCACCAAACTATCCACACAATTACACTACGGGCCAGACGTGCGCTTACTTCATCAGCGTCTCTGCAGAGTTTGGTGAGTAAATAACGGGCGCTTCTTATTTCCGCTCTTACCAACTGAGCGAGTTCGTTGCATGGCTCAGTAATCGCCGAGATAAAGGATGTTCTGATCCTGTCACACTTTCCCAGGAACACAACAACCAATCATATATATATATGAATTTGAGCAACTTTCATATGTTTTCCTGTATAATAATCTAAAGGGATTTAATCACAAACATGTTCCTACAAACAACACCAACAAAAATCCACTGGAATAAACAGAGGAGAAGAAAACAATGACGTCGGAAGCTTTAGTAACTCAAATAACCCGTCTCAGCAACCAGCAGGAACGCATTTCAGTACAATACTGAACCTGAGGCAGATGGACTACAGAAACACAAGACCAAATCAGGTTCCAATTGTGCGAGCCAAGAAACTAGACAGTTTTAAGATTCCACCAATCTCAGCAGGGTCCGTCAAGCTGTTCTCACACACCTGTATCCCTCATTCATTCTCCATGTTACAGAAAATGTAATTATTGCTATGGGCACCTTTTTTTTATTATTATTTTTTTTTACGAGGCTGAAAATGAAAAAGAAGAAATATGTGTTAAACGTTCTTTTTGCAGATTGGATTTTTCTTTGCTACAGAATCCTTAATTGGATGAAATATACTGTGCACACACATATGCTAATATTAGCAGGTCCATTACGTTCGAGAGGAGGAGGGTAACCTTACAGATATATTTAACACCTAAAACTATTATACTTGGTGATGCCAGTACAAAAGAAACATATATGTATGTGTGTGTGTATATATATATATATATATATATATATATATATCTATATATATATATATATATATATATATATATATACACACTTAAAAATCTTCCCGAATGTTGACAGAGTGTGAAATGTAAAGCTCGGGCTGCTGCACGGGATGAACCTGTAGGCATTGAGGAAATCCTCCAGCTCTGATATTTACATAGAATCAGTGTGAGTTTCCCCTCAGGCTCATGCAGAAGACAAGGGCAAACATCTAATTAAAGAGCAGATAATAGAGTTGGGTCGCTCTGCGGCTCCCCGCCTGGCCATGTCTCACACCGACTGCCCTGACACTTGCCCTGTACCCGTAATTGGCCGCCTCCCTCGTCCCAGCATGACGCACGTGACCCCTGGCACTTCTGACAGCTTTACATCACCTAAGCTTTGGCTGGAGACCAAGGGCGATGCACAACTCCCTGCGAAGCAAACACTTACAATACAGGTGTAATGATAGTGCCGAAGCGACACGGGGACATGGGCCGTGCATACAAAACAGTGGCGTTTAGGCATCAAGGGGGAATTATTCAGGACGGCGTGGGGCGACGCGGCGGGAGCGTGGCCGCTTTAAAGACCTGCCTGAGCAGGATCTCATCTTTTATTGTTATAGAAAAGTTGATATTATTAACTGTGGATGTAATTATGTATAGAATGTTATTGAGAGAGATCAGAGAAGAGCAGAAGCTAACAATTTACTCAAATAATCACTTGAGTAGAAAGTAGTAATGGGAGACTCATTGTCAATCTCCAGTTTATGGTTTATGCTGATGTTGAAACCGCGAAAATGGATTTTACATTGGTTTGTCACAGCGAGCTGCCGTAGTTCTCCGCCTCCTGCCAGGCGTTACACTTGAGAAATACGGAATACGGCATGGCGGCGCGATCTGACCAATCCGAAGAGCTTAGTTTCTAAGAGGGACGGGGTTTCATCAGTCATATGGAAACGGTTTGAGCCAAAGCCCCGCTGTAACATTATTCTAAAGTTTGTGGCGACTAAAAGAAGCAGCATGACTTATTTATTCCAGCACCTCAAACACAACCTCGTTGTTGAATGGGGAGGTGTGTGTGTGGCGCTGCGGGATAAACATGACAACGGCAAACCCCAAAATACCGTCTACAAACAGGTAGAAATAGCGGAAACATTTTCCCCACTGTATATATCGAAATTTGTGTAAAAAATCCCAATGTCCAAAACATGTTGACGTATTAATCTGAGGCCACACGGCAAACATCTGAGGCCACCTGAAAACTGGACAGATGCGGATTGAAAAATAGAGAGAAGGTAATGGATTTTTATCCGACAATTTTCCCACAATTCCTTTTTCTCGCCTGACAGAATGGAAATCCTATCCGGACAATAATTTATTATTTTTTTTTTTTAAAAAGCCATATTTGCATCACCTTTTAACACTTATTTCTTCATTTTCGGTAAGCGCTTCAGCCTGTTCAGGGTCAGACTCTACCTGGGTGAAAGCACAGCCTTGTGTGCACGCACACGTCCGCATCGGGTCTCGGCCATCAGATCTAATGAAGCGCAATAAGATGAGAGTGTTACGGAGAAAAAAGAGCAGACTCCTGCGAACATTTATTCACACGCAAAGCTTGAGCGATGTATGAAATGTATGATTATGTCTAGGAACTTTATTTAATAGGTGTCCCTCTCTTCTGCAGTGCATGTAACAATGATCTGCTGTGGCCCGTGTTTTTTTTTTTTTTTTTTTTTTTTTTTTTATTATTTATTCTTTCCTTCTCAGTGGTCTTCGGGCAGTTTGCCTATTTCCAGACAGCTATGAATGACTCAGTCGAACTGTTTGATGGGCCAAATCACAATGCCAGGCTGCTGAGCTCCCTAGCTGGCTCTCATTCGGGTAAGTAATAGCTTTACCTTGTCCTCAGCATTTGTTGTTGACTTGGTTTTCGCTTTGAAATGCAGAAAATCCTTTGTGCGGAGTTGGGGGCCGGGTTTGGTGGTGGTGTGTGTGTGTGTTTGGGGGGGGTGTTTAAAAATGAGCTGGCCTATGCAGCCTTTACACTAAGCAGGGAAGACAATTATGTGTGTGCAATTTAGTAGGAAAGGGAGTCATGAATGAGGCTTAATGGCTTTATTCAGGGAGAAGTACACAGGGGGTGGGGGTGGTGAGGGGGCACTACTTAACTTAAATCGGTGAAAGACGTGCCTGTTCTAATCACTTTAACCGTTTTAACTTTTAACTGATTCCCAACTTTCCATGCTTTGCATTAGTCAGCACACAATCGGCCCCGTGTCAGCTTGATTGTTTGCGTATTTGTTTCCAACCTGATCACTTATTTTTAAATCTACATTTCCTGTGTAATCCTGTATTTAAAACGAATGTGTGGTAAAGGCACGCCTTTATTTATTTATTTATTTTTCTTTTCTTTTTACTTTTTTCAGACATAACAGCGAGCAAAAGCCAAACAAGAAATGCTTAATAAACAAATGAGATAGAGAAGAGAGAGAGAAAGGGCAGGGGAGGTGGAGGAAAAAAAAAGTTTAAATGTGTGTAGGTAGGAGAATGCCTAGAAAGAAATTGCCTTTAATTCGGTATTCTTCCTAGGATTGATGAAGGCCATTGGACATAAACTATCTATATGGCACTTTGATGCTTTCTTCTTTTTATGGTCCACCGTGCAACAATATAATCCCTCAAAGATGTGCTGTAAATTCTGTCTCAGCCTTTGAGCCCAGCAGGCCAGAAATCCTGCCAGGCCTGTCTTTTCATGCTAGAGTCATTAACCCTGCAGGTTCCGCCGAACATGTTGCTTCGTCATTAGCATCACCGACATTTTCCCTTTTCCTTTTGTAATGACGTTCAACGCAAGCAATTCTGGTTTTCAACATCAGGACTATCTGTAAATATGTAGTATTTGGTTTATATATATATATATATATATATATATATATATATATATATATATATATATATATATATATATATATATATATATATATATATATATCTATATATATATATATATATATATATATATGGGGTACGGTGGCTTAGTGGTTTAGCACATTCGCCTCACACCGCCAGGGCCCGGGTTCGATTCCCGTCTCGGCCATGAGTTTGCATGTTCTCCCCCCCGTGCCTCAAGGAGGTTTTTTTCTCCAGGTTCTCCGGTTTCCCCGGTCCCCCCGGTGCCAAAAACATGCACGGTAGGTTGATTGGCACCTTGGAAAATTGTCCCTAGTGTATGAATGTGTGTGTGTGAATGTGAGTGTGTGTGTGCCCTGCCCAATGGGTTGGCATTCCATCCAGGGTGTATCCTGCCTTAATGCCCATAGACGCCTGAGATAGGCACAGACTCCCCGTGACCCGAGGGAAGATCGGATAAAAAGCGGTAGTAAAGATGAATGAAGATATATATATATATATATATAATATATATATATATATATAATAGTGTTGGTTACATGAATCGGCGTTACATAATTTAATTACAAAATAAAAGTAATGACAGTAATTTGTTACAGTTACTGAGAAAAAATGTGTAATTAAATTAAATTACAGTTACTTTTGAAAATGTTAAAGATTACAAATCCCAAACATTTCCCCATCTTGACAAAGATTTCACGCCCCCACCCCATCAACAAATTGACTCTCATATACAGCTCAATTTCGAAATTTCTTTTCCTTAGAATCCTTAGAACTTCATTTCAGTGAGTGACATCTAGTGGACGAATGAAAGTAATCAAAGAGTAATCAAATGTAATAAGTTACAAGGGGCACGGTGGCTTAGTGGTTAGTACGTTCGCCTCACACCTCCAGGTTCCGGGTTCGATTCCTGTTGGCCATGTGTGTGTGGAGTTTGCATGTTTTCCCCGTGCCTCAGGGGTTTTTTCATACATATTCCGGCGTATTCCTTCGTACCTTCATTTATAAAGCACATAGTGAAGAAACAAAGCATGGGCAGGGACCAAGCAACCGAAAAGATCATTGAAGAAAACCTCTATGATCCTTCGTTTCCATTTTACAAAGACTGCAAGATGGCAGCTATGCAATGACGGGAATTCACCCAAAACACCGACGAAGAAACTCTACGGGGCTTCAGCGCCAACTAGTGTTAGGGAATAGTCACTGCAGAGTGACGCAGAAGTATAAATGCTCACGACCAACCTTAAAAACCAGCCTTATTTCAATGCATTCAGATCATTCTACCTTCACACGTTATTGGTATTTTTTAAATATTATTATTATTATTATTTTTTAAATACTATTTTTGTTACCTCAGCACTTTTTTCTTGTACATTTTTGTTGCGAAAAAAAGAGAAATGTGTGAGAGAATCGTGATTTCATTTCCCATGGAGAAAAATCACGATTCACATTTTAGCACGGATCGCGCAGCCTTACCGTGTAGCCCAACTCGAAGAGTTATGCCATTTGAGATACCTAAAATATGGAATGTGAGATTACGCGCCAGTGTTAGCTTTAGCATTGTGTAAAATAAAATGACATATAATGGTGTTTTCCAGAGCAATAACTCGTGAGGAAATCACGTCGGCAAATTCTTCATGCCCAGGAGAGAGACCCTATGTTTGCGTTGCCTATTAATCAGTATACGTACAAGCTCTACTTTTTCACATCTCATTCTTTCCCCTCTCTCTCTCTCTCTCTCTCTACTTTCTCCCTTTCAGCATGTCCAGAAGGGACAGTTTGTTTATTAAGCCATCCGTCTTATATAGTAGCTCAATCTTATATAGTGACTCACCGTGCTTTATTACAGAACATTTACTGCCACGTGCCACTCTCGGGGAGTTAAATGTCATTATTTGGCATAACTGTGTATTGCAGGTGAGACCTTGCCTTTGGCCACTTCGAACCAGATCATGCTGAGGTTCACGGCCAAGAGCGGCCCTTCTGCCAGGGGATTCCATTTCGTTTACCAAGGTATGAACACCTTCATGTCTGACCCAAACCAGTGTTCTTAAGGGAACACATAAGCTGTGATTGTCTAACCTTCCTTACTATATGAATACAAAATTGATGGACAGATTGGTATGTTATTTTTAAACAAACCATTCACTGTTATAATAATTTTTAAAAACATCAATAATAATCTGTAGTAATCTTTCATGTGTAGATTACATGTGGATGCTGTATGTATTTGTAATGAAGGAAGCAAAGTCGTGCATGTATGTTTATTAGTATGCCAGAGCCAGTCCTGGTTTCATTCAGCGGACACATGGGATTGTCGCCAAGCGACGCACATCTGACTCAGGCGAACAAATCCGCTATGATTTATAACGCAGTTAAATGATTCCTGAGCACCGTCTTTATTTTTCTTTCTTTATATATTTATTTTATCGTTTTATTTTTTGAAAGCAAGGCCCACACTCCTTCAATAAGACTTATGTGTAAATTTATATGTAAATGCCTTTTCCTAGCTGTCCCGTTTCCTTCGCCTCAGGTTTTAAAGAAGTAATAAAGACGATGTGTGAATCATGTTCTTTTTTTTCTTTTTTTTTATTCGGCTGACGTTGTCATAAAAAAAAAAGAAAAAAAAACGCTGATCTATTAAGGGATGTTTAATTTCACTGCACGCATATTGCAGATCATAGCGCGCTTAAATTTGTCACTTTTTATCACTTGTCACTGTTTTATGGAGTACGGCATTGAACGGGCAGCGGCGTGCAAGAAATACTTCCTGGAAGTAAGGACAGTGCATTTAGTGCATGTTCTTATGCACATCCGCATATGCAATCCGGGTCGTGACCTCTGAAAGACTGCATTTAAGTGACTTACATGACATTTATTCCTAATGACTCGTTATGCGTTTTTAATGTTTTTTTTTTTCATGACAATAACACAACTGTGGAAAACATTGCAAATAAAGGGGGCTTGCATGTGCAGATGAGGTGCCTCTCCGCACATCTGCTGGCTTTTGATTAGAAATCCATTTGCTTCTGTCTAGCGGTCCCACGCACCAGCGATACGCAATGCAGTTCCATCCCCGAGCCCAGATACGGCAGGCGTATCGGTTCGGAATTCTCAGCCGGCTCCATTGTTCGCTTCGAATGCAGCCCGGGATACCTGCTACAGGGATCCAAAGCCATTAAGTGCCACTCTGTCCCCAATGCACTGGCACAATGGAACGACACTATCCCCAGTTGCATAGGTAAGCTTTGTCCTGTTTTTGTCCTGTCTCCAAAACAAACAAAAAAAAAACACAGCAGAAAGGAATGCAGATGGAAGGCGTGACGCCGATCTCGAACGTTTTCATTCGGGTAGGATTGACATTTGCGGGCTGAAGCGTGGTGTAATTCGACCGTCATTCACCCCTTAAGTGAGAGACTTAACACCCAAACCTTTAATGTGCTTTGCAAGAGAGAAGAGCATATGCTTGTCCTCTTTATTCTAAACGCGAACACTAAATTAAGGTTTTCTTAACAATAAATATGAAAGAAACTGTGAAACTTATAGACAGGTTTGGACAGCGACCAAGACGCAATGTTTTGGCTTAAAGGACACAAAATATACAGGGTTTATATTCAGGTTTATCACAGAAGACCCACTGGGATTTATTTCTCTGCTTAAAATCAATCACAATGCTACGGTTAACTTTGTTTTTCCTTCCTCCAAAAAAAAAAAAACCTTCACGCTTCTGTGCAATAGCAAGTGTGCAATAATACCACTGCAATATTTATATTTTTCGATAGAGCTTTCTCTTTTTTCCCTCTTGTTATATTTTACTTTAGTATTTAGACCATGTATAAATGTTGTTTTGTTTTTTTTTATTCTATACTTTACATCGAAATTTCCCCACCGCGGGATGAATAAAGCTTTATCTTATATCTTATCTCATATCTAAAGCCTTTTTCTTAAAAGACACCATGCAATTCTGGGTCACTGCCAGGTCTATATGTTATAGTTTCCTTGTTTTCAGGCTGTTCTGATATGATTTTGTTGAGAGGATCTTATAAAACGTGTATTGCTTGTTGAATTCTATGCCACATGCTAGCTTCATGGGATGTTTTTTTCTGTTTTGCCAGAAAAAGAAAATAATAGGCCCGCGTGAAGAGAGAGATCCACCTAGAAAGATCTTTTTTGCACGGGCGGAGGATGTTTTAAGCAGGGACACAGCAAGCATAGTTTTAGGATCGTGTGTGAAAGACGAAGCGTGCCTCACTGTACATTTGAGGTCTTTTTCCTCCCACAGTTCCATGCAGTGGGAATATGACAGAGAGGCGAGGCACTATCCTGTCCCCCGGCTTCCCCGAGCCCTATGGGAACAGCCTTGAACTGCGTGTGGAGAATCAGCATCACCGAAGGAGCCGGGATTCAGGCGAGTTTAACATAAAAAAAGAAAAGTGTGTGTGTATGTGTGTGTGTGTGTGTGTGTACAGGAGCTCATCAAAAGCAATAAGCTAGAACCCGACGACAGCAGCTAGAAACACATTTCACCACACTGCAAGCAGGGTGAATTACACCAGCTAAATTTAGAGGCCGGGTGCCGATGGCGGTACAGGAGGTAGCATGTGAATATTATGCAATCGCGCCGAGATTTAGCAGGATGAGCAAAATGATTCATAAGCTCGTTCTGATGAATATTCAGAAAGGTCTAAACACAAAATATGCAGAAGTGGAATTTGTTTGCCGCTAATCCTTTTGAGGCATCAAAGTCACATTTTTTTTTTCCTTTTTAATACTTAGTTATGAAATGGGAACTCTTTAATTAAATTTCATTTGCTCTTATTTGTCTGTAAGCAAAAGTAACCCGTTCATCCCGGTGTGCCTCACAGATCCAAGTCATGAGCTTTGCGACGGAGCATAACTGGGATTCTCTAGAGATCTACGACGGAGGCGATATGACTGCGCCAAAGCTTGGTAGTTTTTCAGGTAAGTGAAACTGCTCATTACGCACTTCCGTAAGCGTTTCACTACAACACTTGGCCTAGTATTGGAACAGCAGTTCCTGTTGCACATGGTGTCTCTGTGGCATGTCATTCTTCCAGGCTCATTATTTGAGTTTTTTTTTTTCTCTTCTCCCCCGTCACATTAAAAGCCGGTCTCTACTACCGATTTTATATGCTTGAAAAATGGGGTGGTTCTCAGGTTGAGCACAGGCCAAGACCGTCAGTGCCATCGGTTGCATGATAGATGAATGGCCTCATTTAGAAGTTGGAAGAACAACAGTAACAGCTCTGGGTGCCGTCTGGGGTCCGACTGGCAACTCCGGGTGTTTTTTTTCTTGTCATCCCAATTAATTATAGCGTCGTGACACTGTGTGTTTGCAATTGAAAAGACATAGTAGTGCTGTTTATTGTTATTGTTTATTGGTATTAATTCGAAACATGCATTTGGGTTAGCTGTATAGCTGAAAATATTCCATCGCGATTAATTCGCACATTAATCGCGGTTTTCAATGTACCATAAATGAATACTTTTCATGTTTCTCTGTTACTCTGGAAATTTTTCTTTTAATATAAATTGCAATTTTCTAGTGGTCGTTTTAATTGTTAAATATTTGACGTGGCTCCTTTAAGAATTATGTTCCGGTTGCTTTCTATATAAACTGGTGATATATTTAGGTTCCATACGTTAATATAGTGAGTAGATCTTGCACAAAATATACTATTATTATTATTATTATTATTATTATTATTATTATTATTATTATTATTATTAATAAAATTATTATGTTTAGTATAGTCCCCTACTGAATATAGCCATAGAATAATATAAATAACAAATAAAAAAATGAATAAATGTGCTAATTATAATTATAATTATAAATGTGCTAAATTATTCGTTATTAACGGCTGATTTATTGTATTCATGTTAGCATGTTAGTCTACTTACCTCTAATACTAACTGCTAAATAAATTACTTATTTGGGGAAATAGTCATTACAGCACATCGTTGGGAACGTGACATTCATTTCTGGGTAGATGAGTAAAGTATGGTTCAGGACCAAAAAAATAAATAAATAAATAAAATTACCCACACTATTACATCACTGTCACAAGCATGAACTGTCAAAAGTGACAACAGGCACGTTGTTGTGTCCATACATCATCAATTCTGACCAAGCCGAAATGGACCAGGCTTCATTTTTTGGTGATCTTGCGTCCACAATAGACCCCTAATGGAAGAACCGCGTTTGGTTTTCCTCCATTACGTCATGTTTTAGTGCATCGACATAAATGTAGCTTTCTAGATTTTTTTTTCCCTCAATAACCTCTAGAGAGTTGCATGTAAAAGAAAAATAAAATCTCATGACATCAACAGTTTCTAAAACACCCAAACCAGCATTTAAGATCCCATTTTTTCCCCCTCATTCTGCTGGTTGGTTGAACATTACCCGACGCTGCTGCTCTGGATCGGCATGATTTTTAATGCACTGCAGTACCGCTATGTGACTTGCTGATTTTAGCAATAAAAGCAGACCTACAGGAAACAATGCTGCACTTGTGTGTCTACATACTGACGTCTCACAAAGCAAACTCGGAAAAGTGAATCTCGGATTTTCCTAATGGTTGGGAGGTTTGATATATTACTCCGTTTCCCCCCTACTGGAGTGAAATGTGGCAAGTCCTGCAGCACCACTTTCAACATGTCTGTACTTGACTCGGCCCACATACCCGGCGGGACGCAAGCGAAAGGTCACCCCGGTGCCCTGCGGCACACTCGGACCGGCATGATCTCACTCTGACTCCCGTGCAGCTCCCGTCGCCAGGTTCTTATTTGTCCCGGCACAGATGTTGAACACTCATACCCCCTGTTTCCTCACAAGGCGCTGGGGAAAGTGGCTAGCAAATGCAGCTGGCACGTCTCTGTGGTTGACAAAGATAAAAAAAAAGAATGACAATCTTGGACTGAAATTATACCGTCTTAGCGCCATAACAAAAAACATACAATCAATAGACATAAGATCTTCATGACCGGATGAGAAATAAAGTCTCCCCTTTACACTTAGTTGTTGTTGTTGTTGTTTTTTTTGTTTATCTGTTCTACAAGCTTTCTTGTCTAAAGCACAATTCTCCCTGCGGTCACGAAATCCCATGTGGTTTGTATTGTTAATTAAAATATCAGGTACATTTTGTGCTTCTCTCATTCTTTTTTTTTTCTATCATGTAGAACTAATTGAAGCTCATCACTTACCAATTCAATTAAGGTTTTTTGTTTTTTTTTCTACCTTTAAGCAATACATATTTTTTGGACATGCAGAATTGATATTTACTTAAAGAGTTTGGGACATTTAATTATATTAATGTATAACCAGCTGCACCCCCTCCCTCCACATTAAAACCTAGAGTCTATATTAAAGGCGCATTCTACAAAATCCATAACAAATGCGGCTGTAATTCTTCACTGTGAAGGCGGTTTGGAGGAATCCTGCCAGTTTTTTTTTTTTCCTGAAAAATGAGCTAGCTATGAATTACCATCCCTCCGCAATAGCTCGCTCGGAATCCCACCGACAACACATAATATTACTACAATCTATTACACGTAGAGGGCGTTCTTCATCGAGGACCTTTTTTTATTTTTTATTATTATTCTCGCAGAAACGCAGTCTAGAGCCACCTGACAAAACTCGCCGTGCCGCCGCTGATTCGGTGTTAAACAATTTTCCAGCCACCTCTGATGATTCTCTCAAAAGCCTGAAGGTGAAGACTGGCAATAAATTACAGGCTTTAGAAATGTGAATACCTATTTAATGGAATTAGGTGTGGGATGGCCATGACAACTTTCTGAAATTGACAGCTCACAGCATTTACATTCCATTTCCATTTAGTCATTAGTCATTTGGCAGATGATCCAGAGAGACTTATAAAATTGTGAAAACAGCCTCAAGAACTGACGGGGGGAAAAAAAAGAAAGAAAAAATTCCAGATAGTCTGGAGATTAATGCAAACGGTTTATCTATGGGTTGCAACGATGTTTGTTTTTGAAGCAGCAATCTCGTCAAGAAAAGCTTTTCTGTTCTGGCATCGTACCAGACAGGATACCAGTGCACGTTTCCTTAAAGATGTTTGCGTTCATATATATATATATATATATATATATATATATATATATATATATATATATATATATATATATATATATATATATATATACCCCTTTATCCGATCTTCCCTCGGGTCACGGGGAGCCTGTGTCTATCTCAGGTGTCTATGGGCATTAATGCAGGATACACCCAGTATGGAATGCCAACCCATCACAGGGAGAACACACACTCACACACACTCACACAAACATTCATACACTAGGGACAATTTTCCAAGGTGCCAATCAACCTACCGTGCATTTTTTGGGAACGGGGGGAAACCGGAGAATCCGGAGAAAAAAAAACCCCCTGAGGCACGGGGAGAACATGCAAACTCCACACACACATGGCCGAGACGAGAATCGAACCCGGACCCTGGCGGTGTGAGGCGAACGTGCTAACCACTAAGCCACCGTGCCAAGTTTCCTTTGCAAATATCCTTACACATTTTTCCATTTTCACCTGTTTTGTATATTGTTAAAGCTTAGTTACGCCTCAACAGCTTTTTAAATCGTTATTATTTATTTGTTTTTACGCCTACTGATTTATATCATTTGCAGTGAAAATTTAGCAAAAGTTATTATGTCGTTTGCTGTAAGATAGACCAAGTACAAAGGACAGATTTGACCATCATAAATACAGCATAATATAAGCAAAGATATTAAAAGAATAATTTACCAACGTGTTTACTATTAACGATTATTAATGTCTATTCACATATATTACGTGTCTGTGCTAATTTTCTATTTACTTTCTAATATTAAAATATCGCTAATTCATGTTTCAAAGTATTCCAAAAGACGCAGACAGGAAGAATGCTCTTTGCGTCCTGTGGAAGGGACGACGCGCTAAATCTGTGTGTCACTAAACGAGATATTTCCTGTAAGAAATGTCTCCGTCGTTACAATCGCTGCTGGCAGCCAAAGTAATGCGGTGCCCTAAATGCACCATATTCAATCCGGCAAAATCTATTAAGGCTCATCACGCTCTCATCTGACAGGTCTAAGAATGCAGTAGATTGCTGTCTTGCTCATGGAAATGAAGATGTGCTGAATAGATGGACACTGGATGGAGCTCTCTCGGGCCTGTCAAACCTCATCTAGAAATTATTAGTCAGGTCATTCGAGCGCAAAAGGGGAGGAGTTTTATTTATTTATTTATTTCCCAGCTGGTGTAACGCACAAGGACTAAAACATGCCTATGACGAGCTAGAACAGCTCCACTCGGGACATTAAAGGCTATGAAGAGGACATAAGAAATAAGGCATGGTTTAGGTGGGATTGTGCACTGCGATCACTTTGTAGGTATATTAGTGAAAATGATGTTGCTATTTAGACACTGGGTAAAAAAACAACAACCTGCGTTTACTTTATAAATCCCAGATGCTGAATTCTTACAATAGTATCGGAACAATTTAAACACAAACAAATGCAGATTGAAAAAAAAATACAAATAAAAACAACTATACATATATAATGGGCTTTTCAATGATTTGTAAATGAGAATAATTGAAATACTCCATTAGAGTATACACTCACCGGCCACTTTATTAGGTACACCTGACTTGTACAGGGTTGGACCCCCTGTTGCCTTCAGAACTGCCTTAATCCTTCATGGCAACAAGGTACTTGAAACATTGCACAGAGATTTTGGACCATATTGATACAAGTCAAGGTGGATCCATGCTTTCATGTTGGTGACGGCATACTCTGACCCTACCATCAAACCAGACATCGTTTTTCCAATCTTCTATTGTCCAATTTTGGTGAGCCTGTGCGATTTTATAGCCTCAGTTTCCTGTTCTTAGCTGACGGGAATGGAACCTGGTGTGGTCTTCTGCTGCTGTAGCCCGTCTTCCTCAAGGTTCAACGTGTTGTGCATTCCTCAGTTGTAAGAAGTGTTGCCTTTCTATCAGCTCGAACCAGTCTAGACATTCTCCTCTGACCTCTACCATCAACAAGGCATTTGCTCCCACAGAACCTCCACTCACTGGATATTTTCTCTTTTTCGGGCCATTCTCTGTAAAAATCCTAGAGATGGTTGCTCGTGAAAATCCCAATAGATCAGCAGTTCCTCCCCATTCTGATGCTCGGTTTGAACTGCAGCACATCATCTTGACCATTTCTACATGCCTAAATGTATTGAGTTGCTGCCATGTGATTGGCTGATTAGGAATTGGCGTTAACTAGCAGTTGGACAGGTGTACCTAATAAAGTGAGTGTACATTTACATTTCATTGAGGTGATTTGGAAAGACACCCTTATCCAGAGCGACTTACAACTGAGCAGTTCAGGTTTATGGGCCATGCCCAGAGGTCCACTAGTGGTAGATAGTGGTTCTGGTGGGATTTGAACCTTCGATCTTTCAAATGCCTTAACTATTGCGCTACCACATATTGCTACATATGCATTTCCGGTTGTAATCTAATCCAATATGATGAAAACAGAAAGGCTGTATCTCTTACTTAAAAATATTGAAGTCCATCAATGTAGAAAAGACTCCCCTTGAAACACAAGATGAAAGTATTGTCATGGCATTTGAAGGCCAGTAATGGACTTCAATTACTGCAGGCTTTTCAAAATATTTTTTTCGCCCCCCCAGCCCCCCCCCTTAATTTTTTTTGTTCTTGTCTGAATGACCTCCAAATGAAGTTCCGGTCCCTGTGATAAGTCCCCCACCTACACCTGCTCATTTAAACCCTCATCCTCCCTTTAACATCCAAACTGTGCCAAACAAAGGAGAACACTGTGGCCGCTCAAGCTGTTATTCACTCTTTTAACCACCTTTTTTTATTTTTATTTTTTCGCTTTGTTTCAGGTACAACAGCTCCAGCCTTGTTAAACAGCACGTCTAACCAGCTCTACCTCCACTTCCACACCGATATCAGCGTCGTAGCTGCTGGATTTCACCTGGAGTACAAAAGTGAGGAAGTGAATAGTGTTTTGGCAGCCGGTCATGCACACGATATCTGCATCTTTACACCCACGTACACAAACACATTCGAAGAGGAAAGTAGTTTAGTGGCTAAGATGGACTTCTGAGCCAAAGGCCGCTGCCAGATCCTGCTAGCAAGAATGGAAACGTTCTAGTAATCAGATGATTGCATATCCAGGAACTTCTTACAACTCCCTCACCTGGCCAGTGGTGGTGTAGTGATGAGGGTCATGGGCTCTGTTGCATAAGAACTCTGGTGCAGATCTCAGCTTTTGCTTTCTGATTCATTTTCCACTTTAAGTGGCCCATTGTCCATTGTATGCCTCGACCAACTGAGAATTTATTAATTAAATAAAAGACAAATTTAGAGGCAACTGGGACTTGAACTATAAATATCACGTTGATGCAAGCCACGGCCTTGACCCACTGAGCTACCAGGGATTATAAATAAAAGAGCTTTTTGTGCAACATCTGGTCGAAACTCCCACCATGTCTAGCAGTATAAGCGAGCACTACACTGATGGTGTAGAGCAGGGATCACCAACCTTTTTGTAACTGAGAGCTACTACATGGACACCGAGTCATATAAAGGGCTACCAGTTTGAAATACTCCTCTGAAATAACAAATTTACCTTTAGTTATATATTATTATTATTATTAATGATACTCATTTATCTATGTGAATACACTTGTGATTTTTGACAGTGACTACCACGTTGGTGACCCCTGGTGTAGAGGTTTGTGTCAGACTTTCCTACATGACATCCCCGGTTTGAATCTTTTGACGAAGGTGTTTAAAGAAAGGAAAAATAAAGGTTCCCTCAAGCATGAGATCCTGTGGCTCAGTTGGATGAGCTTTGTCTATGGCCCGAGAGGTTGCTGGTTCAAACCCAGCCATGTCTCCTGAATATGGCTGTGTAGAAGGTTCAGGATGGCTTAATGAGCTGTTGTGAAAGGTATCGAAGGGTATGACTGTGGTAGAAGGTATTGGTGGTCATGTCTTAAGTGCTCAGAACAGAGTGGTGTTGAGGGTGTGAGGTAAACATTCTGCAAAGGGCACAGTGGAAAGTTTTGTAGGGTGTAATCTGTGAAAGGGGGCAAAATCTGGGTGACTGCACCCTAGAAAATAAACGGTCAGTTTTTACCAGTGTTACTGGCTGTGGGTTTTTCCATGTCTTCATATTCCTTGGTTTCCTGGGAGGTGGATTAACGTTTATTCTTTTACTTCGCTGATTTGCCACATGATTGTGTATTTATTTGTGTGACATTACATTGTGCCATTGGTAACATTAGTGTAGTAAGCATTGTAACGGTTGAAAGACAACATTCTTAGATGTGAAAAATGTGTGCCTGTATGTGTGTGTGTGTGTGTGTGTGTGTGTGTGTGTGTGTGTGTGTCTGTGTGTGTGTTTTGCGCATGGCTTTTCATCTGCCCAGTACTGATGTACACCACCTGACCTAATCCACTTCCACATATCTCCTCATTTGTCTGTTTCTATCCTCAGTCCCCTCACTTACATGGTCCAATTTGTCTCCTTCTCTGCCTGCATCTATTTAGCGAGCTGCTTAGTGACTAGTGCAAGCAATGCAACACGAAATACACCCCCCCCCAGCCCCCTTTTAAATAGAGTATTAAAAACTTCCCTTATCTTAATGCACACCATCATGCTAATCAGGTTGTTACTGCCAAATATAAATAAATAAATAATATCCCATCACTTTTCAGTTCCTCAAGCTTTGCTGTTCTCTATTTTCTAAAGAAATGTAAAAAAAATAAATAAATAAATAAAAAACTAAACTCATCTAAGAGTTACAGAACCCACCATCAACATGTAGCCTAATTAGCACCGCTGCCAGTGTAATGGCCCATGGATGTACAATAATAATAGAATAACAATCAGTGCTAGTGGAGGAGCAGCTCAGTTAAGGATCTGACAAACTGTCAGTTCTGAATCAGGGATTACGTATAAAGCGAATTCTGATTGCTAGCATGTTCTAGGATACGGGTGGTCTGACATTATGCAGGTAAAAAGCATCGTTTAATGCAATGTACAGTTTTGCAAATCGAATACTCGTTGTTCTGTCGTTTGAATTTAAAAGCAGTACAAGCTAAGAGTTAATGCTTTGTTAGACATTGTTTTGCATAGTGATATTACTGTTGTTGGCATGCTATTATCGCTATCATCATTTTTGTTTACCCAATTTTCAAGTTCAAAGTGGACATTGCAGACATTAAAATGACATAAAAAGTCCCCAAATTCTTCCATTAAACCAAAAACGTGACTACATGCATTAATAACTACTGACCCCTAGACCCCATTGCGTTCCTTCCTGGACCTCATTATGAAACCCACCGGGCTACACTTCTATTACATTTAAATAGAAACACAATAATTTGCTCCATGTGTGTATTCAAATATTCAACCAAGCACATTCTCACTTCAGACCTTCTAACCATTTTACACAGCAGTTTTGGGCCGCTGAAAATGTATTATCAATAAAGATCATTTGTACGTGATATTGCCTCTTTTAGGTTTTTTTTTCTTTCTTTTTAGAAAATGATGATTTAAATGTCTTGTATTCCTTTTTTTATTTCCTTGTTTAGCTGTAGGCCTGACCGCATGTCCAGAGCCAATTGTGCCGGCCAATGGTATTAAGAGTGGAGATCGTTACATGGTCAACGAGGTGGTGTCGTTCAGCTGCGAGCCAGGATATGTGCTGCAAGTAAGCCCCTCCCCCCAAAAAATTAATTGTCATTGGGGAAAAAAAAGAGCAACAAGAGACACGCACATTT
Source organism: Kryptopterus vitreolus (assembly GCA_030449085.1). Taxonomy (NCBI): domain Eukaryota; kingdom Metazoa; phylum Chordata; class Actinopteri; order Siluriformes; family Siluridae; genus Kryptopterus; species Kryptopterus vitreolus. The sequence goes on from JACRUU010000014.1 coordinate 5,392,032, forward strand.
TTCACACATAATTATTAAAACTGATTCTTAAGCACTTGCATTTGATTAGTAAATGTCTTGTCATTTTCCCTCCCTGATTATTAGGTAAAGAGAGTGTCCATACAGCATATCAATAGTAACAGCATATCAAACAGTAGATATTCAGAAAATTGTACCCTGCTATAACAAATGGTAATAATTTTTTTTTTTAATAGGGCCATTCGCATATCACATGTATGCCAGGCACCGTACGGCGCTGGAACTACCCGCCTCCGCTGTGCATCGGTACGACCCGCTCACTCAGTCGTAGCTCAAGAGTATATTTTTAAACGGAGCGCATGAAATATTTTACACAAAGCTTCTAATTGTCCTTTATTGTCATTATGGAAACCAGCCAAGTGTGGAGGGACACTTAACGAAATGAGTAATGTGATTCTGAGCCCCGGCTTCCCTGGAAACTACCCTGGCAACTTGGACTGCACATGGAGGATTCTCCTGCCTATAGGATACGGTGAGCAAACTAAAACTAAAGTCTAAATCCAAACTTAACTGTAGGTTTTAACCACCAAACTGTTGATCATTGAAAGGGTTTACATTGAGAAAGCTAACCCCGCTTGTTGTAAGAATAGAATAAAATAGAAAATGGGATTGTGGGTATTCTTGTGATGAAAGTGGACACAGATTTGAGAGTTTAGGTCGGCAATTGTTGATCATTACGTTTTTCCAAAACGGAGGAAAATATTTTAACACCCTCAAATACGGTTAATGTTTACACCACATCAAGAAAATTCACTTTTATTTATTTAGCATGACTACTAGTACTAAGTATTAGTACTAAGATACTAACATCACACTGCCTGGGTCCGGGTTCAATTCCCATCTCGGCCATGTGTGTGTGGAGTTTGCATGTTCTCCCCGTGCCTCAGGGTTTTTTTTCTCCGGGTTCTCCAGTTTCCTCCCCGGTCCAAAAACATGCACAGTAGGTTGATTTACGTTTTCCAAGGTGCCAACCTTTGTCCCTAGTGTATGAATGAGTGTGTGTGTGCCCTGCGATGGATTCCATCCAGGGTGTGTCCTGCCTTAATGCCCATAGACGCCTGAGATAGGCACAGGCTTCCCGTGACCCGAGGGAAGATCTGATATAGCAGTAGAGGTGAATGAATGAATGAATGCTTATATACTGTTGATCAATATATATATATATATATATATAGATATATATATATATATATATATATATATATATAGATATATATATCATATTCATATATACAAGTCTTACATTCATGGTTTTCAGGTCTGCTCGTTGCTTTTAGTAACCTGAAATAAGTCATAGTGCACAGTGGTGTATATATATATATATATATATATATATATATATATATATATATATATATATATATATATATAGTTTTACTTGTAGACAAAATCAAATCTAAGATTATTTAGCATACTTTATTTTCCTTGATTTCAATCTTTTTCATTCCTTCTTTAAATAATAGAATGTCTATTGTATACCTGATATTTCTAAAACAAAAAAAAAGGTTTGACAATAATGTCATGTTGATCGTGCCCCCTCTTAGTGAAATTACAGGGCACAATTCACTACATGGTTTCTGGAACCAATGGGAGCATGCTGTGACAAATATATCCACATCATCTGATAAAAATCAATACCACTGAGAATATCCATAGGTCAAAGCCGCTATAAATATTGAATATAAAACTAGGTCTATTTTGTTCTACTGCACCCTCATTAATTAGATGTCGATTGTAGCAGTGGAATACTCGAGGTTATAAGATAAAGACCCTGATATGTTTAAGTGTATAAAATATATGCTAATCTAATCATGTAATTATTGGTCCGTTTCTAACTTAAAGATGCCCAAATCGGCTTGGTGTCAAAAATAAAAATAAAATAAATGTATAATTTCATATCACTGTATTATTTTCAAGGGGGCACGGTGGCTTAGTGGTTAGCACGTTCGCCTCATACCTCCAGGGTCCAGGTTCGATTCCCGTCTCGGCCGTGTGTGTGTGGAGTTTTCATGTTCTCCCCGTGCCTCAGGGGGTTTTTCTCTGGGTTCTCCGGTTTCCTCCCGGTCCAAAAACATGCACGGTAGGTTGTTTGGCACCTTGGAAAATTGTCCCTAGTGTATGAATGTGTGTGTGTGTGTGTGTGTGTGTATCCTGTGATGGGTTGGCATTTCATCCAGGGTGTATCCTGCCTTAATGCCCATAGACGCCTGAGATAGGCACAGACAGACTCCCCGTGACCTGAGGCAAGATCGGATATAGTGGTAGAAGATGAATGAATGAATGAATGAATGAATGTATTATTTTCTGAATGAAAATGTGAAAAAGTCATTTCCAACCATAAAATGTAAAATATTCCATTTACTTATAAATAATAAAAAGCTTTATGCGTAATCATAACGTCACACCTCTGAGATCGGCGCGATTACTTAGAAGCCAGGAAAAGGTTGTTTTTTTTTATTCACCCCGAGACCATGAAGCGAAATCAGTGCTCCTATCTACGCTTTGTATTTTACATACATATTATGTTTTCATATGCAGACTAGAGGCTGAAAACATTATGTAAATCCGATGCAGAATGAAAGGTGAACACATTAGTTTGTCGTTCTACGATATTCAACACTATATGGTCAAAGGTATTGGGACACCTGGCTTTTCCAGGCCATATGTGATTCTTGCCCTAATGTTGCCACAGAGCTGAAGGATCACATTTGTATAAGATGGCTTTGGACGTAATAGAATCAAAATGTCACTTCACTTAAACTAGACTTTATGGCAGTAATAATGTCATAATTACCAAACAATATTGTAGGGAAAGGAAAATGCAATGCAGACACACAACGAAAGTAAAAACATGGTGTCAAGACAAATAAATGTAGATTTAAATCATTAAGATTTTTTTACCATATGCTGGTTACTTTGGAAATGTAATACATTGTAGATTACAGTTGTGGGGTACATGCATGTTACATTTTGCCATGTTCTTTCGTCTTGCTACTCCCTGCGCATACTCCGAGAGCGCTACTGACACCTAGTGTAGTGGCGGTGCAATTATACTTTATTCTTGTAAGGCAAAAAAGCATATTCCTCGGGATCACACTACCACCCCACCCTCCCCCGGCATCTCTGTCGCTATTAGAGAACCACTGTAGTACTCTAAAGCACAGATTTTACATGAAATTGTTCTGATGTAACTCTATTTGTAATCTTTAACATTTTCAAAAGTAACTGTAATTTTCTTACTGTACTTTTATTTCGTAATTAAATTGCATAACATGTAACTAGTTACTTGAAAACACTGTATTTGTGTGTGTATATATAGTATATATATATATATATATATATATATATATATATATATATATATATATATATTATATATATATATATATATATATATATATATATATATATCATGCATTGGACACTTTGTTCAAAATAGTAGCTATTGTGTTATTTGTTTCTCCCCGGCATATTGTTTTGCCGATCTTTACACCCACTAAGTAGGTGATTAATGAGCAAAGCAGGTTGTGAGATTTCTCCTGTAGGTGTTAGTCAGTGTACAGTAATTGGAACTTTGCTCGATCTCAGCACTTTGGCATGCTGGCTGCGCTCTGTGCTAACCAGCCAACGCATTAGAGTTAATCTCCTTGCTACACCCATTAGGAGCACACATCCAGTTCTTGAACTTTACGACCGAAGATAACCACGACTTCCTAGAGGTGCGGAATGGACCTCAGCACAGCAGCACACTGATTGGCCAGTACAGTGGAAGTGAACTGCCTGCTTCTCTTCTGAGCACAACTCATGAGACGGTCATCCACTTCTACAGCGACCACTCGCAGAATCGCCAGGGCTTTAGGCTCTCGTACCAAGGTGAGCAGTATACCACATGACTATCATTTTACATTGCCTCAGAGTGCATGATAAGCGAATGCTGGAAGATGATCAGCGGGTGTCTACATAAAGGGGAAAATCTTTCATGTATGACTAGATAAATAGTTTTTGTCTTTCTAAGGAACGCTATGCTGGCACAGACATCCTCAGATCATGCAGCTCATTTGCAATGTCAGGGGGTGTGGTTCAAACGAATTGGTGGTTTTAGACATTGTATTTTTGATTTTTTGTTTTTTTTACTTGAACAAAATGTGATAAACAAATAAACCCACAACTTAGCCACCCCTTATATGCCATGCCTGCTCCCATATCTCTTTTTTTTTTTTTACTCCTCCATCATTTGAAATCATTGAGTTGTGAGATTATAGATGATTTGTAAGCCTCCAGTGTCTGTTTGCCTGAGGAGGAAATCAATTATATGATTTTGGATAGCCTAGAAATTCACTAAAGTGCATAAAACAGATCACTGATAATATTATTCATAATAGATTGCAGTGAACAGACAAAATAAGAAAATATTGAAATATATACATATATATGTATATATGTATGTATGAGAGAGAGACGGGTTTTACATTAGGAATGAGAACCTGATTTTACCCATGCTGTCAAATTCCTGTTATGATACGCCCTCTAAAAATGATTAAAAGACATTTCTGTTGTTGTTGTTGTTTGTTTGTTTTTCCCACAGCCTATCAGTTACAAACTTGTCAAGATCCATATCCATTCCATAATGGATATATAACCCACAGTGACTTCATCGCAGGGCAGTCCATAACGTTTGAGTGTTACCCTGGATATGTTTTAGTTGGCTTTCCCGGTGTTAACATGTCAGCATGGAACGAATCGAAAATGGAACCATCCCTTTCCACGTTGTGAAGGTACGTTGCATGAATGTTTATCAAATGCCCCCCCCCCCCCCCCCCCCCCCCCCCCCCCCCCCCCCCCCCACCTCCCCCCCCCCCCCCCCCCCCCCCCCCCCCCCCCCCCCCCCCCCCCCCCCCCCCCCACCCCCCCCCCCCCCCCCCCCCCCCCCCCCCCCCCCCCCCCCCCCCCCCCCCCCCCCCCCCCCCCCACCACCCCCCCCCCACCCCCACCCCCCCCCCCCCCCCCCCCCCCCCCCCCCACCCCCCCCAACCCCACCCCCCCCCCCCCCCCCCCGATGCCCCCCCCCCCCCCCCCCCCCCCCCCCCCCCCCCCCCTTGGATATATCAATGGCCTATATTTGTGCAGTGGAATCATTTGATGAATATTCTACCAAGCGTTTTGCATCCCTAAAGACCTTTTAATGACGCTCTTTAACTGAAGTGTTGCAGCATTGGGTTATACTGGTACAGCATAACAAGGACTGCCCCTCCCCCCCCAAAGCTGCCTTTAAAATTAAGCACCTTGAAGACTGATCCAGTGGAGACCAAGGCTACGGGGAACTGCTTTAAATTGCAGCCTTGATAATCAATCAAAGTAGTGTAGTGTGAAAGCCGTCTGGCCCATAATCAATCAAAAGCACTGCACATTTTCCCTTTCTTCTGTCTGTCACTGAGCATCAGACACCGCTGCTTCTCTTCCCCTTTGTAACACTGCTCGCACCATCTTTCTCTGTCTCTGCTATCTTCCACTTAGTGGAACCCCCTGTTTATGCAATCCTCTAATAATCCGAACAGAAGGCCATGCTCCCCTGCCTGACACTTCTGTCATTAGAATGATGATGTTGCTCTTCCCCACTGCTGATCAACTGCCATGAATATCCTTCTTGGGAATGACGAATTAGCGTCGTCCCTGAATTGTGTATGTTTTTTTGCGCACAGCGCCCTGCGGCTATAATGTGACGGCTCTGAACGGTACCATTTTTTCGCCCGGATATCCCAACGAGTATCCGGATTCACAGGACTGCCTGTGGCTGATCGCAGTGCCGCACGGGCACGGGGTGTACATCAACTTCACGCTGCTCCAGACCGAGCCTGTGACCGACTACATTGCAGTTTGGTAAGTTCGTTGTTTCTTGACGTGTATGCAGCATATTTAACTTGTAAAATATATATAATAACTAAAGTGTATGTGCATCCATGAATAAGCAGTAGGAAGAGAGTTTAAATGGTAAAAGCCCGCTCCTATCCTATGACACGTTGGTAGAATACGGCCTAGATAAACGATTTAGGCATTTCAAAAAGTACCTTATAGGCATATTAACATTTAGGAATCAGTGTAGAAAATTAAAGAAATATTTTCTCTTTCTATTAAGGTGTTTTGCTGGAATAGTCTCCACTGAAGGAAGGAGCTTTGTTCACCTTTATATCCTGCGATAAAGCGTTTCCATCTTTATGCGTGGCTTGTCTAGAATCTCGAAATTTGTTCATAACATTATAGTTATATCATATAAGCCACTTTAGTCATTTTATCTGACACCACCACTTAAATAGATGGAGAAAGACGTGTCGCGGTGAAGAACGTGCAGCCCGTCCGGGGCCCTTTCTTAGTTACGTAGGCCATTAATCTTCAAAAGCCATTAAAAGAGTTGGGCTACTCTGTTAAGTCATCATTTTTCCTGGTTTTCATTCAACATGGCCTGTAATGAAATGGTTTCACATGAAAGTCAGCACAAAATCCAGCCATAGATTTGAAAGCAAATCAATTTTCTCCAGCCACTCTTGGAAAATAATAAATAAATAAATAAATAGTGAAGCGTTATTAAACAATTTTAATGCAAGAATTGGGAGTAATGCATTTCCAATGTGCTCCGGCTTTTCTTGTAGGGATGGACCGGAGCAAAGCAACCCGCAGCTCGGGATCTTTAGCGGTAATACAGCCCTGGAGTCAGCCTACAGTACTTTCAATCAGGTTCTTATCAAGTTTCACAGTGACTTCTCCACCAGCGGATTCTTTGTCCTCAATTTCCATGGTTAGTTTCTCTTCTAAATGAAAAAAAAAATAATACAGTGCTGCTGAACCAATGCGTATCATGCGACATCCGCAGGAAAAAATGGCTAAAATAGATGTGTCTTGCTAATCTAATTTTCAATACAGTAGTGAGTGTTTTTGATGACATCAGCATTTTTTAAGGGATTACACCATTCACTGACACATTCACCTTGTATGGTATATACTTATAAACAAGGTATATAAATAGCTTATTCATAGGAAAGTCATAATTAACGGCTAAATACATTACTACTATAAGCGAAGTAATACACTCCAATTTTTATGCAGCATTAGTTTTTATTTTCTTGTATTTGTATAAAGTGTGGTGAAAAAAATCCTGCTAGTAAACAACATATAGAACAATTTCACACAGAATATCCTGATATTTTTTGAGAGATTTTAAAGTAGTTTCAGTTCATATATATATATATATATATATATATATATATATATATATATATATATATATATATATATATATATATATATATATATCTAAGCTCTTCAAAATATATCCTTTCTTCTCAGCTTTTCCCCTGAAGAAATGCTCCCCTCCCCCTGCTGTGGAAGAGGCAGAAATATTATATGAAGATAGAGACTACGAAATAGGTATGAGACACGGTTTCAACCAATCGTAAGACGTTTCACTTAAAAAAAAAACAATAGCTGAAATCTTTTGAGGGACGATTATGACATGATTGATAAGCTATTATTAATTACGGGCCTCATGACTATGGATCAACCTTTTTTAGTAGATGCTTTCCACATCATTGGACAGGTTGTGTTGCAGTTTCACTACAATGCATTTAAGAAAATCAATGTTTACTAGTAAAAAATAAATAAATACTGGATTTCATTTTCTTGAGATTTAAACAGCTCGAGTTTACGTCCCCAAAACTGATTTCATTTCACCGAAATATCAGATTTACACGTAATTTGTTTACAGATATGTAAATAAGCTACAGCTTCGCGCGAATGTTTTTATGTTCTAGGACAAACTAAATGTTAAATGGATGATATTGTACTGACATATAGAAAGGATGGTCTGATTCATTGTTTTGCTCTTTTGATTCTAATTTTATTGAAGAAAGATTGACTAATGTAATATTTCAGGTGACATTGTAAGATATCAGTGTTTTCCTGGATTCACCTTGGTGGGCAACGATGAGCTCACCTGCAAGCTTAACTCCCACCTGCAGTTCGAAGGCCCGCCCCCAGTGTGCGAAGGTACATGGAAACAAATTACACAGTCGGGTTTGCGAATACATCGAACAAAAATCCCTGCTGAGTTTATTACATTATAGTCTGTACTGCTGGAAGAAAGAAAAGATAGAAAAGAAAACATAGGAAGAAGAAGAAGAAGAAGAAGAAGGGGAAAAAAAAGGTCAGGGACCCGGGATCCTCAGTGCTTTGTTGTAGTCTGGAACGCTTGTGAGTAGCGTCACTCTTGAGTATTCACAGAGGATATAAAGGATGAGGCAGGAGACTAATAAAGGGATTGTTCGGGATTGAGGTTGAAGGAAGAGATAGATAGAAAGATGGAACTTCCATTGCGGGATGTTAAATCATAAAAAAAAGCATTTAATAATTGATCGAACACATCGTGTAGTAGTAAGGATAATAAGCAATGATAATGACAATGTCAAAGAGCACATATGAAAATGCGTATGGAAATGTATGGGATATTCTGCTTTTCAGCTCAATGTCCAGCAAACGAGGAGTTGTCCAAGTCTTCTGGGGTAATCCTGAGTCCCGGCTTCCCAAAGAATTACCCCAACTCGCAAACCTGCTCGTGGATCATCAAAGTATTGCCCACCTACACCATTTCCATTTATGTGGAGTTATTCCAGAGTGAAAAGCAGTTTGACGAGCTGGAAATCTTTGATGGTAAAAGCACATCATAACACACAGGGATTCACACACGACTGGAATAGTGGCTTGAAGTAGGGCTGCACGATCCCCATTTTAATTTTCCGTAATTATTAAAAATTTAAGACAATAATATTCCACAGGAATAATACAATTACGCCGCATATCTGTGCCCCGTGAGAAACTTCTGTGCATGTATGTGTTTTTGTTTCGTTTCCCAGGGCCATCAGGACAAAGCCCACTGTTGGTGGCACTTAGTGGAAATCACTCGACACAACTGAACTTCACAAGCAAAACCAACCAGCTTTACCTGCGATGGTCAACTGACCATGCAACCAACAAGAAGGGGTTCAAAATACGTTACACAGGTTTGTGTGTTAATTTTTATTTTTGTAGAGCCTACAGTGTGCTATTATATTATATATATATATATATATATATATATATATATATATATTATTATATGTTTTATTTTTACAGTTTTGTTATATTTTGAATCAGCCTCCTAGTGACCAGTGCTATTGAAAATATGTAAATTCCAGCAATGGATAGTATATCAGATTTTTTTTTCCAGCCTTTAGTGTCAGGTTAAATTATCTACAAAGTCCTCTTACCCTAGGTGTAGTTTTGAGAACGAAAGAAAGTCAGCGTCCATCCCCCTTCCCAGAAGTTAGCACTCATTAGAGTCAGAGCAGATGTTTTCTACCTTCAGGGCACCATGATTGAGCCTGACATAATAGAGGTCAAAGATGCTGTAATGATTTCCGCTGCATAGTTTCTGTGTCTCATGCCTCAAACTGACATTCTGACCAATGGCCAAACTTGATATATAATGTACGTTAGCTGGTGGCAGTGATTTATTTGCTTTTCACTTTTCCTACACACATTCATCCACGCATTCTCACTTTCTAAGTCTTTTTTCTTTTTACTTTTGTCATATTTCTCTATTTATATATCAAGCTAGATAGATACATACATAGATATATAGTATAGATAGATAGATAGATAGATAGATAGATAGATAGATAGATAGATAGATAGATAGATAGATAGATAGATAGATAGATAGATAGATAGATAGATAGATAGATAGGTAGATAGGTAGGTAGGATAGGTAGGTAGGTAGGTAGGTAGATACATAGATAGATAGATAGATAGATAGATAGATAGATAGATACATAGATACATACATACATACATACATACATATAAACATAGATATAGATAGATAGATAGATAGATAGATAGATAGATAGATAGATAGATAGATAGATAGATAGATAGATAGATAGATAGATAGATAGATAGATAGATAGTTAGATTATAGATAGATAGATTTATGTTGATTACTTTTTATTCCGTTCTTTTTAGCCGTGTATGAAATTATTATTTTTTGTTTATTCAATCATGTACTTCTCATTCTTATAACAATGATCAATTTCTGAATCGATGTATTAAGGATTGTTCAAGATTGTTAGTAAAATATTAAAGCTCCTAAGAACGTTGGTATTTGTATTTTCACAATGTTATGCCACTTTGGAAGTGTTCCTGA
>JACRUU010000014.1:5407280-5502280 GCA_030449085.1 Kryptopterus vitreolus
ATAACTGACGTTTTGTAGGAAACCAAAAAAAAAAAAAAAAGCACTTGGGTTGTTTAAGGCTGCCAATCTTGATTCATTTAGTAACTATATGATTATTTTACGTTAAGCGAGTCCTTTTATGGTGCCGGTTTCGAAATGAAAAGTAAACAAATAATACAAATGTTTTAATGCAAGTTCAAATATGAACTCTTTTTGCAGACGTGCCCTTTTTTTTTTTTCCTTTCCATCACGAGGTCCTCCATTAATGGCATTCTTGGCTTTATCCTGCAGCAATTCAGTGCCCCACCATCGAGAGTATGCTTTCAGAAAACATGGTATGGCGCCTAATCTCGGGCACGCAGAATGAACTTGGCTCTCAGATCATGTTAAGCTGCATCCCTGGCTACTACCTTGAAGGCCAAAGAACTATCAAGTGCTTGGCAAATGCAACCTGGGAAGGACTGGAGGGGAAGTCGACTTGTAAAAGTAAGCATACGCTGCTCTGACACACACACACACACACACACACACATATGTGTCTCATTCTCTCAGTCTCTCGCTCGAGTAGGTGCATTTTGGAATTTGTTTTTGCCGTGACGTCGCTGGAATAGATCCATCGTAGGACCACGGAAATAAGAGAACTGTTATAGCTGAATAGGCAGATACGTTTTTAATAAAACAAAAACAAACAAAATAACCCAAAAAGCAAAGTATTACTGGAGCAGTTTGTTACTGCAGTTTGGTTACATGCCTCACCTTATCATTACAAAATGACTTTTTTTTGTGCCCAAAATATTAATTACATACTAATAAAAATGATTTCTTCCAGAATGACAGTACGCACATTTCCATTACCCTTCCAAATGGTCAAATTTAAATAGCGACTCGGAAATATGTCTAATGGAAACGCGTCCAATTCGCGAAAACACAGATGTATCGCAAAAAAGTTTTCACGCTCGCATGAGGTGTTTTTTTTACACGGTGCGGAAAAGGAATAATTCGCAAAACTCTAATGTAAACAGCTTTTTTCGCATTTCCAGGTCACATGATATACCTTGCCTTGCCTTGATTCTGCAGGTGCTACATTATTGCACTGCACAGGTTAGAAAAAGAGGACGCGTTCATCCGGAAATTCTGAATCAACAGGTCCTGCGTGAAATCGCACACTATTACCTCCCAGAACACCACATACGTGGCCCCGCCCAATTATAGGGTGTGTATAATGTGTGTATAATGCGCCTACGTCTCCAATTACAAATCAAAACGGCTAATGCGTAGGATGCGATATAAGTAAGCCTGCCGATATGTGTCTCCATTTTTTTGAATGACTTATCGAGTTTTAGTTTTAGAAACGTGCCTAATGTCTCTATCCACAGGACACTAAGATCCACTGAACGGTCTCTCTAAAGTCTATGCAAATACTATTTTTTTTTTACCTTTGTCGACCCCTGGTCTGTTCTAGCAGAATGTACTCCGAGATGCTCTCCTGAAAGCTTGTCATGGTCCAGCACCTTTCTTTGACACATTGCTGTACCTTGCAGTAATTTGTTCCCCATTGTTTACATTTATTTGTTTAGAACAGAGACAAGCAAGGCAGACTACACACCAGTGACCAGTGTATGTGCTGTAGCTAATTAGAGGTCAAAGAGTAAATATAGGAGAAAGCCTTAATAGGGAAAATGTGTCTTCCTGGTCCGAGACCATTCCCACAAGGTTCTATCCATACTAAGTATCCATACTACAGGAGCGGGTGTAGCTCAGTGGTCTAAGGTGCTGGGCTACTGATCGGAAGGTCGGGGGTTCGACCCCCGGGTATCACCAAGCTGCCACCATTGGGTCCATGAGCAAGACACTTAATGCTCTGTGCTCCAGGGGGTGCCGTATCATGGCGGACCCTGCTCTCTGAATAAAGCATCCAAACAAGCTGGGATATGCAAAGAAAGAATTTCACTGTGCTGTAATGTATATGTGACAAATGAAGGCTATTCTCTGTCCCACTCCCGCAAAAATATGTTATTTTTTCCTGCCCGCAATATTTAAGTTACATGCAAAAATATGTTATGTTCTCCAGCATGCAATGTTTAAGTTACTTCCGACCTTGTGCCTGTATATCGTTACATTTCATTTTAGTTATATATATAACTAATTTATTTTATTTTATATATATATACACATACACACACATGTTACACACATATATTATATATTATATTATAAAACTTTTTTTAAATAAATAAAAAAGAATATATATATATATATATATATATATATATATATATATATATATATATATATATATATATATATAATATTAATAATATAGTGTAATATAATATATACATTTTGCGTGCGTGAGTTCCGGTGAATAATTGAATTCTCCTGCAACCCACACACACACACACACACACACACACACACACATCGTTCACCCGTCAAATCTTGTCCCTCGCCGCACTCATTTGAGTCGGGAGTGCAGGTCTCTAGTTGCAGGCTCCTGGATAAACAAGTTGATACGGTTAATATGGCGAACATGCAGGATTGAATCATTTAACAGATATTCATATCTATGTGGGCCGCAGGAGTGTGATGCGGAATGTAAATTGACATTCGGCGATGATGAATGAATGCTGCAGAGTTCAGATAAAGTTCAGACGAACGGAGGCCTTCAAGCTCTGACTATAAATAGCTAGGAGCCGAACTGATGAAAACGATGAAAGCAAAGGTTGATTACGAATTTGCTGTTGACGTGCGAGCGCGTCTAAAAATAAACGGCGAAGAAAGCTCTCGACATTGACGCTTTGTTTGCAGTTATCTCCTGTGGGGAGTTGCCTTACCCTCCTAATGGCAAGAAGATGGGGACACTGACCACCTTTGGTGCCACGGCGATCTTCATGTGCAATACGGGCTACACGCTAGTCGGCTCCCACGTGCGCGAGTGTCAGGCCAACGGCCTCTGGAGTGGAGTGGAGACTAAATGTCTGGGTAGGTAGAATTCTATATGTGCACACTTCAGCATTTTAAAGCAATACTTAGGATTTAATGGCAAGGACATTGCGGGAGTCGAAAAGCTGTTCCCTGAATAAGAAATAGTAGTTCACTATAGTATTCTATAACGGCTTCGTTCACAATTCCATATTTTACCACATCTTTTCAGGCCAATGCGAGAATATTTAAAAGACACTGATATACTGCTTTCAAATACTGTTCCGACCAGAAAAAGTACTACAATCTCTCCATATTCTCCCTACAAAAGAAGAGATGGGCAAATGCAAGCACCTGAATTCATCCATCTTTTTTATGTTAGTGTCAAAGCGTTGTAAATAAATAAAAAAATAAGCTTAAACTACAGTAAGGGAAAAGTAAGTTTAATCTGTTCAGTCATGTGTATGACCTCATACACTTAATGTTTAATAGGAAAAGGCTCCCTAATTAGCAGATACACTAATATTTGAGTCGAGACCAAGTTCACTGAATCGGTGACGGAATAGGAAGACATAATGCAATAGTTAATAAAACATGCAGTAAATGTGAAGTAAATAAAGAGTATGAAATGATATTAAGCAGTGTATTTACACTAGCGTTAAAAACGGAACTATAACTGTGATTTCCTGCATCGCAGCTGGTCACTGCGATTCGCCTGATCCCCATCACTAACGGGCACATCAGCGGAGACGGCTCCAGCTACAGAGATACAGTCGTGTACCAGTGTAACCTGGGATTTCGCCTCATTGGGACTTCAGTGCGTATTTGCCAGCAGGACCACAAGTGGTCAGGGCGAGCGCCGGTCTGTGTCTGTAAGTATTACCAGTAACTAATGCATCCTTTTAGATATTACCATATAGGCAAAAGTCCATCCATGGGGTTTGATGATAATACACACGGTATGGCCTGGTTTCTGTTCTGTATAAATTTCTGGGTAAATATTTTGTATTAAGCAAAATTTGTGGAAGATTTGAGTAGAAATACACCACTTTTTTTCACAATAAGGGGAGATTCCTCTGCATCATGCGCCCGAATCATGGATTAATCCAAATGCAGGTATAAAACATATACTTTGTCCAGGACCTCAGGGGTTTTTTCTCCGGGTTCTCCGGTTTCCTCCCGGTCCAAAAAACATGCACAGTCAGTTGATTTGGAAAATTGTCCCTAGTGTGTGTGTGTGTGTGTGTGTGTGTGTGTGTGTGTGTGTGTGTGTGTGTGTGTGTGTGCCCTGCAATGGGTTGGCATTCCATCCAGGGTGTATCCTGCCTTAATGCCCATAGACGCCTGAGATAGGCACAGACTCCCCGTGACCCGAGGGAAGATCATATAAAGTGGTAGAAGATGAATGAATGAATGAATGAATACAAATTTATTGTACATTCAAAATTTTGCATTTTTTTTATTAACAGCCATTACTTGTGGCCATCCTGGAAACCCGGCTAATGGGCGTACGAATGGGAGTGAGTTCAACCTCAACGACGTGGTAAACTTTACATGCAACACTGGTTACGTGTTGCACGGAAGCGCCCGGGCCCAGTGCCGCATGAATGGCCTGTGGAGCAACCCACTGCCCCTGTGTAAAGGTAGGAGTTACACAACTGCTGTGTTTCGAGAGCCAGGTTTACTGTTAGTGAAATGTCGTGACTGGGGCAAAATATCTGTACTCTACTAATAATTCAGATTGATAATAATTTAATAATGGTTTCAGTGTCAAAAATGTGACACTCAAATGTGGTACTATATCAAAGTCTAGCCTATAGGCATATATAAATATTTGTACCCTATACATTACTGCCATGTCAGCAGAGAATATCAGTTAGGGCATTTAGTTTACACATTTAGCTGTGGTACTATAAAAATGGCTAGAAATGCATTTTCTCATGAAATTATAGACGGCCAGTCAGGATTGTTTAATTGTAAGCAGGGCATTGTTTTGTGCTTATGCTAATATTACTCTATGTTATCTTTATAATCATAGTTTTATGTGTTTTATATATGATGAGAGAATTTTGGCTTCTTTTGTTTTTCTTATTAATATTTGAACTGCAAAACTAAATAATAAATCGAACAATATCAGGATTACAGACACCAAAAGCACTTTACATCAAATAACGTGTCATTTATCACCATGCGCATATCCAACTATTCCCTTTCCTCCATGATTTGCCACTATGACTTAAGAGATTAAAGATCTTATTTTTTTGACTTGCTTTTCTTTCTTCAACCTGTAGTGGTGAACTGCTCCGATCCAGGCTTTGTGGAGAATGCGGTTCGCCATTCTTCACATCGATATCCTGAGAGCTTCAGCTACCAACACACAGTGATGTATTATTGTAAGAAGGGCTTTTATCTGTTTGGCTCATCTGTGCTCACCTGCCAATCAAACAGCCTGTGGGACAGATCACTTCCTAAGTGCCTTTGTGAGTGATACTGTCTCTCTTCTTCTCTGATTCAAACGCTCTTAATTGTGGTTGTGTTCATGCACACACACACACACACACACACACACACACACACACACACACACACACACACACACACACACACACATACACACACACACACACACACACACATATATATATGTGTGTGTGTGTGTGTGTGTGTGTGTGTAGTGTGTATATGCATGTATATATATATATGTAGTATATATATATATATATATATATATATATATATGAATGCATACATACTACATTCATATATACACACACACACACACACACAAATTATTACACATTTAGACAGTGTGATTTAGACAGATATACATGTATGATTGTGTTTATGGTTTGTTAGCATAGCAAACAGCAAAATAATTTTATTTTATTTGGTTTATAAACAGGCATACAGCATGTGTGTGTGTGTGATCCATTTGTGTGATTTAAATTGTAAATGTCACTAATATTTATGCTTATATTACATTGATGCTGTTGTTTGTTTGTTTTTTCTACTTTGGATTTTTAACTTACCCCTTTTCCTTTGTTTCTACACTATAGCTATATCCTGTGGTGATCCGGGCGTTCCCCCTTTTGCTATCCTCTCAGGAAGGAAATTCACCAATGGTGCATTGGTGACTTACTCCTGCAGCCAGGGCCGAACCCTGGTGGGAAATGCCACGCTCCATTGCCTGGAGGATGGTCGCTGGAGTGGATCGCCACCCTACTGTTCAGGTATAGAAAGCAGAAGCTCTGAGCGGAGTGAGAAAAGTGTCACTCACTCACTACATTATATAACGTTACAACATTAAACACTATCTAGCTGATGCCCAAGTCGGTACTGTATATATTCAGTATTAATGATGTGTGACCAAGGTGGCACTAAGGTTTAAATGAGGTCCCATGCCTGATTTAACCCATTAGGTGTTTCCTGAATATCAGATTATATATGATGAACATTACCTGAAAGCTCTGCCGTGAAGAAGCTGAGATAAATGCATGTTTAAGAATGTAGGTGAATAAAAAATGCATCACTTGTCTGCTGCGATGTGCTTTTGTGCACAGCATTTCTGAGAATGGATGACAGTAAGTTTCCAGTATCTGCCATTTGCTTTTTCATTCAACATTCACTGCAATAAACTCTACTATGTTTACTATATATATATATATATATATATATATATATATATATATATATATATATATATATATATATATATATATATATAGTATATAGTTCAGTGTGCTGAACTAGAAATCAATGTTTCTGTACAAAAACGCAGGTGGCAGTGTGGGTGTTTGCGGTGACCCAGGGATTCCACCACATGGCTCACGACTCGGAGAGGAGTTTCGAGTCAGGAGCCTCTTGCGCTTCACCTGTGAGGCAGGATATGGGCTGATTGGCTCTTCAGAGCGTACCTGCTTGCAGAACGGATCATGGAGTGGCACCCAACCCGTGTGTGAGGGTAAGGAGCAAGGGATAATGTAGTTGACCGAAAAGGGAGAGGAACAAACAGCCATAAAAATCAAGTTTTCAACAGACCTGTTTGCTTTAAATAAGAAAAGCAGAAATTCATACATCAGCATTATATAACATAAGCAACAGTTTATAGTAAGCTATATTTATTTAGGATTGTTATTAAACAACCATGCCACGAAAGAAATCGTTCAGTCAAAATACAGCATATTTTTCAGGAAGGTGAAATTTCTGACCTGCATCAAGCAAAAAAGATAAACAAGTGTCTTTGAGGCGAACGTTATGATCTCGGTTGCTTTCGTTAGACAGGTTTGGGTTTAGAATTGCTATTTGCCCAACAAATTGAGGTCAGCTGGCTATATGAATATTGTAAACAAAAAAATAAAATAATTAAATTGAGCATGAGATGTCATTTTCACAAATGAATTGACCACCACAGAGTTCCAGACCTTAGACAGATCGAGAATCTTGAATGAGAATGAGACTACACACTGAAGTACACACTCATTTGTGTAATTAGATACACATACACAACTACTCAGCATGACACAGACCCAGAACATCAGAATGAAGAATATCCGATATATCCGATATTCCCTCAGGTCACGGGGAGTCTGTGCTTATCTCAGGTGTCTTGGAGCATCAAGGCAGGATACACCCTGTATGGAATGCAACCCATCACACAGCACACACACACTCACATTCACACACACATTTATACACTAAGGACAATTTTCCAAGGTGCCAATCAACCTACCGTGCATGTTTTTGGACCGGTGGAAACCGGAGAACCCGGAGAAAAACCACCTGAGACACGGGGAGAACATGCAAACTCCACACACACATGGTCGAGACGGGAATCGAACAGCGACCCTGGCGGTGTGAGGCGAACGTGCTAACCACTATGCCACCGTGCCCCTCCGTGGGGCGAGATATTAAAAATAAATAAATAAATAAATAAATAAGTCCACAAGAGAGGTCCAAGGACTCCATAAGTGTAAAGCTACACGTCGACTAGGCAACTTCAAGGGGGGGTAGAAAACAAATCCCGAACAAGAAATCCACTTGACCCAGGCTAGTCATTTGTCCAGCCAAGAGTATAAAACGCTGACAGGCTTAAAATCAGTAATTGCTGGTTAATTCAATGACTCTAGTTAGTGGAGATACACACATGCCCTGTAATTACTGCAGAACAGGTTTAAAGCTCCACCATAATGAGCGGTTGCTCCGAATAGTGACTCTTAGCGCACAAACACAATTATTTCTCATAGCGTTGCATTACTACCAATTATAAATGAATATCTTGCAGGCCCATTTGTCATATGATGCAAGAAACATAGCGTTCAGGTGCAATCCGTGTGTAAAACACGAGCGTAAAATACACCCGTCATCGCTAACTTCTCAATGCCAAATGGAGTACAATAAGCCCATGGATTGTGTACACAAGATCAATAAGGTGCATTATTTAGCGGACATCCATAATTGAGTAAGGGTTTCCTTAACGGCTGCTCTAAGGGAGATAAGATGGATGGGTGCTGCAGGTGATGCAGGTGGAGGCTCGGCGATACAAATAAGACCGTACGGGCACTAAATGTAAATTCTAGGCTACGGGAGAAGCACTAACCTGCTGCCACTTGGAAATAACTTCCAGTCTGGAAATATATTTGCCCCGAGCAGCGCCGTTCCATAGAGATCTCATTAACTCTTTATTGAACCATTTTTTTCTCTATTTAATAAACTGCCAGTGTTTATAGTGAGGTAGCAATTTTGCTGTGGGGGAAAAAAAAAATCACAGATTATGATGAACGGCCTCGAGAGGTTAAGACTTAAAACATGTGCTCTTCGGATGATTGTTATGAATTGGGTTGTGCGTTACATTAATGACTTTGGCTTCTCTCACAACCCTGCGATTTAGCCGGGAAACGAGTCATTTATCATACGCACAAAACGTCTGGAATCATTTCTTGTTAGAAACCTCAGTTTGCCGGGAGAGTTAAAAAGAAATAAATAAATAGATAAATATATCTGTTTGCTTGTGTGAAAAGAAAGGAAGAGCAATTTATATATATATATATATATATATATATATATATATATATTTTTTTTTTTTTTTTTTTTTTTTTTTTTTTATTGCTTACGAAATTTACCTCTCGGCAAAACGATAAATAAATAAATCACTTCAGGGACGGTCTCAAATGAAGCTTACAATACAATGCCGTTCATTTTCATCATACCTCGTACATTCTTTTAGAATATTTCATCCTCTTTATCCTCTTAAAAACTTTCTGACGGAGCAGCAAGAACAAGGAATTGACCGCTTAGAAGATTAAGCGCGCAGAATTTCGTCATGTGTTTAGGATGGATTTCATAATCGAACTCGGATTCATTAGTAAACACACGGATCATGCAAGCAACACGCGGAACCAAAAGAATTAGTAAAAACATAAAACCCTAGCTAACCCAAGCATCATTAATTTAACAGCTGGAAAACGGCATGCCGTCTGTTCCTGCTCACAGCTACTAATAGGAAGTAATTAAGGGACAAACGAGTGTCAACGTGTCATTGTTAAAGTGACATTGCAATACAATTTAAGTCTACGATGAAATTTTTCTCGAAGTAATTATCTCAAACTCGAAGTAATTTGACTTACAAAAATTCATCGATGATTTGTTTAGTCGATTTAACTAAATGCAGAGCACTGCGATTCCTCTAGACCTTATTACAGATGTATTACCCATTAAACCCGGCTTTGAATCACAGATCGGATCCGCAAAAAAAGGGGGAGGAGATCAATTATTTGCTTTCCATTACTAAGAAGAAAAGTTGAAATGCTCCCATACATAAGTTATGAATAACACGTGAAAAGTCTTCTCCGCCTCCTCCGCTAGCCCCCGTCATTGACTGATTAAAACCTTAACGTGATCACATGACTCCTCTGTGTAGTTATGAAATGACTTAAAACGTATTATCGGCAGGACAAAATGGAAAGTCTTTCATTCTGCAATCATTAAATATTATATAGTTCTTAGAAATATAATCTGTTGGTCACTTGAGTGTGTGTGTGTGTATGTGTGTGTGTGTGTGTGTGTGTGTGTGTGTGTGTGTGTGTGTGTGTGTGTGTGTGTGTGTGTGTGTGTGTGTGAGTCGTGATGAGTACGAATAACCTCCAGGATCCCGACCTCCAGGGTCGATTCCCGTCTCGGCCATGTGTGTTTGTGTGGAGTTTGCATGTTCTCTTCGTGCCTCACGGGGTTTTTTTTCCGGGTTCTCCGGTTTCCCCCCTGCTCTAAAAACATGCACGGTATGTTGATTGGCACCTGGGAAAATTGTCCCTAGTGTATGAATGTGTGTGAATGTGAGTGTGTGTGTGCGATGGGTTGGCATTCCATCCAGGGTGTATCCTGCCTTAATGCCCATAGACGCCTGAAATAGGCACAGACTCCCCGTGACCCGAGGGAAGATCGGATAAAGCAGTAGAAGATGAAGATGATAAATGCACCGATTTATTCCCTGGAAAATCTTAAGCATCTTTTCTGGAGACAGGAATACGACATCACTATACTGTGCAAGATTATATTGCATTAAAGTTATAGTTTGGGTTCTACAGTAAAAAAAAAAAACCTTCATTTTGGTCATTTGGTCATACTGTGTTTCCATGTTGGTTTTCCCAGCCGTGTCCTGTGGGAATCCTGGAACTCCAGGCTATGCTAGGATCGTGTTCAGTGACGGAATGCACTTCTCCAGCTCGGTGTCGTACGCCTGCTGGGAGGGCTACAAAACCACAGGCCTCACCACTCGCCACTGCACCACCAACGGCACGTGGACCGGATCGGCTCCGGACTGCACAGGTTAGCACCGAGGCCTTCATTTTTAAATCAGTACCACCGACTCAAATATATTGATGAAAAGAAGAAAAAAAAAAGCAAGCTGTAATCTTGGATAATTTTTTCGCAAGCAATTCCTTAAAGTGTTGCTGTGAATGAACAGATTGCAGCGGAGCGGGATGAGGCGAACGGCATGCTAATTAGCGCCTATAGCTCCCATTCACTCTGGCATGCTTGATCATGACACGCCTCCATCTATTTTTGTTAACGGTTAATGAAAATGAGGACCCGCAAACTAAGATGGAAATATCATGTCAATTAGTGGTTACAAGCTTCCATTTCTATTATCGCTTAATACCCTTAATTGATCTATTAGATTCTAGCCACGATTGAAAACAAATAACGGTGTTTACCTGCTCGATCGTTAACCGTTTGTTGAAAACAAATTCCCTTCGAAACGACTTGGTATGTCAAGCTGAAATCCTTGTCATGCTCAGGATTATTCCACCATGTCCATCAGGAGAAACAGGTGTTTTCCACAGGTTTTGTTTTCCACCTGGACTATTTTTATTTATTATTTCTTTACGTCTGTAGTGATCGGTTGTGGAGATCCTGGTCCTATTGCCAGTGGAATTTACATGGGGAGCGAGTTTACCTTTAATAAGACGGTCCGTTATCACTGCAACCCTGGTTACATCATGGATCCTCCAGGCCGAGACACACTGTACTGCTCGAAAGACGGCACGTGGAATCAGACCAAGCCGAGCTGCCGAGGTAAAAACGCAACCAATAGATAGCATGATTATAGGGATTATTGTATCCCAAATACTACAAATGTGGGGCAATTTTTCAGCAAATATGAAATGTATTTCCATATTTATTATCTCTATTATTTCCATCTATTTCCATTCATTCCTTTTAGGTGGGGAAATAAATATTTGGGTTTGGGTAGACGCCCAACAACACCTTATAGTTTCTTTCATTCATTCATTCATTCATTCATTCAACTGAGCAGCAATGGGTTTAAGGGCCTTATTCAGAGGCCAAGGAGTGTCAGTTAAGTGTGGCTGGGATTTCAATTCATGATCCAGCTGTGAAGTAGCTGGGATGAAAATCAGCAAGTCAGCCGCAAAAGGGTTGGCAGAGAGTTCCTGCCTCAAATGGAGGAGTTCAAGATACAGGCGGCCTAAATGAGCTTCCTTCGCAAGGTGGGTGCCTTCCAGGGAAGGTGTCCCACCTGGAAGAGGTCTCGGGGAATTACCAAGGACATGTTGGGGGGACTATGCATCTCGACAGGCCTGGGAATGCCTCGGCGTCCCCCAGAGGAGCTAAGGGGAAGTATCTAGAGAGAGGGAAGCCTGGACATCTCTTCTTAGAGTGCTGAATCCGCGATCCGGTTCTGGATAAGGCGTAGAAAATGGATGTTTATATCAAAATCCCTTTACCACTAAGCTATATTCAGTATCCTGGTTACTAGAGTACAAACTGCAGGTTGTGGTAAACAGTATACTGGCGAGGTGATAGCTTAGGGGTTAAAGGGGTTGGATATTGGATCTAAAGGTCAGCAGTTCAACTGATAAGTAATATCACGGATGCTTTGCCAAAAATGCCGTCATTTTCCCGCCTGACACAATTCTTAAATAACTTCATAAAACTCAAAAAGAATTTCAACACATCGAAAAGTTTGAGTCTTTTGTTACCACAAAATGCTCTCCACTTCATTTTTTTTCTTATTTTAATACATTACGGCTTAAAGAAAGACGACACAATCAACACAATAAAAAAATCGCTTGAAAATCACTGGCAAGGGAATATTTGAAGTGAATTCTCACAATGCTGAACTCGAGTCGCTGGAATCTCCGCATGAAAAGCCTTTTTGATCTTGTTTCAATTTCTGTCTCCACCATTCTTCCCCAAGCGAGAGGATTTTTCACTTATACACACTGAAGGAATAATACCTGTGTGGAGGAAGGAAAAAAAAAAAAAGATTGTGTAAGATCTTGTTATCAGAAGTCAGGTTCTCAGGTTCATATACAGAGCAAGTCAACACACTGCAGCTTCTGATTCGGAGCTGTTTGATAGGTTGCGCTGCATGAGAAAAGAGAAGAGCACAAAGCTGTGGATGGAGAGAATAATTCATGTTAATCGTCTGTTTCGACTCTCATCTCATTCCAATGCACACATACCCTCCACCGCTTCCACGCCCAATTCTCCATCTGCAAATGGCAGGAAGAGAAGGTAGAATTGATGTGAATAATGCTAAAGGCTGACAGATGGAATTCAAACTTTTATGCTTATGCTCCGGTTTCCTCCCGGTCCAAAAACATGCACTGTAGGTTGATTGGCACCTTGGAAAATTGTCCCTAGTGTGTGAATGTGTGTGTGTGTGTGTGTTCCCTGCGATGGGTTGGCATTCCTTCCAGGGTGTATCCTGCCTTAATGCCCATAGACACCGTGACCCGAGTGAAAATCGGATAAAGCGGTAGAAGATGAATAAATGAATTATGCTTAGGACCTTTATTACAGACAACTCTACTACTACTACTACTACTACTACTACTACTAATAATAATAATAATAATAATAATAATAATAAAATACCGTTTTCTCTGCCTGCAGTGATTACGTGTGGCCAGCCCCCGGCTATCCGCAACGGGAAAGTGGAGGGCTCTGATCTGCAGTGGGGCTCCAGTGTAGCCTACAGCTGTTTCAAGGGTTATCAGTTATCTTCTCCTGGAATAGCCACGTGTGAGGGGAATGGAACGTGGCGTGGTGAGATCCCTCAGTGTTTGCGTAAGTATCAATGATTAGTTACGGCTGTCAAATCATTTTTGAATTTTGCATAATAATTGACCGGTTTGCACTGGGGTGCTGCTATTTTTGTGCCTATATTTGGTTTACTTAAAGGAGAAATTTGAATTGTGTTTACTGGGTTTCCTGCTTTAGTATGACATCATTCATTCCAACTGGATGAGATTCCTGTTTGTGATATAGCGCTGTCTTTAATAATAATAATAATAATAATAATAATAATAATAATAATAATAATAATAATAATAATAATATAATAATAGAATAATAATAATAATAAATAGTAAGTCAATAATATGGAAATGGACATTTGGCCAAAGGACAATTTATATATATTTATATATATAGATATATATATATATATATATATATATATATATATATATATATATATATATATATAAATATAATAAAAGTATTATATATCTATTTTATAAATATAGTATATATATATATATATATATATATATATATATATTATAATAATATAAATAATTGTATATATATCTATAAATATATATATATATATATATATATATATATATAATAAAATAAATATATATAAATTTTGTGCTGAGATTTAAATGTATAAAGAGAGATGGTTAACACCAGGAGGGAGTGAGTTCTATAGCTTGTGTGCTATAATAAAACTATGAAATGATTTTTTTTTCCATTTTATGTACTTTATTGATCCTGTGAAGGGAAATTCTTCTCTTCGCATATCCCAGCTTGTTTGGAAGAGCGCAGGGTTGCCCATGATACGGCGCCCCTGGAGCACAGAGGGTTAAGTTCAAGGGTTAAGGTCCTTGTTCAAGGACCCAAGGATGGCAACTTTACGCGCCTTAAACCACTGTGCTAATAACAGCGCAACTAACAAATAAAGTAAAATACAGAAAAGTGACACTGTAGAGAGATTTGAGTAATGCAAAGTAGTTGCTGACATTTGAAGGAAAAGTAAAACTACAGAAGGCCAAATGTTCCTATTTACTCTTAATGCTAAACAGCACAGGTTGCAGTATCTGTGTAAGGATGTGGGAACGAAAGAAATGAAAAGACTGGCAAAGAGAGGACGGAAAAAATGCATTGTGCAAAAAAATGCTTTCCTGAATGTTTTCTTTTCAAATTTTTACAAAGCTTTAAAATTAGGGCCTGCAACCGAGTGGTTTTTTTTTGTTTGTTTTTTTCTAGGAATTGTTAGGATGATTCTCTCCTCGGCTTTATTGATTTATTAAAACCGATCCTACAGCTTGGGATGTATGGTAGCGTTTTAGGTTTTTGACATGCATGTGCAAGATGCAGCCTTTGACAGGTCATTAAACTGCTGTGACATTTCCAAAACAAGTGTCAACATGTCACAAATGTGTCCTCCTGCTAGTTCTTACCGTTCGCAAGATACACGAGGTGCCTGGCCCCAATCTGCTTCTAAAGCCTACAGGTTTTTGAGTCTAATCCTTTGACACAGTGTCAGAGGAAATGTTAAAAGTGCTGGGAACTTCATGCCCCAAATGGCCTGTCATCTAAGGCTTTCAGGAGAAGGAAGAAGCAACTCTTGCAGAGTAGTAACAATCCTAGGAGCAATTCTGGCTGGATGAAAACTTAAGAAGTGCAACAGTCTGACAGACAGCACAAGAACATGAACAGCCTCAGAATTTGAATCTTTTTTTTTTTTTGCCGGTACACCTGGTGCATGAAATTCTTTAGCCCACAGATAACTAGTAATTCTTAAATATTTTGAAAGTTACATAGAGCGCAATGGCATTATGCCCTTGTTCTTTAAATGCTTAGAGCACATTTTTCTACATCATGTATTTTATAATAAATAATAATAATAATAATAATAATTCATTCATTCATCTTCTACCGCTATATCCGATCTTAATAATAATAATAATAATAATAATGCATTACATTTATATAGTGATTTTTTAGACACTCAAAGCACTTTACATTGTGAAAGAGGGATCTTCTCCTCATCCAACTCCAGTGTACAGCATGCACCTGGATTATGCGACGGCAGCCATAGTGCGCCAGAATGCCCACCACACACCAGCTTACTGGTGATGATGAAGCCAATTGATAGATATGGGGACGGTTAGGAGGCCATGGGCGAATTTGGCCAGGATGCGGAGGACACACTTTTACTCTTTTTCTAAAGACATTATTGGAGTTCCCGTCACTATACTGTGGTGTTAGAACCCACACCGACCACAGGGTAAGCGCCCCCTGCTGGCCCTCCCTAACATCTCTACCAACAGCAACCTAGTATTCCCATGGGTTGTCTCCCATCCAGGTACTAACCAGGCTCATCCCGTCTTAGCTTCAGTGGGCAACCAGTCTTGGGTGATATGGCTGCTGGCAATAATAATGACATCATTTAGCTGTTGCAAAACTTGCGGCTAAAAAGGAAACGTCAGTAATAGAGAATGATGACTGTGTAGTTTATATAAAGTGCTGTTATGCCATTAGGATTCCCAGGTGGGCTTGTTTTTATGACAACACTACTGTGTACAGATAAATCCGCCTTTACATTTACAGAAGCATTTGGCAGCTGCTGTTATCCAGAGCGACTTACACCTCAGCAATTGAGGGTTATGGGCCTTGCTCAAGGGCCTACAAACGGCAGCTTGGTGATAATGGGACCTGACATCTTAAGCCACTGAGCTAATCAAAGCCCCTTTATATATAAATGTGTGCCCCCCAAAGTTTCCTCGCCCTCAACCCCATGCACATTGGTAGATTAGCTACACGTAATCCCTCCCTATAGGTGTCCAAGGACAGACTTTGGCTTTGTCACACGCTCTAACCAGCTGCAAAACTCTAAAACCCTAAATTATGCCGGAAAAAAAGAAAAGTTTGGCAATAGGAAAGTCAGGTTTAATGTACAAAATTTCGGTTCGTGTGAGAAACTTAATATGTACGTGATGCGATCAGGGCTGCCATGTGCATATTAAAGGCAGCTCAATGGAATTAGGACGTTCCCCGAACGGCAGCCGCAGTGAACTTATTCAATTCGCTTAGATTCTAATTCGATTTAGCCGTACGGCAAACTTCGGAACGGGGTAGAGCAAAACAAACTGTTGTTAGCTGATTAAACATTGAATGCTAGATTGTATTTACAAGATGGTAATTACATTATGTATGAACAGTAATTATGTGTAGTAAAAAGTGCACTTAGCTCTGTAGCGCCGAGCTCGACGCGTCGATAAAGTGCTTCATATTTGATCGCCGGATTGACGGACGTGTTTGTGTGGTCAGCTGGGCAAACAACTAACAGACTGGAACTGATGTTAGATTTGTTATTATATCTATTATAAATTATATTATTTTAATTACATACGAGAGTGTGTGCAAGACTTTGTGTAAAATCCTAAGTTAAATGCTATGAGTGTTAAAATGTGTTCGAAAAGCTGTTTGGTGCAAAACCAGACGGAAAAAAACGGGTAAGCGTGTAGGACGGTCGCGTCGCTGTATGTCAATCATCCACATGTGACAGAGGCAAGTCAATCATCCACACGTGAGTGTACAAGAAGCAAAAGCACTCCAATGATGAATAGGTTTTTTTTTTTGGTAAATGGTATGTATTATAACAAGAACATAAACAACAAATTAATAAACGAGACATGTTTTTCTTTCCCAAGGTGATTAGAAAAGAAAGAACATTTAAGCTTCAGTCCCAGTGTTAATGGATTTAATGCCAATTTCACCAAAGACATCATTTTACAGTGGCTAATTACAGAGCACTTCCCGTCGTCCTCTGTTTCAAACGCAAGGTCCACTGGACCGAAATATCAATCCTACAAGTGGAGGAAAAGAAAAAAATTATAAAAAGAGCAGCCAATAAAAGTTGGGTTCAACCTGACTGATCACCTTAAGAAAATGGTGCTTTCCAGGACTTATATCCAAGCCTTCATGTGCATCCTTTTTAATAATGAGGGAAAAAATGGCTTGTTCTATGAAGTGAAAAGTATTATGTTTTTTTTTAAGTTCTTTATTAAACTACATAAATAAGATTTTTTTTTTCCTCCATCTGAAATTGTTCGTTCTGTAATCGGTTGCTCCAGTAGTAATTCAGAATCAGAATCAGGTTTATTGTCCAAGTGTGTTTACACACACAATTTGTTTCCATCTGTTTGGTGACCCTCAAAAGTACAGATAAGTATTACGCTATACATTTAGCTTAGCAACAAATCCCTTTTTTTTTTGCACATGGCGTGACTACTGTTGTATTGTGTGTACGGTCTTGTGTCCACCCCACCCCCTTTACACACATGTGCACTTTGCTTTTTTTTCCCTTTCTGTTTTTTTTACTTTAGAGTTATTTACAGTCCTGTGTCTTGTTAATTTATGTTGCCTGATGTACATGTTGGTCCTGTGGAAAGGTTTCACCGTATACTGCACTGTATATTGTCGAAATGACAATAAAGCCTACTTGACTTGACTAGCTTACAGACAGGACTGTACAAAGACAATACAGACTATATAAGACAACATGGCAACACGTATTTATACCCGACAACGCAGACTGTGCAAGACTATACAGCTTAAATACAATCACAATATACTGTATATTGTATATTTCCCTTTCTCATCAGACAACCAAGGGGACACAGTGGCTTAGTGTTTAGCACATTCGCCTCACACCGCCAGGGTCTGTGTTCGATTCCCGTCACGGCCATGTGTGTGTGGAGTTTGCATGTTCTCCCCGTGCCTCAAGGGGTTTTTTCTCCGGGTTCTCCGGTTTCACCCGGTCCAAAAAACATGCACGGTAGGTTGATTGGCACCTTGGAAAATTGTCCCTAGTGTATTAATATGAATGTGAGTGTGTTTGTTCCCTGCAATGGGTTGGCATTCCATCCAGGGTGAATCCTGCCTTAATGCCCATAGACGGCACAGACTCCCCGTGACCCGAGGGAAGATCGGATAAAGCGGTAGAAGATGAATGAATGAATGAATGAATGAATCAGACAACCACTATATTTATTACAGTTACAGATGGCAAGGATATCCATAGGAATAAAAATGGAGTAAAAATCGTTACTGAAGCACTGAGCACCTGGCTACATGCACAATACCTGCTTGGGACACACAAACAAAACAAAAAAAAGACTTTTGATATCTGTTTCTGTTTATTTGTGTCTTGTCCAGCGGTGTTATGCGGGGACCCTGGGACTCCAGCAGAGGGATACCGAGAAGGAAAGCAGTTTACCTACAAGTCTGAAGTATCATTTTATTGCCGCCCCCCCTTCCTGCTAGTGGGCTCTTCCAGGAGAATGTGTCAGGAGGATGGTTCCTGGAGTGGAATGCAGCCTTCCTGCATCGGTGTGTAACACTCAGAACAGCGTATTAATCAGGGTTTAATCTCCAGGACGGAGTATAATGTTTCCTTTATGATTGCAGATCCAGCATATAATGCGTGTAAAGATCCGGGAACACCGGCATATGGAATTCCACAGCAAGCTCAGGGATTTACGGTAACGTTAGTAATAAGAACTTTTGCAAAGCAGTTTCTTATGCATGCTGTAATTACTAATTCTTGTTTTTGTTTGTTTTTTTTTAAAGGTTGGAAGTAAGGCTTTCTTCAGATGCAGAAAAAACTACCATATCCTCGGTTCTACCACTCGAACATGCCTGGAAAATCTTACTTGGAGCGGGATGCAACCGGAGTGTGTCGGTAAGAACTTTTCATTATGCAAGAACTGAAGGAAAACAGGGAAAAGAAAAAAAACGAGCGTGAGAAGTTCAGAATTTGGGTGCGTGCCATCTCATTAGCATGATGATATATAGCTACATTTATTTATAAAGCAGTACATTACAGGTCTTGTAGCTAGTCCAGTGTTATTCCGCTCGTATGTACAGCTAGACCCCTTTACAACTTTAGATGGGATTATACACTGAACATGGCGCATACTTAAAATCAGTGACGGCTTTTCTGTCTCAAGAATCAGCAGAAAGTCATGTTGAAAAGTCATTTAATGCTAAGAAATATAATTATTTATATTTGCTTGTTATTTATTAATATATACAATTTATTAAACATTTTAATATTCTGTGTACCATATGTAGCCGCGCTCACCGATTATAATGTTAGGATGGAATATAAAAGAGGAGATAGATGTGTTTTATCAACAAAATAACACCCAGCAACGTGCATCCCCTCACACTTCAAAGCACTAAAAATGAAAATCAAGATTAACAAGACATTCATATTAAAAGAATACTTTACAGATTAAAATAAATACTAATAATAATTTTATTAAAGGGAGAGATTTTGATTATAATATAATATATATAATATATATAGTATATATATATATATATATATATATATATATATATATCTATATATATATATACATATATATATATATATATATATATATATATATATATATATATAATATATATAGATCGCAACAATAGATATGAATTAGATCGTAGTACGAGGTCATTTCCACCACTTAAACAAAACAGCAAAATAAAGTCACAGAACGCTAAGATATGAGTCAACTAAAAGCAAGATGTGAAGTTCGAATATTATTTAAGGTGCACTTAAGGCATGTAGACCTTATCTCCACCAACGCACTGTCTAATCCTGAAATGAATTCTCCACCTCATACACACACCCCTTACATCGATCTGTGCAGCTCACGTGTGCCGGCAGCCCGAGACCCCATCTCACGTGGACGTCAGGGCTATCGACCTGCCTACGCTGGGCTACACCCTCATGTACATGTGCCAAGATGGATTCTTTTTGGCCGGGGGATCTGAGCACAGGACATGCAGGCCAGATGGCCGGTGGTCAGGCAAACCTCCCATCTGCAAAGGTACTGACCCTCATCTGTGCTTTGATTAGGAAGTGTTTAGTAGCAGCATTAACTCTAGCGCTTCTGTTGCTAAGATTGGGATTTACGGACGGACGTGACGGTGTGTGTCGTGTCAGTGTGAAAACCATTTTTTTTTTCTTTGACTAAACAATGATTACACATTTCAACTTCAACAAAGAGGTTCCTGTGTATAAATGGAGTATTTTTTTAATGCAGTTCATTCTTTATGCAAATATCACTACAGAAAACCGCCTTCATTGTTGCTACACACATACAAACTACGCACATATGCACATGCTAATATATTAGAAAATGAATTTGCTGTAGAAATATTTTTTCGAAGCTACAGCATGATGCAGTCACCTACAGCGCACTCTGTAAGATGTGAAATATGCACCTTTTTTTTTTTTTAATGAACCACTGATCATTATCCCTCAACCTAAATGTAAGGACGAATGCGCCTGAAAATGTCAACCCCTCTGTTGACTTATGTCATTTATCTGCCTTCTAGTTGGGCCAAAAATAAACACCAAGGCAAAGGGAGACCCAGACATACAGAAAAACAAGATTCGGGGTATGTAACCGTTCCTTGCTGTTGCCACAGTTTCTACAAATCTATTTTTTAAAGTAAATGGATGCACTAGTATTTATTTGAAAGGTTTTTAGTTGCACTTACTTAATAACCTTCTCTATATATTAAAGTGTTTACGATGAATTATGTTTAAATCGTCAATTATCCTAGCTTAAACGACTCCTGGGTTTGTTCCAGTGCTGGTAAATGTAAACTTATTTATTATGTATTCTCGGTGGTTAACATGAAAAGAGTTGATTAGACCAAGTCTGATCAAGGCAATTTTATAGACGCATGTGAATTCTTGTTTATGAACTGCACAAAATAATTTATATATATATATATATATACTAATATATATATATATATATATATATATATATATATATATACTAATCCCCCTG
This sequence comes from Kryptopterus vitreolus, assembly GCA_030449085.1. NCBI lineage: Eukaryota > Metazoa > Chordata > Actinopteri > Siluriformes > Siluridae > Kryptopterus > Kryptopterus vitreolus. The sequence continues at coordinate 5,428,589 of JACRUU010000014.1, forward strand.
AGCATCTCTGTGTTCAGTGCCTGCAGATGTGTTCTCTTTAAACTCGGGCTGGACTGGTTTCTATGAGTACCTTGGCAAGAGGCAGACTGCAACAATAACAGTCACTGCATTCAACGCCACAACGAGCAGAGTCAATGTCACTCTACTAGAACAAAGCGGGGTGCAGATCAAGCTTTCAGGTGAGCTGCTAAAACAGCAATATGAAGGTGCAAATAACATTTCACTGAATATGAAAGAAGCTTCAGATTGGGTTTGAACGCTGTAGGGTTGTCCTGTATTAGTATCATTCCTGATAGCTAAATTGAATTCCATTCGAACGGTGTTTAACAATGGACAAAAGATACACATATAATGGAATATACATTTTGAAACCCATACCCGTTTAGTCCCTATAAACGAATCCCTCATGAAGGAAGCAGACGTGACTGTGGTGAGAGGAAAAAACTCACCATATAAGGAGGAAAATGTCGAGAGAAACCAGTCACGGAAAGGAAATTCTCTCTCATCACTGTTATAGTTCCATCGCTGTTTACCGATGGACACTCGAGTGCAAAACTGTTTGTAGCAGTGCTAAGCCATTGTTACAGAACTGATCATGTGCAGCCGTCCTCAGTAGCACTGAATGGATGAGTACTTCCCCCCCATAAAAAGAGGAACAGGAAGCATTTAATGTTGGAATTTAATGACGTAGAACGGTTTTGAGACGACTACATGCGTGTGTGTGTCTGTGAGTGTGTGTGTGTGTGTGGGTGTGTGTGTGTGTGTGTGTGTGTTTTCCTCCAAGATAATTTGTAGAATTCAACTGGAGTCCAAATGCTCCAACCCAGAATACATAAAAATGAGTAGTTACTATTGAAACAATACAATTAGAACAAATATAAAACTAGCATTTGAATAATTCAGAATTTCCATTGTAGAAAATTAAATCAGCAGCTTCTTGTAATTCAGTTTCAACAGGCGTGGTGTAATTTATAAAATTGCTCATGCCTGAACCATTTATTCATTTTACATTTTTGTTAAACAAGTTGATAAAGCTGAATTAATTTTTTTTTTATGTCTTCTGCAGGGACTTATAAAAAAGAGGAAAACCATTTGCTACTCAAAGTCTACCAAATACGAGGTCCAACGGAGCAGTACTTCAGTAAATTCAAAAATGACAACTGGGCTATGGATGGTTATGTAAGTACCACCAAATGACACTAGATTCTTATGGAAATGAGGGTTTTTAGAACCGCAGCGTGCGTTTTCAATATTGAACGAGTTTTTAGATCAGAAGATGAACAAGTTGTTCGATAGGAATTGCATTTTCGGATATTTACATCTAGATGGATTAACACATTACACATTACGCCGCATTGCAGTGGCAGAATACGCAATTTTATGTGAGCAATAGTTCTGGAAGAGATTCAATTAAAGGAAGGTTTTCCATGCTTCTTTCGGATGATGTTTGTCTTACAGAGTCGTTCCCTTGATGAGGTCTTTCTGAAACAGATTGGCTGCGTTTCTCAGTAAATTGAAGTGACAGACAAAAGCCGTGTAGAGTTTTCTGAATTCATTCTGCCGCTCCATCGGTAAAGATTATCGAGTTTTTTCAGGAAAGCAGAAGTGCCATGAACTTGTATGATGTGGATCATAAGCAGAGCTTTATTTTCACCAGTTTGGACTTTGCATCACTTTTGGGCAAGGCCATTTTGGTTTCCCGAAATTTTGTTGCCTGTATTTCTTTGCCAAGTTCTTATATTACATTTTGTAGTATGATCTGTGTATTTGTCAGTGTTTGGGAGAAACCAGTTACATGTAACGGCGATAGATATGTAATTTAATTACAAAATAAAAGTACAATTTGCTTACAATAACAGTTACAGTTAGTAAAAGTAATCCGTTACAGTTACTGAGAAAAAAATTTTAACTAAAGTTACTTCTGAGAAAGTTAAAGATTACAAATAGGGTTACATCTGAACAATTTCATGTAAAATCAGTGCTTTAGACTACACCAGTGGGTCTGCGACCCCCGGGAATATTATTTTCTGCCGTACTAGAATGAAGTATAATTGCACATCCAATACAGTGGGTGGCAGTGGCGCTCTCAGTCTCAGAGTATGCTAACTGTAACATAGCAAGCATCTAGCACTATTACATTTCCAAAGTAACCTTCCCAACACTGGTATTTGTACACTGTTAAATGATGGATTGTAATATCCCAGTACTGTATATGGGAGGCCAATAGGTTATTAGTAGAATCATTGGGTTGATGCCTGAAGTGGCTTCTTTCTTTTTCAGGACATTCTTTATTTATTTGTTGACCATATTTATGCAATAGATCGGATCGATTTCCATTTTTTCCCTCCGTTTAGGAGTAAGTAGCTTCATGGTTGAAAAGCTATAAATGAGAAAGTTGTAAGTCACACTAGATACATGTGTCTGCCAAAGGACAATGCTAGCTACAGTCAGCATCCTGTTCTTTATTCTTTTGACCGACAAATACAGTCTACATGAAGAAAACAGACCAAGAGTACACATTCAAAGCTGTTCTATTTGAATCAATTAATCACGAACCTGGGCAACAAGAATGAACACCTGTCAGTCACATGCTCTTGGTCACTTAAAAAAAATCTTTAATCAAAAATTGAGTGCTAATCCATCGTTGAAAATTTTTTTCGAATATAGAATGAAAATGAAAGAGAATTGAGCTTCTTTTTCCAATACAGTCAGAACAGACTCTACGTTTCTTCGCATAAGCTAGCTTATTAGAGTACTGGGGCCAGGGCAAAAGGTCAGCGCCGAGATCCCAGTATTGGCAACTTGGCAGTGCTAGGGCTTTGACCCTCAAGCTTCTGATCAGTAACTCAGGACCTTTAACCCACTGACCCAATTTTGCCATTCATTTAGTGTCTATTTTCCAAGACTGGCATTTGGTGAAACAATACTCACTCAAGCATGTGCTTGCATATATAACAGGGCTTTTATGCCATTTCCTTTTGTTTTCCTCTATTTCCCTCCTGATCAAGGTGACAGCAGAGTCGGAGAAGAAAATGTTTGTTTACCAAGGTCACATCCACAGCAAAGATTTTGGCAAGTTTCAGATGACAAGACAAGGTAAAATCTTTTCCATTTATTTATGCATTCCCTTCTCCTTGGAGAGAATAATAGCAATCTCGTTGACCAATGCATAGGTCTGTTTTCATCGCTTAGGCCCAGATCCACTCCAGGTGATCTTAGAACAAGAATTTGTTCTTGTCTGACTCATTTAGAAGCATCAAATTGTAATGCTAATACTACAATCCTCATGTTAGCGTGTCTAAGGACTGGCTTTAACCTTATGCTAAGCAGCCATAATCATCATCATCATCATCACCATTACCTGATGAATGCCCGCCCTTTTGTTTAGCACTAAGCATGGGACAAATATTTCAGCCCCAGTGGTGTTGTGAGGTACAGCAGAAATTCCCTTCAGCTAGTTATCAGGCTACGAAATGATAACACGGCTTTGTTTAAGCAGAAGATTAACGTCCAACTGCTTTCATCACTTAATGTTAGAGAATAACACCATGGGCTGAATAATCCCCAGCCCCAACGCTGTCAGAAACGCCTTTTGTTGAGGCATTATGGGTAACACTAACCCATGCAAACCAGACCAATATGTTGATAAATGTTTAAGCAATCAAACCAAATTTTTCCATGTTGTCTTATATTGATATGTTACACTGTATTGGTTGTACTTGCTGACATTTCGTTACACTTTCAGCTCTTGTGACAACAGATATGGATCCGTCCAATCCGTACTATGGCACGAACAGCAGCTCGGTAGCGGCCGCCATATTGGTCCCATTCTTCGCTCTCATTCTGTCAGGATTTGCTTTTTACCTCTACAAACACAGGTAAGAGCTGCTGAGTACTCTTCAACACAACAATCAACGCATACCAATATCTGCCAAAATGAAAAAATTAAGCTATATATGTTTATATACACAACATATCTATCAACAATCTATTTATTCTCTTTATGATAGAGACATTTCTGCCTTAACATGATCCTGATTGGTCCTCGAACTATAATTGATCTGTCAGTCAAGCATGTCCCGCTTTCTTATTCTTTTATTTGGTCAGTATCGGAATTTATTGATGTATTTTTAGACACATTTATAGACGCAGACCTGCACCACGCTCAGCCTGAGCCATCTAGCTCAACTAGCTCAAGAAAATCCTACTTAGATTATTTTTCCATTTTCGTGTCCAGTTTCCAGTTGGCAGCTCCGACACTGAGCCCGATCCTGTAGTGGTTATTGCCACACTACAACATTCCCATCAACACTGCTACACAATCCTTCTGCGCTCGCTTATAAAATATGAAACGAACCTGAAAAATAAATTAAGTCAAGCCAAGATGTTTTCGATTCCCAAACTCATTTAACGCAGAGATGAAAAAGCTGGATCGAGCGTAGGCACGGAGGTTTCAAAGACTATAGAAAACGCCGTCAAGAGGCAAAAACACAAGCACGGAAATCTGCTCGTTCATTCAGACGACAGACTGTACCAATTAAACACGCTGACGTGAATGCCAGGAAAGCTTGTACGGTGGACTTTAGTCCTGTGTCAATAGAAATAACTTGCGCTTTTGCTGCCTCATGGATGAAGAATTAATAAATACACAAGTTATAAAAATGAAATAATAGAACACAGATGAAATGCGGCAGCACAATCAAAAGCATAGGCGTTACATCTGTTGTAAACAGGCTTACTCGGAACACAAAGAGACTGATATTGGTGCTGACAGTAAAAATGTACGATTAAAAAGGAAGAAATAAACAATAAACTACTCACCCGCCCATTTAACTTACCTACCTTTTTTATTCCTAGAAAAAAAAATCAATAAGTAAAATGATTACTGGATAAACAGAAACTTATTAATTGAGATGGATTTGCTGTTTATTACACATTCTGACAATGTATTTGTTTTTTTCCAATAAGGGCCACTTTACTGTTTGTAAAGCAAAAGACTTCTGTCATTCCATGTCGTAAATACCAGTGAAGCTGCATAATAAAGCGTTCAGTCCTAGTTAGGTATTTATTAGTGCCGAATTTCTTGCTTTAACAAGCTTACATACGTCCCCTAAAGTCAATATCTGGAAAATGTCTATATCGCCTATATAAAGTCTATATCGCATACCCTAAACCAATTAATTCATATACTTACTATAGAGGTTCCCTCTTTTACAATGAAACCAAATGACATTTGGTTTAATTGTACAATTATTCTATTTTGAACATTCCCCCATAATTAAATGGCTACTATTACTTTAGTGAATTATAACATAAATATAATGCAATTTGTTGATTCTCTGCACACTGGAACATCACTAAGGATCATTTAGCCACTGACAGAATGCTAAGCGTTCTCAGTATCGTTTGAGAATAAAGCAATATTTATTGATGAAGTCTTTCATTTGTAAATTGCTCTGAATACAGGAGTCTGCCAAATACCATAAATGTTGTAAAAATAGATATGTGGTTGCAAAAGCCTGAAGTAGCTTAGCAACCTTATAATGTGACTAAATCCTCTATCAGTAATTTTATTTAACATGGGAAAAAAGATTAATAGGGCTATTTGGCTAAATTAAAAATATATTAAAATGGTGCAACAAATAGATTTTTTATTTTTATTTTTTGGATTAGCTTTCTGTCAGTAGATAAACGGTCCTACCTATCTCAATAGTTATACTGGAGAGAAATACAGCTGTTCACCTTGCTCTAAGTATTTCCAGTGTTAATAATGTTTCTTTGAGGTATCCATAGTACATAGGGTTGTCCAAAAAGGCGCTACCGCTTACATGGGATTGACTTTTATTTTAATAAAATAATAACACACACTATGTACACAAGTCCAAATGAAGCTAGTGCACTCCTTCGACCTGTACTCCTTGGTTATTAATGCATGTGGAAAGTCTTTTTTGTAATTTTTGTTTGTAAAAGTATGTAGTACTATATGAGTGGTAATATATTTTTGGACAACCCTGTACAACACGGTATAGTTTATCTGTTTTATAGTTAAAATTACAAAATTGCGAATTCTATTCAAATGCTGACTAACTGGTTCATCCGAACTCAATACTCAGGTCAAGTTGTAGTATAATATATCCTTAATTGTCTACATATATTACACCAAACTGTATACCTGAAAATAAGATCCACACAGTAGAAAATGAACGACAATGCAAGGAGATTTCATTCTGCTGTTTATCTCTGCGTGCACAAACTTGGGGTGCATGGGAGAATAATCAGAAGGAAAGCATTGGCGTGACCTCATCACAAAGTGAACAGACGATCTACGCAAAGCAATATCTGTTAAAGCCAGAGGTGGTTTTGGAAACATGTGCTGTGGAACTGAAATGGAAATCTTTGGCCACAATCACCAAAGAACAAAAAGGAAAAACATATCAAATAAATAAATAAATAAACACATTAACTATATGTTCAGCATAGAGATACACTACTTTGCTTTTGTGCGACAGACAATGGAACTGGTACATAGACGAGTGTATTAAAGTAAATATCATCAAGTTCTAGAAAGAGATGAGACATATAGAGTCAAATAAACTTCAAACTGAAAAGATACTGCCTACTGCAACAGGACAATACAACACACACCTTTTTATTTTGATAATTATTGATTAAATCTGTGATATGTGTTTTATATATATATATATATATATATATATATATATATATATATATATATATTAAATTAATGCATGTGGTAATATCTGCTAAAAAGGGGCACAAAATTGGGAAACATATTTTTTTGGAATTACGTTTATAATTCAAATATAAAGGCACAAAAGGCACTTTTTTGTTATTTGAAGAGCTTGTGTTCATTCTTCACTTCACAAAAATAAATAAATAATTGTTTCATGAATATTTCATTTTGGCAGAATCGGTCGTTCACATTTAATGACATTCTGGCCGTACCGGATGCTGCATTGTTTCACCACACTTTATGGGAAACTCCTGTGCCTGCCTAGAGATTGTGGCTGATTAACAGCATGATTGATGGCGGCAAATTTTCTAAAAAAGTTACCCTCCAAAAGAATCACGGTATTCTCTGTAAACTACAAACCTCTAAAGGAGACCAGAGCATTGGAGTTTTCCCACATTTTACTGAAGCAAGGGACAGATGATTTTGACATACGGTTAAAATTAATTGCCCGATATTAAAATAAATAAATAAAAAATTGGCAGGGCACGATCACAAGAGACAGATGAGAATGACAGAAACAAAGACGAAATCAGGGCCGGCTCCAGGTAAGAAACCTCAAAGCTAAATCGCTAGGCCACAATCCCTCAGCTGCCACAACATTCTCGTCCTCCATTTCATTCCATTTTTTTATTTTTATTTTTTTTCAAGTGTGAAACACCCCATGTGCTTCTTGCAAAGCTGTGAGGGAGGGGCTACAATGTGAAATCTGGCTCAAAAAATGCATGTCATTTATTTCGATTATTGCACAAGTTGTGTGCCGCCATAAATCATAGCACTGATGGGCAGCCGGCGAATGGGCTTTTACAGCTTTCCATCTTCTACGGCTTGCCAAACAGTGACCTTTTTACAGAAACAGAATTATTTTCGACCTTAATTATGGATGCTGAAAAAGAAAAATTCAAGGTACCCGTCCTTATTGAAAGAGACATTACAAACTAAACTATTCTCTATTTTCGTATATCGTTATTATTTATTTATTTATTTTTGCTTCTGGAGCAAGCAAAGGCCCAAAAGTTTGTGGCGTATAATGCATAATAATTTTAGCTAGCGGACCTAATAACCCCGCTCTTACTTACTTACTGTGTCACGCTCCAAAAGAGACTGGCAGTAGTTTAAAAACAGAGTTGATGTTACGAGGTACACTCCCCCATGCTAATGGCCTCCTGCTCAAACATCGGGCTCAGCGTAGGGAATTGACGAGGCTCTACGCTCCCAGGCATCTTTAACATTTAACCTTACCTCATTGTAGTGGAAAAGCGCAGCTGAGCGGCGGTGCACGTTAAATAGCTACTTTCAAATTATAATCACTGCAATCTTGATCTGTGTGCTGATGTGAAAAAAAATGATGTGAAAAAATTTCATTTCCCGAAAAAGCATGTTGATTTCACATCTTTTACATCATTTCACATTTTTTGATTTTTTTATATTTTTTTTAAAAAAAAAAAAATGTTGACTTTTACAAATCATATTTTTTTTAAATCCACCTCGCCACACCCTTGGATTAAAGGCATCATTTTATTCATTTTATGTTGTCGCTGAATCCAACTAAAGCTGGGCGATACGTCATAGAAATTGAATCTCCGATTTATTTAGACAAAATTTAGGATTTTGGATACCGTGGGGAAAATGTGGCATACACCTCGCCATTTAACACCGTGGTTTTGTTCGAGAGCACAGGTTTTGTTTGTCAGAGCACACCGCCATATTGTATTTCGTATTTCGCAAGTGTAATGTGGGGTGGGAGGCGGAAAACTACGGAGGTCGTAGTTAAAATTGTACAATTGGTTTTTGTTTTTATAAAGATCGACATAAATCATAAACTCATAAAAACGATTTATCGCCCAGCTCTAATCCAACACATCGAAATGTCTTTATAACAAACTGATAGTGGGGGGGAATACAGACATCTTATTCAATTAAAAGTGGCAGATGAGTAACTTAAACTGTTACCACTTTGCCTGAAGACGTCATTCTGTTCAATTGAATTTTCTTTCTATAGTGAATTTAACAAGGGAACTGTTTATACTGCTGCAAAGCAGCATTACATTTCCCTTATAAAGAGTGACTTGTCACATAACTGAGCAGCTATGGGGTTAAGTGCCGTGTTCAGCAGCCTTGGAATGGCACCCTGGTGTGGTTGGGATTTGAACTCGCTACATTCAGATCCAAAACCCACTGCCTTAACCACTAAGATCCCACCTCCATTAAGGAAGTCAACATCAGAAAAAAATAATGACATGAAGGAGTTGTGTAGCTCAGTGGTCTAAGGCGCTGGGTTACTGATTGGAAGGTCGGGGGTTCGATGCCACCCTTGGGTCCTTGAGCAAGACCCTTAACCCTCTGTCCTCCAGAGGGCGCTGTATCATGGCTGACCCCAGCTTCCACACAAACTGGGATATGCGAAGAAAGAATTTCACTGCGCTGTAATGTACATGTGACACACAAAGACTATTCTTCTAACATTCGGAAAACTTAAAATATCTTGAAAACACGTAAAACACATTTTTTTACGATAAGGATAAAAACCCACGTTGTCAAAGAACGCTAATGAAAGATGTAGTATTCAAAGCGGTTCAAACGAAAAGGGGTTAAAAATTAATCAAAAACATAAACAAGTCTAACCATCGTGTCTCTTCAGATGGCTTAGCGCTGGCATCGTTACTGACAATAAGAAATGTTATTGCATTTTCTTCATTCTACCACTTTAGACTTGCTGCTCACACAAATGACTAACCCTATGTGCTATCTACTAACGAATGTTCATTAGAAATCAAATATGATGCATATAATACTAACATCTATAGAGCTAGTATCTGGCCGACTTATATTAGCTAACCTTTCATTATCACAAAAAAATTCATTTTTGTATTGAAATCATACGAACCCCAGGCTTTCTAACCTCTCTTCCCTTCCCTCTCCCGTCACCCCTAACAGGACAAGACCAAAAGTCCAGTACAACGGCTACGCAGGGCACGAGAACACAAACGGACAGGCATCGTTTGAGAACCCTATGTACGACACAAACATGAAGCCAACAGAGGCCAAAGCTGTGAGGTTTGACACCTCGCTCAACACAGTGTGCACAGTAGTATAGCCCTCATTAGCAGCTCCAGACGCTGGCAACCTGCCAGCTTCCGTCATAACTGAATGCACTTTGGTAGGGATGCGAACTCTTTGCTATGAACTTTGCTCTGAACAATTTCAAGCATTGATGGCTTTTTTTTAAGACCTCAAAAGGAAAAAACAATGGAATCTCTCAAAACTATATATATATATATATATATATATATATATATATATATATATATATATATATATATATATAAATCTTCTTGGAGACTATGATTGCGTGCTGTCTGACACGGACGGGATTCTCAGAGCAATGAATAGCACCACTAACAGCACACATTGGGCGGAAGGGTTTTTTTTTGTTTTGTTTTGTTTTTAAATTCCTCCCTTTTTTCATGTCTTTCTTCCCCCAACCAATCAAATGAGCTCATTTCGGGAAGAAGCGAAAGTGTCTTTCAAAAGCCACACATTATCTTGCAAAGTGTATTTTCTTCAGTGAAGACAAAAGACGAGTATAACAGACACTGGACTCGTGTGGCTACAGGACATCTGCAAGAAAACAAAGCTACTGCACGTGACGGAGAGATCGAATTTTCCGATTCGTGGACGGAACGGGAAACTGCCGTGTGGGGGGTTTTGGGGGTAAAAAAAAATGAAAGAAAAAAAAAGCAAACAAACAAAAAAAAAATATCGCACAAATTTTGCACTAGTATAAGGAGGATGTGAAATGGGTTCATGGAATAAACATTGAAAAATAATACACAGGGTTACTGACAATATGTATATAAAACATTGTATTTCCATATCCATAAAGAGCATGAGGTCATGCTATGTCTTTCAAGAGAGCGCTCGAGTCTATTTTCTAAATTAGGACTGCAAATAAAGTTATCTTTTATGTTTACATAAAAAAAAAAATCAGAATGGTTATAATGACATACTTTAGACTTTGGAATGATTTTCTGAAAGCTTCCCATTTCATTTTAATCATTTTATTTCGTTTTTCTTTTTTTTTATGGAATGAAAGTAAACACACAAAAAAAAAAACATGTTTGTAATTCTGTAATCTTACAGACATGATGGTCTTCAATCCCAGTCAAATATAATCATCTGTGTTAAACGTCTTCATGATATTTTTCCCATGCAGTAATTCCATCCTGCCATCTCTCCCCCATTAATATCTCCTGTACCTCTTCTTCCACTCCTCCGTGATCCCGAATCAATGAAACATCAAACGTGCTCTCAAAGAAACACTGCCTTATTAGATTCATAAGCATGACGGGGCCATATTCACTGATCCATATCATTTTGTAGTTAGGAACCTATATGGCTTTACAGGTGCAGATTCACTGTGATTTTACTCTCTTTGGTTGCTGGCTTTCTTATTTTTTCCCCCCAACATGCATGTAAATGCTGTTTAAGTTTTTTTTCTTTTTATCTGCAAACAACCTGAAGCCAAATTCGTTCTGTGTTTCCAAAAGTATGTTGTCATACGCTGCACTGGAGAGCTTTCCAAGATAATAATTAAAAAAAGAATAATAATAAAAAATAAAAAAAACACACACAAACACTTGCTATACACTACAGCCATGTGACCATGCTGACATCACAACCCTGGCATTATATGCACACAATGCTTTTGCAGTAAACTTGCTTTTAGAGATGACAATTTTTTTTTCATTGTTTACCGGTCTGGAAGAAATGCAGGAATTAACTTTTTTCCCATTTAAAAAAAAAAAAAAAGCTTTCAGACAAATTAAGGCACAAGGGTTGGGTAAGTTGGACCTGACCCATTATTAAGTTATTAAGCATCATAGAAGTATTAACTTTACCCCTCACTTTATATTGCCAGATATCCCAAATCATGCCTATCTTCAGGCTTGCTGCAATAACGTTAACACCCCCCCCCCCACCACCACCACCACCATCATCACCATCACCATCACCAGTGTAAAATAATCAACTTACAAGCTGTAAAACTGCATTCAAACCACAACCATGTCATTCTCTCCATGTGCTGCTGACTTGAAGTAGGTGCAAAAGAAAATGGTTTTGTACAGAAATCTATTTTTTATGAGGAATTTGTAAAATGATTAAATATGCTGTACTTTTTTGATTAAATGTAGTTAAAAATTGTTAAAATAAATGTTTTTACTGTATAAAAAAAATGTAAATTAATGGTTTATCTACCTGTAACTATATATATAAATATACATATATATATATATATATATATATCCATGGTTGAAACATTTTCCAGCATATGTGAGTATGTACGAGCTTTTATGACACATCTCGCTCGTATGTGTTCTTTGACGTGAGGGAAAAAAAAACCCCTAGAGATCTGTACTGCAGGTTGTTCAAGTACACATATTTTCCAAAATATTACTTCGGATAAATATTAAAGTATTTTAAAATATCCGGTTTCGTTGCAATTTAAAGACGACACGAGGTAGTACGGAGCGTTTGCTGTTTACACGACCGAGTTATCAGTTATCTGGACAACTTTCTGGTCGAACAAACCTGAATGGCTCAAAAATTCTGATCATGCTTCACAGCACAGTAAACTTTTTTTTTTTTTTCCAGGACATCAGGTTGTAAACAAGTTACCCGAAAAGGAAGAAAAAAAAACAACAAGCAGCAAGTGTTATAAGTGTTATAACACGGCTGTGTTATAAACCTGGCAGATAATCACCAAGGAAACAGCTATAGGGAGAATGCTTCTTTAAGTTGTAGGATGCTATGAGGAATCCCAATAAATTCATTTCAGCAAATGATTTGCATATTTCCACTTTAAACATCCAGAGCATGACGATTTCACTATAACTAGCGATGACGCGTGAAGTCACGCATGTCAGTCTTATTCAGTCGACTGTACTAACTGAAGATGCCTCGGAAACATCTTCCGAATAACAAACCCTAGACAAATATGGGGCCTCGGATTTAAGAGGAGTAAAATCGCAATAACAAACAGGTGAGTTTTAGAGTATCGGGTGAGTTACTCCGGAGTGATTGCCAACTCTGCCCCGGATCTGTCCCGAGCCATTTAACCTAGGGCAAATCCGCTCGACAGTCACAGTTCGTGAGAAGACTTTTGGTCTGATGCCTTTGGAGAAAAGCCTTGATGACGGATCCAAGCACACCGGGAACGCAGTAGCATTTTACTGATTCGACCCAGTGCCATAACGACCACAGAGAATGATGCAAGTGTGACTATTCAAAAGTGCAAGAAAGTCACCTGATGGCCCGGTGTGGTGTGGTGTGTTATAAACAGGCAGTGTTTTGGAAGGTTACTTTGGAAATGTAATAGATTACAAATTATAAAGTACCCTATTCAAAATTTAGTAACTTTTCAATGCCTTCATAAAAGTAAAGTAACTGACCTCATTTGATTACTTTCATTTGGCCACTAGGTGGCACTTTAAGTTAACGTTCTAGGAAAAAAAGTTTCAAACTCGCAAAAAAAACAAGTTATATTTTTTGAAATTCTATTGAATAAGATTGTCATCATCCAAATCAAAAATCACATTTCAGGTGAAAATCATGTCGTCGTCTAAAGCACAGATTTTACGTGAAATTGTTCCGACGGGACCCTATTTGTAATCATTTTCATACGTAACTGTAATTTAATTACGCTTTTTATTCTAAGTAACTGTAACAAATTACTGTCGAATTTATTTTGTAATTAAATTATGGAATGCCGTTAAATGTAACTATTTACTCCCTAACACTGTAGATAGGCTACAGCTAATAAAATAATTAAAAAAGCGCATTCTCCAGGCTGAATATATCAGTGTTGTTTAGAATACAAAGTTCGATCACTTCTCCACTAACATGTCACAATGATATATTCATGCTGGAAATTAAACCCTATTAGTATGTATATTTTGTTTGCTTTTCAGGAGGTCAGAGCATTATTGGTTTTTCAGGTGTGAATACCAGCTGAATATATGGTTTAGTCAAAATCGAGCACTTTGACTTAATTACTTTTCTCACAAAAGACTTGGATCGAGTCAATGATATCGATCGGCGCGAGCCTCACTGAAACACTAGACAAATGTTGTCTCATCAACCTTTGTGCGATTCTTTTTGGATTCCGTAAATGTGTGGCCCTCAAAGTACCGGACATAAAAACCCCTGGTCTTTGCAACATCATTTGGTTAGTTGACTGCAGGGTTTAATGGATCACACAGGGGACTAATAAGAGTCCCCAAACACATTATTGCATTTGTGTATATGTGTTAAAATCTTATTGTATGCTGTTTAGTCCACATTTGTCATCGTCACCTTATCCTGATCATTGCATTTAGCTGATTTATTTCTGTTTACAGCATTTGGCAGATACCCACTTTCTATCGGGTTACAGTAAAGGGCCTTGCTCAAGGGCCCAGGTGTGGGCCCCGATTTGAACTCATGGCTTTTGGATCCAAAGACAAATGCCTTTACCGCTAAAATACGTATCGAACAATACAGAAACATCCCTTGTTGATAACTTGTGAGCTGAAAAGAACAATGGCGTAATAAATTGGCAATATAAACGCCTTTGACATACGACTAGGAGCATTGATCGCACAAAGAATAAATAAATAAAGCCGACCGTAAAGCTGTTTTAGATTCAATTTGGCATGAACACAGGCGTCTTACACCAGGAATGATAACTAGATGATTATACTTTGTAGTCAATTAATTATTTAAATATTGAAGCCGGATATTTAAATCCAAAAAGATAAAACATGCATTTCATCCCCACGTTCTTCCTTGGTCACAGGAGAGCAGCGAGCTAAAATAATCTCACTCTATATTTAAGCCCTACAATGGCGAACACGGCTGTTTCAATAAAGGCGCAAGAAGACTGACAAAGTGTGGATGTTTTGCACGATCCTGCTCGAATGGCATGCATATCATTATCGGTCCTACTGAGGAAAGGAAATGCTGCTGGTTTTTATGCACACGAGTGTATATATATATATATATATATATATATATATATATAATATAATAATCATATATATATACAGAATCACTAAAAAGGGAAAATACTGTAGGAGTTGTTTTCCTGGTTTCAATATAAGGTGTTAACATTAGCTTTTATCTCAGCCTTTATGTTAGTTTCGGGAAAATCTTCCTCAAATATGCCCAAGGCAGAAGATGTTCAGTGCAGTTGTAGCTACAGTGCCACTTAAATGCAGAGTGACTTTGAATGTTTAGGATATTTTGGGCTAACTGCTAGAAAATCAGATTTTACAGTTTGGCATCACAGTTTGCCTTCCTGTCATTCACATTCAGCAGCATGCAAAATTGGGTTCCAGCATTTATAATTAAAATCAGGCGTCTTGTGTAAACACTTGAGTTGACTGAATTGCACTTGTTGTTAATCCTTTCCAAGTGAGCCTTTTGCTTGGAATTGCTGGAAGAACTGTCTGACACAAAACAGTTTGTGTGAACATTAAATCCTCTGGCCAGTCAGCACAATTTCAATACATGCATTATAGCGATATTCCCATTACGAGATGATTTAAACAGAGCTTCATAGCGTTTAATGTTTACTGAAATAATAATGCATTCTCCAGTACATGCAAGTATTTTTACCTCATTTGTTTTTTTTTTTTAGGGACCTTTCTAGAATCTCCATAAATAATCATGATAGCTGAAACGAATTATAAACATGATTTCCAAAGGAAATTAACCTTCATTTTTTTTAAATAAATATATTTTCATATATATTTTTTGCTGGATAGATTTCCTGCATAAAGCAGTCAAATCCTTAACAACAATGCAGCAATGTAGAAAACTCCGTTTTTCTTTTGTGTGGTGGCGTCTTCATTATACTTTCTTGGTCCTTTTTCTCTATAAAGTTATTCTATGAGTTCAGGAACAATTCCATATGTATTTTTTTCTTCTTCTTATAAAAGTATCGACAAGAAAAAGATGTATGGATTTCATATAACTCCATCCCACTTAATCGAATAGAATTGTTCTCCTAAAGTATAGGAAGAAAGCAGTACCGCACTGCATCCGAACGCATTGTTGTTAAGGCATCAGTATATACAATAAGTCTATTCCTAATATAGTACATTTGGAGATAATAAGATTCCCATTCTTTTTGATTGATAAGCCATCACTGTATAAAACACAAAAATCACGGTAGGTTGATTGGCACCTTGGAAAATTGTCCCTAGTGTATGAGTGTGTGTGTGTGTGTGCCCTGCGATGGGTTGGCATTCCATCCAGGGTGTATCCTGCCTTAATGCCCATAGACGCCTGAGATAGGCACAGGCTCCCCGTGACCCGAGGGAAGATCGGATATAGCGGTAGAAGATGAATGAATGAATGAATGAATGAATGAATAAACATAAAACATATGAAGCTTATATGATGCCCAGAAAGGCAACACAAAACCCCGAAAAACACCACAACCCTGCAGGAAAGTGTAGCTGGAGTTCTCTGCAGTACTGCCTGCATATACTGGGATCTGCATATACTGTAAAAAAAAAAAAAACTAACAAAAAACATTTTACCCAAGTTCTCTTTACGTCTACAAAGCAGTATGTATAAATGTAATACGTAGAACCTTGATCCCTGTGGTATGGCCAACGATTAGAAAAATGCAATCTCCTATAGAAGTAATGGAGGAATGTAGTGCAAGGATTTATATTATTTTTAGTTCAGTGTAAATATACACTGAACAATTACAAAAAAAAAAATTCCCCATGACAGTGGCAGCATATACATTTTATGTTTATAATCATTTTATTCCTTCCCTCGGGTCATGGGAGCCGAGGGAAGATCGGATATAGTGGTAGAAGATGAACGAATGAATCATTTTATTTTTAAAAAATGATAATTCGATGTTTTAATGCAGTTTTTCCTCTGGGAATATACTGTACGAGATTAAATGTCTCTCTCTTAATGGGGCACCTGCCCTCGTTTAACACTGATGTTTGAACCTCCCACACACACACACACACATACACACCCACACACACACACACACACACAAGCACAGAGTTCATTACTATGAGGCAAAGACAGTGCCAGAGATTCCTTATCTAATATTGAAGTCTTGTATAAAGAGCAGAAGTGGTTTTGGCCTTGATTTGTTCAATAACAGGATCATCATATTATCACAAGAATTGGAAGCGTTTCAGCAGACGGCTTTCAACAGATGCCGTGATTGGAATCAAATTTTGCCTTTTGGTGCGGAAAAAGGCAGAACGCTACAAACAAGTAGCTCAGTAGTTAAGGCTCTGGGTTACAAATATTATAACCCATAATAAAGTTCACTCGTCCTCGTTTTCGAAGGTTGACTCAGTGGCTCAGGCTCTGGCTTACTGATCGGAATGTGGAAATACAAGCGCCAGTGTTGCCAAGCCGCTACTATTTGGGCTCTTGAGAAAGGCCCTTAATGCTCTGTGCTCAAGGGCGCTGTATCGTGACAGATGCATGACATCTCTGGGATTTGTTAATAAAGAATTTCGCCGTGCTCTAATTCTATTCTAAGAAATGCGTATACGCTGCCGAGTCATTTTTTTATTAGAAACGCCAGGACGTCGCTCATGAAATACAAATCCCATGACATCAACAGCAGTTCTAAGAGAGATTGAACAGGAATAAGAGAGAGTCAATAATTCATATAACTCTTTACAAATAAGGTGAGCAGAAAAGCATGTTCAAATTCAGCATTGACGCAGATGATCTGCAAAAAGGGCAAAACCAATAAAGTCAAAAAAGTATCTAGTATCATACAAGCTAAGAAAAACTGGACAATTCTTCCTGAAACTTTTCCCACAATGCTGGAGGTGTACACCTGTATTGGACACCTTTGAGGTCCAAACTTGCTCCAGCATGACAATGCTCTTGTGCACAAACCCAGCTCCATGCAGATATGCTCTATACGGTATGGAGTGGGAGATCGGACGCCACCCCAGACCTCCTTACCGCCATCAGTACCTGATATTATTAACATCCTTGTGCCTGAATGAGGCACAAATCTTCACAAATCCAGAGCGCATGTGTCAAATTAAAGGCCCAGGGTACAGATGTGGCAAGAGCTTAAAAGTTGTATAAAAATAAGGCTATGCTGCTTTAAAGCATGCATTAACAACAAACTGCCACAATGCAAGTGACTATGTTACCCACGAAGTGACGGCATCCTGTCACTAGATTGCAGTGTATCCCACATCAGCGCTTACAGAGGGCGATTTCTCGAATAAGCTAAATTTTTGGCACTTCTAAGAAAGATGTGAAAGCGATGTTTGTGCATGCTTGTGCTTCATGGAGAAAAAGCGGTATGTATTTTGTGTTATGAGGCGGCGGCGCTCAACAGAGACTATATACTGTCTTATAGTTACAACTTTAATGCTGATGTGGCCCACGGTGACAATAAGTTTGACATGCTTGCTCTAGAGGAAACAATCCGGAAGGACATATTGGACATATTCAGCTCGATGAAAACCAGCTGGAAAATGTTCACCAGGATCTTATCAGAACAGCAGGAATCAAACCTCAGCATGATGTCGAACTTTCGCAACCCTGTTTTGTAACAGCAGTCAACAATGCAAGCCTCTTCAGCTTTATATATATATATATATATATATATATATATATATATATATATATATATATATATATATATATATATAAAGCTCAGTTCCATCAAACAAATCATCATTGTACTTGTCAGTTCTGATCAATGGACTGGTTCCTCACATGGTAAGAGTGATGTTGCTTTTGCTGCTTCCTTTCATTTACTCGGCAGCTGCGGTGTGATTTTTGTCATTCTTTCTCTGGCAACATCAATCTGAGTTTGACCTGAGGATGATGAATGTTTTTTCTTTTCTGACTTTGTTTTTTTCCTTCATTGCCATAGGTCAGTGTCAGGCAGACTGCTTTTCCAAACTGTTGGGTTATAAATTAATTCTTTTTTCTTTTCACCCATTGCATTGTTTCTATGACCAATTAAAGAAGCCAACTACAAACCCATGTTTTCAAGCCAAGTGCAAACAACAAAAGTATAGAACATATCTATTAAAAGACATATGATCAGACATTTGATAATGCAAGGGGTGTCAGATAGCATTGTTTTCAAATAATTATTATTGCAATCTGTTTACAGACATAAGCTAATATGAATATATTACCCTCAGTGAATAGATAATGTATTCAATACGATTGCATGATTTGTGGAAATGTGATCCTGCAGGAAATTAAAGAGAAAAAAAAACACTCAGGCTAAATTAAATCATTAAATAAACAGATATAATGTTTGTGGGACAAGAAAGATCACATTCATTAATGGCAATAAGAGTCGCAATAAATGACTTCCTCCCTTAATTCATTCATTCCTTACTCACTTATAAGCTTCGATCTCTAAACTTTTGTAGTTTCCTGATCAGGGTTATAGTGCATTAACTCCGGTTATTAAATTCTGTAAATAAAATAAAATAAATAAAATAATAATGATAATAGTAATTGCACAAGAGGAACTAAATAGTTCTGCCCTAAATAGCAGAGTTGCACAGTATATTGGTACCTATCTTTATTTTACGATTCAAATCTGAAATATACTGTATATAAGAAATACCTATTTGAGAGTTTCTCCTTTACTCCTGTTCCGAGGATCCTGTTTTTTAAGATTTCTAAAGAGCAGGGTCGACCTCGCTGCTATGCATGACAGAACGTTCCATTAATTAGCATCGGCCGCCACTGGCTGATGTGGTAGTGTCTGACTAAACTAATGCAATTTGGCACCTAGATTTAAATATGCGGCCCATACACATTCAGAGTGTGCTGACTGTAACCTGCTGCATTGTAGATGAGACTTCAGGACAATTACAGGACAATTAGTTCTGGTAGAAATTGAACAGGATTTTAAATTCTAAGCAGGTATACAGACAAAAGTCAAGTATTAGCATTTAATAAAAAAAAAAAAAGAAAAGTAAAAAGAACGATCCGAACGAAACAACTTGTGTCAGTCTGGATAAATTATTCGTAGGTAGTGTTGGGAAGGTTACTTTGGAAATATAATAAATTACAGATTACAAATGACCCTATTCAAAATGTAATAAGTCGTGTAACTTTTCAATTAGTTTATAAAAGTTAAGTAACCGATAACATTTGATTCTTTTTTGATTACTTCATTTGTCCACTAGGTGGCACTTTAAGTTAACATTCTAAGAAAAAAGTTTCAAACCCACAGAAGAGATAGGAAAAATTTTGAGAAACGAAACTGTGTCGGAATGTTGATGGAGGAGAGGGTAATGCTTATTATGCTTTGCCATATTTTTTTTCACCATATTTCACCATATTTGCGTGGATGTTTACTTATACTTTATTCTAGCACAGCAAAAAAAAGTACATCCACTGATTTTACATGAAAATTTTTCAGACGTAACCCTATTTGTAATCTTTAACATTTTCATCATTTTCATAAGCAACTGTAATTTAATTACACATTTTTCTCTCAGTAACTGTAACAAATACAGGGAGGGGGGTATCTCAGTGATCTAAGGCGCTGAGCTACTGATCGGAAGATCCAGGTTCGAGCCCCGGTATGGCCAAGCTGCCGCCCTTTGGTTCCTTGAGCAAGACCCTTAACCCTCTGTGCTCCAGGGGCGCCGTATCATGGCTGATACCCTGCGCTTTGACCCCAGCTACCAACAACAATCTGGAATATGCAAAGAAAGAATTTCACTGTGCTGTAATGTATATGTGACAAATGAAGGCTATTCTTCTTCTTCTTCTAAATTGCTGTTACATTTATTTGGTAATTAAATTATGTAATGTCATTACATGTAAATAGTTCCTCCTCAACATGTCCTGTAGCTTTCTTATTGTAGTATGAGAAATGTGCCTGCCTTCACATTCTTTGGTATTAATATTAACTGAAATCTTAAGTAACTGCTTTTTTTTTTCTTGAATGCTCACCATTATCAGAACTGGTGTTATCACTGGCAGATACATTCTCTCCTTTATCATGCTTGTGTTAAGTAGAAATAACATTTATTTGCTAAATTTACAAGACATAGCTCACTCAAATTGTGTCGCAATATGTGATCACTTGTCTTGCCGAGCTTAAGGCGTGTGAAATTATTATCATTAAAGAAAATGACATATCTCAAGCAAGAGAAAATCAGCCATGTGTACAAAAACAGTTATTTATTTATTTTTCCATTTATTCATCTGTTTCATCGGGTTTGACTGAGATATGAATCAGCAATAAATAGGTAGCGGCAAGGTTACTGACGGTTGGTGCCTGATGATTTATTTTTTTTTACAGCTGCTATTATATAAATAAATGTGTTCCATCTAAAATATGTCACATGCTTATATCTTGAAATCAGAATAAAGTTTGTATCCACAGATCAGGATGAAGCCTATTTTCAGCTCAACTCGGTTTAATGAGGAAGCCTTTTCATTGCCGTTCATAATTTGGTTTGTAAATATTGGATATTGAGACTGAAAGAGGTAGAAATTAATTCAAATTAACATTAAAAAAATGCATCTCTGTTATGCCACTTCATTTGAATCTAATAAAGGAATGAAAAGCAGACTATACAGACTGTGTAATATGGTGTCGCTTATCATCAATATCAATCAGATGCTACAGTTTTTAAAATGCGGCACTTCTTTTTTTCGGGATGCTTTAAGGCTTCTATGTATTCATTCATTCATCTTCTACATCCTATTCTATGTCCGATCTTCCCTCGGGTCACAGGGAGCCTGTGCCTATTTCAGGCGTCTATGGGCATTTAGGCAGGATACACCCTACATCACAGGACACACACACACACATTCATACACTAGGGACGATTTTCCAAGGTGCCAATCAACCTACTGTGCATGTTTTTGGACTGGGAGGAAACCAGAGAAAAAAAACGTAAGGCACGGGGAGAACATGCAAACTCCACATGTTGTGGCCAATGCGGAAATCGAACCCGGACCCAGGCAGGTGTGAGGCGAACGTGCTAACCACTAAGCCACCGTTTTCCTGCTTCTATGTCTTATATGAATAATAATTTTCTACCCTAAAAAGCACCACAGAGTTGTTGTTTTGAGACCAGCAAAATAAATCTGTTAAAGAGTCTACATTATAACATACACATGTGTATAAAATGTATTTATGCAATTTTAATAAATACACAGGATGTTTTTTTTTTGTTGTTGTTTTTTTTTTTTTGTTTTTTTTATAAACCTACAATTTTGTCTACCCCACAAAGCACGCTTTCCCCTGCAAAATCCAAACAAAGGCCTGAGGTTAAGCCTTTGTGTTCACACCAATGTCGCAGAGCACAGCAAAGGATCAACACAACTAATCTTCTGATGATTCAGGCATCCTTTCCAACTCATTTCACATGATTTAAATAATTCAAAGCTAAGGGTCTTAAAAATTCAATCTTTCTGGCAAAAGCACAAGAAAAAATATATATATTTCCCCTAATCTGCAGTCCCTACAACAGTCAGATTTGTCCCAGGCGCTAAAGAAAGCTGGGTTGAAGAACGTGCAAAACATGTAAGCTTTATTACTGATGGACTTGGTCCGTAATAACCATCTGAAAAAAAAATGACGGGTGACTAATCATTTCTAGTCCAGCGTGTGTATTCTGATGAACAATAAAGCACTGACAGCCTTGTCCCAGCTGAATAAAGAATGAACAGAATCACGCCAGCCTGCACTCAAATCCTTCTTAATCTAGGAGCCAACTAAGTGTCTTGGGGAAAAAAAAGACTCCTGCATTTTCAACCAACTACTTAAATGTAGCATATGTTGCTTAAGTCTAGTTACACACACACACACACGCACACACACAGTATTTTTCTGAGCATATTTTATTTGCTACTTCTGTGTAATAACGAAATTGGTTCAATGGTTCCCTATAAAATGAAATAAAGTAAATAAGCAAACTTTTCTCCAGATTTATAGTAATTTGTAAAATTCAACATTCCACTATGGTCTTTTTTTTAAATAAGAATATATTTGAGATCAGGATCATTGCAACAACAAAAAACACGTTATTGACGAGGATTTAATCACTCAGTAAATAGTAAATGTACAAGTGAGCAGAAAATGTGAATCTTTAGGTTCCCACTGGTTTCTGTGGGCCACGAAAAGGAATCTGGAAAGTACAAGCACAGACTTGACCCTGGAAAAGTGAGGAATGGATAAATGAACTAGCAGCCTCCTACACTTTCAACTGGTCTAAAAGTGTTGAAATGCTCCCAGAAATGCAGAAAGATGCCAAAGACAAATGGTGCAAGTAAAATTTTAGCCAGCAGTAAATTGTTGTAATTCTAGTTGTGGTAAAAGTATCTACTTTACAGTATTCCACCAAAAACACAAGGCAAAACAAAATTACTACTTTTGGCAGACGCCCTTATCCAAGCAACTTACAATTGAGCAATGGTGGCTTAACGACCGTGATAAAGAGCCCTCTAGTGGCAGCATGGTGGTGGTGGCGGGATTTGAACCTGCAATCTTCTGTTTCAGAGAAAAATGCTTTAACCATGAGCTACCAAATGCACATGCTCTTAAGTCAATACACATCAAAACACACTAGTGCCATGCGGTTAAGAGCCAGCTAATCCTTTAAGACAAGGATCCTAATTACAGTGCTGTAGGCAATACTGAGTCATGAATCATTTCGGACTGGGCCGAACAAAGAATGGATTAATAATTACTAATTAATTTTTTTAATTAAAATAGATTTTTTTTAAATGACCACTTTCACCTATGCAGAATTCCTGCACTTGTCTCAGTTTATTCCTATAAATCAGTAAATGATGTTCCCACTGTTTCTGCATTAGTGAGAGTTCTATTGCTTTTATGTAATTAAATTAATAATCAGATGACAGCTGGGTGATATGAATCTCAGATTTTTTTTAACAATATAAAATTTTGGATAGAGTGGGGAAAATGTTTCCATTATTTGTATCTGTTTTTGGCTGGTGATTTGGGGTTGCTGTTGTCATGTTTATCCCTCAGCGCCACACATAAATCTCCTCATTAAAATATGTGGTTCTGTTCGAGGTGCTGGAATAAAGTAGTCCTGCTGCTTCCTTTAGTTACTTTAGGCAAATTTTACAGCGGGGCTTTGGCTTGTTGAACGACTGAAGTTGCAAACCCGAACCCTTTCCATACGACTGATGAAACCGCGGCTATCTTGGAAACGAGCTCTTCGGATTCGTCAGAGTGTCATGTTGTATTTCGTATTTCTCGAGTGTAATGTGCGGCGGGAGGCTGAAAACCACGGAAGCTTGCTGTGTCAAACCAAGGTGAAATCGTACAATCCATTTTTTGACATGGACATAAAACCATAAACTCGAATTAATCGACAATAACGATTAATCCCCAGCTCTAAATCAGATCGTAAAATAATATACAGCAGTTACACTGTGTAATAGGCACATTATTGCACATGACAATATATAGACCCCATTTCGCACACTGCTCCACCTAAAAATAGTTTTATATGTCACTGTTCATGTAGCAAAAAAGGGTTGGAGGCCACCGCTTTCTGAGACAATCAGAACAGAAATATTTCATCATAAAATAAAGATGTTTCAGTGACCAGAAAAATCCTATAATATAACAGGGCCTTTGCCTTTCACATTTCATTACAAAACACTGTGTTTCATTTAATCCAGTTTCTGAATATCTCGTAATTAGCAAGTAAATCAACATCCAGTAAAAAAAACAATCAAAAAATACAATACAATACAAAAACAGCAGTAACGCAAATACTTAAAGAAATTAGATAAAGGACACTACAGAGCCTAAAGTGTAAATACAGCCTAAAGTATTTCTTACATTCATTTTGTGTCTCTCTAAACACTATTCATTTCCAAAAAACTCCAGACATGGATGCTATTATTTAGTACTGCTGGGTAATTGTGAATCATTTCTAAACTGATAGCAGAAAGGACATTTTGTCAAGTGATATTTATCACAGCAACCCTACAAATGAAAAAAAAAAAGTGAAAAGCAGAGTTTATTAACTGTAACCTCTTGTATTACAGCGTACCAGCAACAACCTATTAGGAACTTCTCTAACAGACGTACAGAGTGTAGTAATGCAAGGTGGAAATAAATGTAAATACATTCACAGTCATTACATTCACATTCACAGTTATTACAGCAATCTCCGAGCATCTTATAATCTCCTCTCACCTCTGCGTACTTGAGAGTGAAATGCGCAGACTATAAAGTCGGAAAACTTAACTCTGAAAACCGAAAGATCTATCTGTGCAGAGAATGCATCACGACCCCTCAGCACCTCGTCGTGAGTCTTCACTCAAGTCTATGGTCTCACAGTTTAGTATACTGCAAGAAAAAAGGAACTAAAAGGGATTGACGAGATGATTAAATACAATAAATCACATTTCATCAGGACTTTTCCCTCCCCCCCACCCTAACAACGATCAACAAATGTTATTTGAATCTTATTTCAATAAGATTTGGAATGAATTAAGATTCCAATAATATTTGGGGGAGTCCTGGTGTAATGTAGTTTAATTTATTTAATCATCTCTTCAATCCCTTTTAGTTGAACAGATTCCAATTTTTGTAGTACCCTCAAATGTGAGACTCTACCATAGACTAGTGTGAGAGTACAGAGGGTTAACAAGGGGTCGTGATGTATTTTCTGTACAGTATATTTAATTAATTAATATTTAATTTAATCTGGAAGTTTGATTCGGAATGTCTCATATTTTACTTTCACTGTGCTGTGATTTGGACTGTAAATAATAGAAAAAGATCTAATACTGAGTAATAATACTACAATGGCTTACAATGACCATAAACAGTTTGCTGCATTAGTGGACAATTGATAACGTCAACAAAGTCGGAACTATTACTAAATTTTGAGCCTGGTTCCAGTCGAGCTTACTTTCTCATATCAGGGTTTCTTTTCCACGCTGCAATACGCTTTGGCTAACTCATTAGACGTACACTTTATTATTGTTTGAGTAATAAATTCTATTCCTAATTTATTTCTGTAAAGCTGTGACGGCCAGAGCCGATCCTTGACGTAATCCTACCTTCACCTTAAACAAGTCTTTCGTTTCTAGTGCACACTTCACTGCTGTCACATTGTCCTTGTACATGTCCTACACCATCCTCACATACTTCCTCATACAACACCACGACTCCCCTTTCAGCACCGTGTCATACACTTTCTATAGATCGACAAAAACACACAATGCACACAATACTTCTCCAACAACATCCTCAAAGCAAATCTGTGGTGCTCTTCCTCTGCATTAAACCGTACTGTTGCTCACAGATGGTGCACCTCTTCCCTAAGCATAGCTTCCACTACTCTTTCCCACAACTTCATGGTGTGACTTCATCAATTTGATTCCCATGTATTTACTGCAGGTATCCCTTGTTCTTCAAAATCAGTCCCAGCACACTCCTTCTCCATTCGTCTGGCATCCGCTCACCTTCCAAAATCCTGTTAAACAATTAATAAACTCCACGGCCATTTCTCCTAAACATCTCTACACTTCTATGTAATCTTTTCCATCCAACTGACTTCCTCCTTACCAATGCCATCCACTTCCTGCGTCACCATCTTTACAATCATTCACCCTCTCATTTGCCTCATTCACCAGCTGCTGAAAATTCTCTGCACCTTCTCAACACGCTCTCCTCACCAGTCAACACATTTCCATCTGCGTCCTTTATTTCTCTAGCTTGCAGCACATCCTCCCCAGCTCGCTCGCTCTGCCTGGCTAATCGTTACAAATCCTTTTCTCCATCCTTACTGTACAACTTCCTTCATCTCCTTATACACCTGCCTACTTTTCTCATCTCTCTGACAATCCCAGTTCTGTTTTGCCAACCTCTTTCTCCTTATGCTTTCCTCATTTCCTCAAGGACCTTTCTCCCCGTCTCCCTCATCACTTCTACAGTAGTTGCCCGAATGTCCAACATTCTCTTTACCACCGAGAGCCCCTGTCTGACCTCTTCCCTCAATCTCACACTAGTTTTCCTCCTTCCTCACATCAGTCTTCCTCACCCTCCATCTTTATCACCATTAGATGCTCTATAGCTACATTCTACCTTTTCACCATCATACAGCTACCGATTTTTCAGACTGAAGCTGCTTCATAGTTTAACTCCACCCATGTACACTGTTATACTTCATCATATTTCTTAAAACATCCGGTTACATGCTGTTTAAGTATAGATACCGGAGACAAAGAGAGACCGGATAGAAGGTATGTATGGGGGGCGACGTGTGTGGAAAAGTCTTTCCAGGTCGGCAAGGGAGGAAGAGGGAAGGAAAGAGCCAGTGAACTGAATGTAAAATAAAAGTAAGCTGTGTGATGACAAACATTCTTCTCTTCCTTCTAAACTGGAACCAGTGAGATCTCTTAGGCAAGGCAAGGCAAATTTATTAATATAGCACATTTAATACAACAATGGTAATTCAAAGTGCTTTACATAAAAGGGAATAAAATGATAATTACAAAAAAAGTAATAATCAACAATAAAAACATTTCAAATGAATTCAAACAGGAATGAAAATTATTTTACATAAAATACAGTGTAATCTTAGAGCTTGGTCATACTGCCACGTGATGTAGCAACGCTAGTTTAGCAAAACAACTTTCTCTGCTCGGAGATCTTAAAGCCAAAATATCAACATATAAAATGCAAAATCGCATCATTTTGGCATCAGCACAGGCTGACATGACAATTGCGATGCGATTTATCGGGCCGCCCTATATTAAACTAGTGCTTAACCAAACATACCTGTTTAATTAGCCCGGGTGTTCTTAGTGCCCGGATAAACGGAGAGGGTTGCAATAGGAAGGACATCCAGCATAAAACATGTACCAAACCAAATATGCGGATCGCTAAAATACGGTGATCCGCTTTGGCCATCCCTAAAGGGAGCAGCTTAAAGAGAAGACGGACTTACTGTTGTCAGATTTGCATTAAGAAAACGCTATTTCAGGCCAACAAGGTTCTCATTTTGCAATACAAGTAAACACTGTGGTATATAACAATTATATAACGATGTCTATTTGCATGCAAGTTCTCCACATAAACATATCCATATATGCAACCAACAAGTGTGAAAAGCACTTTAGGGTTATAATCATTAGTAATCAGTTTAAGTCGAGGAAAAAAGGAAACGTAAAGATGGTTAGTGTGTGTGTACTATTATTAAAATGTGTTTTTCAGTTTGTTTGGACAAAGCCTTTTCCTGCAATTTGGTTTAGAGCAAAAAATAAATAAATGACTCGTTTATATCACAATGATTCTGACCAGGACGAAGCAGTTGTTGGAGCTGAATGAACAATGATAACGATGTCGCACATCAACACACCTGCACACTGTATTCCCAATGTAATGAATGTTTGGTTTATTTTTTTCTCTTTTCCACTTAAGCTTCATATTGTACGTTTTGTATTAAAGAAAAAAAAAATGAAGCAGGACTATAAATGCATTTACAGGGTTATTTGTTTATTTATTTTTTTTTTTCAAAATTAACCAGGGTCTGATGCAATAAGAAGCATTAAGCTATATTTAAAAAATGTGTTTGGAGAAAGCAAAATATATTTGAAATAACATTTCCTGGTTCTGCACGTGAATGCGTACAGAAAGCCAATGCTCATGGCGCAGTAATTGTTTCCTGGGGTACATGTGCAGTAGATTGGGATCAATGGGATAATATTTGAAAGCCATAGAAATCTATTTTTTTCCCCCTTTTAATTTTAGGGACATTATTTATTATTGGTTAACACCACATTATGCACAAATTCTGATCACGTTCAATGCATATGGGAGTGAAAAACATCCAAAAACAAAACACCCTTGAGAAGCTCCTGACGCAGATCCCCTGCCTTCTGCAATGGCTCCAATGTCCTACATTAGGGAGATACAACAAGAGTATTGCATAGTTCCCAGAGTGATCTGCAGGCATCGGTTTTATGCGTCAACTTTACTGACCTGGAAGACATCAGCATTCACACTGGAATTATAATAGAAGCTAAGGGCAAAGATCTTGCTCAGACATGAGCTTGTGCATGTAATGCCATTGGCAGTGAATAGAATTATTTGTTTATATAGAGAAGTAATCACAGAAACATGGAGAGAAAGTTGGACTGGGACTGAAAAATAAAAAGAAACATTTCCATGTGTAAACAATATATTTTTTTTCCTATTGCATTTTTTTCACTGTGTAGATCATTTATCATTACAAGCTGTGAGAAATGTTTCTTGTGGCACCTTTCATTTCTGCCAGATGCTCTACGTAATGAACACTTCAGTATGATCATTATATTTGCTCATAAAAACGCATGTGTTCAAGTTGTTTGTACAATAAAAATGGTTCTTCCTTTTTGTTTTATCCTTGTTTTATTCCTTCCCTTATTTCATGACTTCCACCACCACTTTTGTTGACATTGACTCACACGGCTGAATGGAAAAAAATATAATAAAAAAAAAAACTTTCTAATTGCCGCCCCCCCCCCCCCCCCCCCCCCGTTTTTAATATGAAGTTTTCGTTTTGCCAATAGGAGTATGCGTTTAGATGCTTTTCTACAGACTGCAATACACAGTGAAAAAAAATATGATTTACAAAAACAATACAGGGTTTAATACATTTTGATAGCAATAAATTAAATAAGCTTTCAGTACCTTCAGAACACCAGGAGATACAGGACTTTTATTGGTTTTGTAGTTTCACAAACTGTATTTTTTTTATCAAACAGCAGGTGAGGAAAAGACTATGAGCATGGTTTAGATTTCAGTCCCTTAAAAATTATCAAAATGATATTCATACTATGATTATTTGCCAGCATTAATTTGTTAAAGAAGTCATTGTGAAGCTCAACGTGAAAAAAAATCAATCACGTTATTTTCTACATAGATATGAAATAATACACAAGAATAGCTCTATTACAAAAATTCATAATTAAAAGCGATACAGAGTAAAATAGGGTAAAAAAAAGTGTTCTCTACTAACAATGAAGCTGCAGTTCGTATAATTCATCTTAATTCACCTTTATTTAGCAAAATTGCTCACATTAAACAATATACAAAAAGAACCCATTAGAAATGTTTTTAAATTCTGACTCTTTTTTCAATTCTGTAGCATGTGTTGTCATTATTGTCATTATAAAGGCAGCACATTCGTTTAGAAGAATGATAAAACTGAGTAAAGCGAACTTTATAGTTGTATGATAGTCACACAATCCAGCAAGTCAGACTAGAATATACCAGGAACTGACATGGAGTAAACAACAACAGCTTCACTATTAAATATTGCAATCTCTTTTATTTAATTGCTTCACAGGTGTTACACAAAATGTATAAACTTTGTAAAATCTGAAAGATATTTCATTGCAATATTTTTTATTTATTGAAAGTAGGTCTAGGTTTGTACAGCAATTCTGCACAATTTGTGGACTGACTTTCTGATTCCAATTTTTATTTTCATATTATAACCTCATATCACATCATATCAAGTTGAAGGGCTGGTTTGGAGATATCCATCCCTCCGACATTTTGGGGGATTAAATATGATTTCGAGCTTTGCTGTTAAAACGATAAGTCTTATTTTATATGGATGAATAACATTGATACAATAGTTTTTATTTATTAATGTATACCAAAGTACTAATAAACATCAATCTGATGTTGATTGATGAAAAAAAAAAGTCATTGTTTTCAGTGAGCACCTCCTTCATTAACGCATCACCTTTTAGCATTGAGCAGTGATCATGAATATTTTCTTAAGAGAGCAGAGACTAACATTGCTGATAGGTCTCGTATAGAGGTCATGAGTGACCTGTGCTACATTATAATGTCTAGTTCCCTCGGCTGGGCGATGGCTGAGTTCGGGTGATGGAGCTGAACTCAAACTGTTCGTGACAGTAAATGTGAGTTTTCAAAGTATCAAGGGCAAATGTGATCTGAATACCAAAGTGAAATCAGCATTGATTAGAGAGCAGAAACAGGCAATGAACACCTTTGGACATATAATGACACAGAATACTCTTTACTCACGTGGGGGAAGAAGAAAGAAAGGAAGAAAGAGAGAGAGAGAGAGAGAGAGAGAGAGAGAGAGAGAGAGAGAGAGAGAGAGAAAGAGAGAGAAATCATCCTGACCTATTTTGAGGGTCATGAAATTACCTGTACATGACTAAGGGCTGCTAGCGCATGAACAGGAGCATGTATTAATTCACCGTTCTCTGCTCGGTTCTCTGCAGCAATAATAATTAACAATAATAATCCAAAGGTTTCAAGACGGAGACCTGTTTTAAATTTGACGTGCGAAATGAAATGGTGCTACACTTGTGTAACAGAAGATATAAAGATGGGGGGAAGAATGGGGATGTATATGATGGTGTGCTAACAATGTGATAAATTGGTACATTTTCCATCAACAGCCTCTGGTCATAGCCCCAACTTTTGCAGCTCTGTCTTTGCACAAACTTAATATCATGCACCATTGAACCTTCTTTGAATTTGCCGCTGCGCTGGAATTGTTTGCAATGTGAACGTGACATTGCGTCTCAGAAGTACAATAAGGGTGAGCTTTTAGCTCTGTGTAAAAAGCCAACCCATAATGCACGGTCGTAATGTTTGGACGGCTAAAGTGCTTCATTTCAGCTTTTATCACGTTTCTAAGTGTTGTCATGTCTTTCCATGCCCTCTTGTTCAGGCTGAAGCCAGTCAAGTTTGACCTTCTTTCATCGTTCAAAAAGTCCTGCAGCGCTGCCTTTCCATCCCAAATACTGTTTCAATGTATTTTTTATTGATATTTCCGTTTACTTCGTTTTCTCCATGCTTTGCTTTTTTTTTTTTTTTTTTTTTCTCTTAATGGTATTCTTCTTGGTCTTCCGTGACATATAATTCAGGAAGGCTGTCATGTTCACGGAAAATAAATAAATAAATAAGTGTAAGATCTGCCAGACTTTCAAATTGGCTGCAATCTTGGTGAATTCTAATGAGGTATTATGCAGCACTCTTGTGGCACAGATGAAATGAGAAGCAACACGCATTACTCGGAGTTAGAAGCCGAGTCGAGCCGCTCGCTCACACTCGGAGACACACACACTCGGTCATATTGTACCAGAGTCTCGGTCCAAGGTCCTGAGGACTTACACAAAGTGTGCAACACACAGACCATTAAACAAAAACAACAGCTCGAGGACCGAATCTTATTCGGTTTATCTAATAAGGGTTGACATCAGTAGTCACTCTCAATAAAATCCTTTCTCGCCGAAATATTAAGCGAAAAAGCACAGATGTAATATTTTAACGTGTACATCCGCTAAAAACAACAACAACTATTTATGTGAATTAAATCAATTTGCACATAAGAACAGATCATTATTCCCTGTAAAAAATAAAAAACAACCAAATTAAAATTAGACATAGAGATATCAAAATAATTACATAAGAAGCTTTACATTTGTGAATTAAAATGACAGAATTTCCTCACCAAAGACCTAAAAAAAAAGTCACTGCTTTTGCAAAACCGATTTATCTACATTTATTTTAATTCAATGTCAAAATAAGTCACGCATCTTAAAAGAAACGTCATAAAAGCATTTAACATGGAACTTAGAACATTTCAGCCACTAAGCCGAAGCTTCTGGTCGCTTTTGCTTTCAACGCTTGCGCTGTTATAAAAAGCATCTCTCGCTTTGTGCAGACTGCAGTAGCCTGCTGTTACTTTAAGTGAAACTATGTTTTAGGTTTTGCTCCATTTTTTTTAATTCCTCGCTGTTTGCTGCCATCATTCAAAGTTCTGTTAGTGAGACAGAATCAACTATCCCCTATGAATTTTTTATCAGTCACATTGAGGTGAACTTGAAACAACAAATAATCCCCCCCCCATATTTGCATTTATACACAGTGATGCTGATGCCCCCAGTCGCATTGCATTGCATACAATGTATTACCTTCTACATAGCAATAGAGACCTGTGCTCCAGGTATGTCCAGCTTTAAAAGTAAAAGTGAGATCTAGTTTATTAAGCAAAGAATAGGGTTGTAATGATTCCTCGAGTAACTCGACTACAAAAATTTATCGAGTCTAAAATTTTAAATTAAAGCAAACAAAATTAATGTGCCTCGATGATTCGTTTATTTCATTTAACTAAACACTACGGTGGCTGAGAAAGGCAAAACAAAATAACAAAAACAAAATAAAAAATCCTAAAACAAAATAACAAATACGAAAACAAAATAAAAATCATAAAACAAAACAACAAAGCATAAAACAAAACAAAACAAAAAAAAAAAAACAAATCTTAAAGCAAATTAACAAATACAAAATAACAAATTCAATAATAAATAAATTAAATAAATAAATAAAAATGTAAAATAAAATAACAAATCATAAAACAAAACCGGGGCACGGTGGCGTTTAGTGGTTAGCACGTTCGCCTCACACCACCAGGATCCGGGTTCGATTCCCGTCTCGGTCCATGTGTGTGTGTGGGGTGTGGCGGAGTTTGCATGTTCTCCCCCCGTGCCTCAGGGGGTTTTTCTCCGGGTTCTCCGGTTCCCCGGTCCAAAAACATGCATGATAGGTTGATTGGCACCTTGGAAAATTGTCCCTAGTGTATGAATGTGTGTGTGAATGTGTGTGTGTGTGTGCCCTGCGATGGGTTGGCATTCCATTCAGGGTGTATCCTGCCTTAATGCCCATAGACGCCTGAGATAGGCACAGGCTCCCCGTGACCCGATGGAAGATCGGATAAAGCGGTAGAAGATGAATGAATGAATAAAACAAAACCCGAAAACTCATTAACAAATCCTACAAACCGGAAAAAGATCGGTACTGTGTGAAAATGGAAAACTTATCGTATTCAGGGATATTCAGGAAGCTTCTATGTTTATTTTACTTTGGGCTATTAGTGCACCTTTAAATATAATAAAATGAGAGAAGTAAACACTGGCAAGCGAAGGGGAAAATGGAATTCATTCAACGATACTTTGAGGAAGGTCATTCACATACAGTTAAACATGGTTTACTCGTTCCCACACATGTTCTGACTTTCTCCTGCCGCGGCCTGTTGTACTGGATGTGTATCTTGAATGATACGTTCAGAAGCGAAACAATTGGTAATTGATCCAATCTCAAACAATACCCAACTTTTCCGGTTTGTCTAATTGTCGTTCAGATTTGCCAACGTGTTTTCCCGAATTTGTTTATGAGTTGTTAATGTGTTTTGCCCTTCTTGACCACTGTAAAACACGGAGCACCGTGTTTCCTAAGGACCACCATTACTGATGCATCACTCGATAAACTTGGACAGGAAACAGAGGAGGCTGCAAATGAAAAAAATGGAGGAACTGGGAAAAGTAGCGAGGACAAAAAAAATGATACATGAACATAAAACAAAAAATACAATTCAAAGTGAACTTGATGTTTTTAAAAGTCATTGGAACTAGATTTTTATGTTTTTATCACTGGTAGGAATAAAATTTTAATTTTATCAATTCCGATTCGTATCGAATTCCCAGTTTCGATTCCAAACAGTGAACCAACCGCAGATGCTTAGTCTCGCAGCACATGGACCAAAACACAGATGTGACCTTGGTTTAACTGACCACATTGACCAGGTGCTACAAGATACCTTTAGCTAATCCAGTCGTTCTCAGTGAATAATCTGCCGATTTATTACTGTATTTGGAAAATGAACTTTGCCCATGAAAATGAACTTTCCAAACGGATATTGAAAGTCATCACACCAAAAAAATGGTAGGATGTACGTATATACATACATGAAATTCTGAAAAATGGGAACAATAATAATAATAATAATAATAATAATATGCAGGAGTAATTACACTTCTCACCCACGCTTGCATTCACATTACAATGAAACTACTTGATACAGATCGATGAAATACTTTTCCATACATTTCCATTTCACTCGACTCTAGAAATGTAAGCGGCAATGTCAAGCGCATCCAACTTCAAGTGAAGCCTGATGAGAACAAAGACTGATGCTGGATATTAATAACTCCCTATCGCTTACATCCCTGCCTCTATTTCTCCATGGTAACCTTCAATTACTGCACGCCCATGCAGTCCTCACAACATTTAGACTGCCATGTACTATTATGCTCCCGTCTCTCCGCGGGCTCGACAACAGCAAAAGATTTATTGCGGTTCTGACGCACACGTGCATTCTTCCCAAAATACACTTGCGATCCCCCTCGATCGTGAGCAATTCTGTTTATTAGCTTTCAATCGTTTCTTCATATCTTTCCTCTGAGGTCTTATGAAGAATAAAAACGCTTATCGATAGCAATCCTTAATAACATCACAATATAAGCAATAATCGTGCAATTGTGTTACTGTCACTGTTGCACACAGACTTCCTCGCAAGAGATACAAAAAGGCATATTCAGACAATTTCTAGGGTACCTCTTTCACCAGAAACCAGGATACATCTTTACATATTATACCAGTTGAAGACCCTCAAAGCCAGAAAAGGCCTGCTCTATCGCTGCCTTTCCTGTTAATATCATTTTGCCCGTGAATATGTATTCATTTATTCCAAATAAAGACACTTGCCTATACAGAGTGAAACAGCCATAAAATGTTTTCAGCATAAACTCTATGTCGCTCGAAGCTGCTGCTTTAACCAAACCAACTGCGACTTAATCCAATGCCCTCTAGACGTCCAAACACGTCTGGACATTCCATGACTTTTGACTGGAAGGGCAGAGCACAAAGCACATCTGTAGAAAACTGCACAATCTCAAATATTTTCACATGGATTTATTAGCCTTTTTATTATTATGGCACAAAGGCTGACAGAGGAGAAATTTGCAGATATACTTACAAGGACATTTATAGGATGTACTTTTTAAGAAAAAACAGACTTCGTGAGGAAAGGTCCTCCAGAACACTAAGAGCTTTTTAATGAAGTTAATATTGGTGCGGGAGATGATGTAGGCAGGAGGTGCATCTGTGGATACAGTGACTTGTGTTCATTGGTTGCGCAATGGCATTCACTCTAACCGTAGGTGATGCAGCAATTTGTTATACTGCGTTTCTCAGTAATCATAGATGGTAATAATGATGGTACGACAGGTACGACAATGCTGAAAGTCTAGTAATTACGCACTTTATATTAATGTATTGGAGACTGGGGGGGTTAAGTTACTTACACTGCAACCTATTCAGCAAGAAAATTTAAAAAGCCAGCATCAATCTTTCCTTCTCGGTCTCTCTTGATATATCACGTTTTCCCTCTGTCCCTGATTGCTTAATGGCATTTAACCAAGCCCCGAACATTATACTCATCTTCTACCGCTATATCCGATCTTCCCTTGGGTCACGGGGAGTTTCAGGCATCTATAGGCATTAAGGCAGGATACACCCTGGATGGAATGCCAACCCATCGAAGGGCACACACAGTCACACACACACATTCACACACACACATTCATACATTAGGGACAAATTTCCAAGGTGCCAATCAACCTTACCGTGCATGTTTTTGGACCGGGAGGGAAACCGGAGAACCCGGAGAAAAAACCCCTGAGGCACGGGGAGAACATGCAAACTCCACACACACATGGCCGAGAAGGGAATCGAACCCGGACCCTGGAGGTGTGAGGCGAACGTATTAACCATTAAGCCACCGTGCCCCACAACATTATACTCAACAGACAAAATTAATTTCATAATTCTAACCTGGAAAAGTAACCCATGAGTTATGATTAGACAATCATCAGTCCAACAAAGCAGAATTTTTAACACACTGTTAAATTCAGGGGACATGTGAAAAGGTCACTGATAAAATGTGAAATCTGAGCTGGGAGACGGGGCATGTGCAATCTTGGAGAAAGTGACCTGTTTGTGCTTTATTGATTCGTGTGCAAAAATGCATACACTGAAGAATCAGCCATACGAACATGGAATATTACAAGACCATTTTCCTCTGCTAGAGAATTATAACAGCTATTAAGATGTACAAATGGATCTCACAAAGGGAAACCAAAGTCTAAAAGATGCTTGTTACATCAGTAAGGCAAAACAAACAAAAAAAAAAAAAAACACGGCCTATAATGACATAATGTGTAATGATATCTATGAATGCAGCGCTCGGCATATTTATTAAGACTGAACATATTTATAAAGGGGCAAAATAAATTAAAACTAACTGAAGCATAAATAAAACTGATGATGCATAGGATTAGGCTTGTATGTTAAATTCTTTTACAGAAAAACATTTACAACTGAAACAGTACTGGGTCTATCCATTTCTTAATTAAAGAATTTTTTTTTATTTTCATCCATTGCCCCAAACTAAACACATTAAAATTTTCACATCACAAATTTGCTAGTTTATTTTCTAAAAGAAGGTCTAATAAAGAAGGGAAAATATAACAGGACACTACTGCTATTAGTGAGTTTAAGAATTCATTTTGGCTTTTATAGTAACATGGCATGAGTGTAATAGTTAGATACATAAAAGAAAGAAATGTATGCTTGATAGCTAGATTTCCATATGCATGTTTTCTTGCTGTTAAAATGCTAGGAAAAAAAAGTACTATATCAAAATTCAATTTAATGCTCTAATTCTTGTTTCTTCCTTTCTCTGTTAACTTTCAGCAGGAACAACTGCAAATTCCAAGAGTAGCCACCGGCAAACAGGTCAACCCATTAAAGTCACTTGTTGGCTGGTTTGCATGGCCACTTTTCATTCTGGGTGTATCTTAATGAGAATGACATTTACTCGATAGATATTCCATGTTTCAGGTGATCAAGATTAATGCGTTCATACTCTGTGATACATTTAATTATGTTTAATTCCGAGAAATCCCAGACACTGGATAAATATTTGCATCCGAGTTGGTCTGCACCCGACGCCAACATTAAAGCCATGCAGCATGTCTCGTTACGTGAACGGCTATCGACAGATAATGAAGTAGACTGAGTGCAAAACGGGACACAACCAGCTTCTACCAGTTCCACGAATACAAAAGAATGCTGTGGTCTTGATACACGGGAATAAGAGTGTATATACTCAGAGACAGGGGCACTGTGGCTTAGTGGTTAGCACGTTCGCCTCACACCTCCAGGGTCGGGGTTTCATTCCCATCTCTGCCATATGTGTGAGTGTGGAGTTTGCATGTTCTCCCCGTGCCTCAGGGGGTTCTCCGGTTTCCCCCAGTCCAAAAACATTCATGGTAGGTCGATTGGCACCTTGGAAAATTGTCCCTAGTGTGTGAATGTGATTGTGTGTGATCTGCGATGGGTTGGCATTCCATCCAGAGTGTATCCTGCTTTAATGCCCTATGAGACGCCTGAGGCGCCCCATGACCCGAGGGATGATCGGATATAGCGGTAAAAGATGAATGAATGAATGATATATATATATATATATATATATATATATATATATATATATATATATATATATTCTATATATATATATATATATATATATATATAATCATTATACATATTTCTTACAAAAAACAAATTTTTAAATACTCAGAAAACGCACTGATGTTGAATTCTTTTTTTGTTTTACTCACAAAAGATTCTAGACTTTACAGGAATGATGGTGGGAAAAAAACAAAAATATTGCATCATACTTCTGGGAGCTAAAACATCTTGTCGACTGAAAGTGGACAAAGGATAATCATCAGACAGGTTTGAGTTGACTGAAAGGCTACGGCACCTCAAAACTGCCACTTTTTATAACTGTGGTTAGCCTAAGCAAAAATGTCAGACAGCATTATAGATAGTGCCATAGATAATGTGATATCTCCCCATTCTGATGATTGATGCAAACATTAACTGAAGCTCTTGGCCCGTGTCTGCATGGTATTTGATATTCGGAGTAATTTGACATTGTAGGACATGTTCAGCTTTTAGATATATCGCCTCAAAACAGTTTAACATACTGTTTTTTTCTGTTCCGATCACAGCAATATGTGTATTTTTTAAATTTAGCGTTAAAGGACTAAATGTGAAAATGGATTGTTGGAAAAACACATAAATGACCTTTTAAGATAGCTTATTATTATATATTGTTATTATTATTTTATTATATTTTATTATTATTATTATTATTATTAGTTATTAGTAGTTAGTAGTAGTAGTAGTAGTAGTAGTAGCAGTAGAAGAAGTAGTAGTAGTAGTATTAGAGTATTAGATAGTTCACAGTAGTAGATATTTCACATTATTAGATAGTATTTATTTCCTTCTTCTGTGTTTGGAAAGCTCTGAGATGTAACTTTAAAACACTAAAACTGTATAAACTCTGTATAAAATACATATTATATTATTATATTATATTATTATTATTCATTATTATTATTATTATTATTATTATTATTATTATTATTATTATTATTATTATTATTATTTGAAAATATATTATTGAAGATGCCGGATATAGGCACATGAATGAATGAAAGCAACACATCACATGGACAAAAGTATTGGGACACCAACTAACCTCAACACTATGGAATGAAAAAGAATGCTGACAAAACTCCAGGCCTCCTCACCTCTATAAGATTCTATTGGAACATTCCTCCTAGAAGATTGGAGGTTATTATAACAGCAAATAGAGACTAAAGATGGAAGTGGATGTTCAAAATTGTATGGCCAGCTATCTACAAACAGTAATTACAGCATACCATATAGTGTTGATTATGGAGACCGATTTTAGTCCAAAGTATACAAATATGCTATACCAGTATAGCAATATTGGGGATCGATGTATTCTATTCACATTTTTTCACTTCAATACCTGATCTTTATTAATGCTCTCAGTGCTGAAAATCTTCAGAAGCACCCTCAGAAATCTAGTGGAACAAATTCCCAGAGGAGTGAAAGTTATTCTAACAGCAAGCAGTTCTGCAAT
Source organism: Kryptopterus vitreolus (assembly GCA_030449085.1). Classification (NCBI taxonomy): domain Eukaryota; kingdom Metazoa; phylum Chordata; class Actinopteri; order Siluriformes; family Siluridae; genus Kryptopterus; species Kryptopterus vitreolus. The sequence continues at coordinate 5,468,285 of JACRUU010000014.1, forward strand.
GTGGAGTCTGTATTTTAGAACATGTTGTTGAATATGTATTGTGTTTTTCATGGTTGCAACAAAAATAAAGTGTGTGTAATGTGTCCATTTTTTTTATTAAACAGTTTAAAGGCAGGGCAGAATATAAACCATGTAATACAGCATCAACCAGCAATTATCTACCATTTACACTCTAATAATTATGCCCTTTTCCCCAATGAAAATCACTGAATTGCATTATTTCCAAAAATAATTTCCCTTTTTTTTCCTTTCATAACTATTGAGTACATTATGCAATAGTGGTTCCCAGCCTCTACAGCCACAGATTTTTTTTATTCAGCCCATAAGGTCTATGGTAATTAGTGCAGGAGCTGAATAAAGTCTGATGAAGCAGGGAAAAGACCAACCTTTCCTGTGAAGAGGTGCCCGAGGAGCAGGGTTGGGGAAATTCTTTATAAAGGGCAAACTGAAGAACCTTTTTTATTTAAGTGTCTCTGCACACAACGTGACAATCTGGTGCACATTTGCTGAATGCTGATCAGCACATATATACATATATATATATATATATATATATATATATATATATATATATATATATATATATATATATATATATATATATATATATATATATATTTATATACAAACCGGATTCCAAAAAAGTTGGGACACTATACAAATCGTGAATAAAAACTGAATGCAATGATGTGTAGGTGCCAACTTCTAATATTTTATTCAGAATAGAACATAACACACGAAACAAAAGTTTAAACTGAGAAAATGTACCATTTTAAGGGAAAAATATGTTGATTCAGAATTTCATGGTGTCAACAAATCCCAAAAAAGTTGGGACAAGGACATTTTCACCACTGTGTGGCATCTCCCCTTCTTTTTACAACACTCAACAGACGTCTGGGGACAGAGGAGACCAGTTTCTCCAGTTTAGAAATAGGAATGCTCTCCCATTCTTGTCTAATACAGGCCTCTAACTGTTCAATCGTCTTGGGCCTTCTTTGTCGCACCTTCCTCTTTATGATGCGCCAAATGTTCTCTATAGGTGAAAGATCTGGACTGCAGACTGGCCATTTCAGTACCCGGATCCTTCTCCTACGCAGCCATGATGCTGTGATTGATGCAGAATGTGGTCTGGCATTATCTTGTTGGAAAAAGAGGGTCTTCCCTGAAAAAGATCGTCTGGATGGGAGCATATGTTGTTCTAGAACCTGAATATATTTTTCTGCATTGATGGTGCCTTTCCAGACATGCAAGCTGCCCATGCCACACGCACTCATGCAACCCCATACCATCAGAGATGCAGGCTTCTGAACCGAGCGTTGATAACAACTTGGGTTGTCCTTTGTCCTCTTTGGTCCGGATGACATGGCGTCCCAGATTTCCAAAAAGAACTTCGAATCGTGACTCGTCTGACCACAGAACAGTCTTCCATTTCGCCACACTCCATTTTAAATGATCCCTGGCCCAGTGTAAACGCCTGAGCTTGTGGATCTTGCTTAGAAATGGCTTCTTCTTTGCACTGTAGAGTTTCAGCTGGCAACGGCGGATGGCACGGTGGATTGTGTTCACTGACAATGGTTTCTGGAAGTATTCCTGAGCCCATTCTGTGATTTCCTTTACAGTAGCATTCCTGTTTGTGGTGCAGTGTCGTTTAAGGGCCCAGAGATCACGGGCATCCAGTATGGTTTTACGGCCTTGACCCTTTCTCACAGAGATTGTTCCAGATTCTCTGAATCTTTGGATGATGTTATGCACAGTTGATGATGATAGATGCAAAGTCTTTGCAATTTTTCGCTGGGTAACACCTTTCTGATATTGCTCCACTATCTTTCTGCACAACATTGCGGGAATTGGTGATCCTCTACCCATCTTGGCTTCTGAGAGACACTGCCACTCTGAGAATCTCTTTTTATACCCAATCATGTTGCCAATTGACCTAATTTGTGTTAATTGGTCTTCCAGCTCCAATTGGTCTTCCAGCTCTTCCAGCTCCTCGTTATGCAGCCGTTTTTCCAGCCTCTTACTGCTACTTGTCCCAACTTTTTTGGGATTTGTTGACACCATGAAATTCTGAATCAACATATTTTTCCCTTAAAATGGTACATTTTCTCAGTTTAAACTTTTGTTTCGTGTGTTATGTTCTATTCTGAATAAAATATTAGAAGTTGGCACCTACACATCATTGCATTCATTTTTATTCACGATTTGTATAGTGTCCCAACTTTTTTGGAATCCGGTTTGTAGTACTGTGCAAGTTTTAGACAAGTGTGAAAAAATGTCAACAAAGATTGCTTTCAAAATGGAAGCGGTAATTAATTAATTTCATAAATGAACAAAATGCAGTGAATGAAATAAAGAGAAATGGAAATCATCTCAATATTTGCCTATCACACTTGGCCTTCAAAACAGCAGTAATACTTCTAGGTACTCTTGCACACAGTGTTTATGAAGGAACTCGGCTGGTAGGTTGTTCCATCTTGGAGAAATAAACACAGATCTTTTTTGGATGTAGACGTTCTCACATCCTTCTGTCTCTTCATGTAAATCCCACACACACTCCATGATGTTGAGATCAGGGCTCTCTGGGGGACGTATCATCACTTCCACTACTTCTAGTTCTTCAAAAGGTCTTAATAACACCAAATATTGATTTGATTTAGATTTTTCTTTTGTTCACTCACTTTGCATTTTGTAGATTGACAAAAATAAACAATCATTATTTATATTTCTGACATTTCTGAATATATATTCTCACATTTTTTCACAACAGCCAACAACTTTTGCACAGTAATATATATATATATATATATATATATATATATATATATATATATATATATATATATATATATATATATATATATATATATATACATACACAAAACTCATACTACATGCTGGAGAGGGCTACTGAGTGATGCACAGGATTTATTTTCTCTTTTTTTCAATGCCATTTTTCTCAGAAATCTACCCTAAAATAGATCTAGTTGTGCACACCAGTGCCATTTTGTTTATTTAAGAATTAACTTTGAAATTATCTCTTTAATGCCGGGTTGGGAAAAGGTCATATGTTTTTTCCTTTATTTTCTTAGGCCTATGAGCTTTATACTCATAAAGAGTGTGTGTGCAAAATTAAAATTGTCGTATTAGGTCATATTTTATTGGTTTGAATTGCTTTTTTTTGGAATATACAAAAGAATTAAACCTTAAGACACAGCTGAAACACACTGCTTCAATATTCCTTTTAATAGTGTGAATTCACAATCCTTAATGTGAGCTTTTTTCTTCTTCTTCTTCTTCTTCTTCTTCTACTTTGTCTTCTTTTTTTGGCCCTCTCTTTGTTCCCATGACAACCGTCCACTTCTGTTTAATGTCCAGCATGCCACATGTGCTTTATCAGATATTAATTAGGCCCAGATGAAGAAAAGAGCAGGAGGATCAAAGCTGAGACTCTCACAAATGCAATCTGCATGTTTGCACACACGTGGAGCACTATAATGCAATGTCCAGAAGCTGGAAGGCACATTACTGTCACAGGTATTCCCTGTGTTTTCTGCAATATAAATATTATTTATTGTTTACATTTAACAATACAACCTAAAGTGATTTATTCTGGTTAAATATTGAAATTCTATCTAAATGTAGTAATGAAACACTTGGAAAGTTATTTTCTGTTATCACTTTATTAATAATAAAATAAAGTCTGTCATGTTCCTGAAAAACTAACACAAAGCTTCAACATGTGAAATATTGATCAGGGCTCTGTGGGGGTCGTGCCATCACTTCCACTACTTCTAGTTCTTCAAAAAGTACTAACGCCAAATATTGATTTGATTTATATTTTTCTTTTGTTCACTCACTTTGTTTTTCCTTCCTTGTATTTTCATAATCAGCCTGAGGTTTCATAAAATAACCACTACACAAACACCAATAATAGATTAATTATTATATAACCTAGGACATTAATAAAAAAAAACCTATTATATGTCACAGTCAGAATTACTGTCAGCGGCATATGGTAACAGAATACAGTCTTATTCAGTAATTCGTTTTTTAACGAAGACCTTAAGTGGTGTTAATTGGGTCGATTTCAGTAAACACATGTGAAGCAACTGCTTGATTTTATTTCTGTAATCTGGCGATTACTCACATCACCAGTATATGGTATAAAAGAAATAATAGTATGGTCTCCAGTCGTCTCCGGAGAAAGTAGCCATGGTGTAAAACTTTGAGAAAAGCATGTAATAAAGAACCTCGAAGATTAGCAGTGAGCTGGAGCTGAAATTGAAATTGATCAACTACAACAGTCATGAATCTAAAACTCCGGACAAAGTACAGTATGTTCAGGGTTTCCCAGAGACTTATCCTTTTTTATAGATAATTTCATATTCAGTTTTGGACTGAAATGTCTAAAAAAAAGGCTAATGAACTGATGCAACTGACATACTACTGTAGGATATAATTTTTCACTTATAATTAGCGTAAGTGATTACAATCTTGTCCATTAGAGCTAATACATCTATTAGTATGTAAAGATAAGCTGACTTTTATGACTCGTATTTGCTCAGTACAAAATGTCTAAATGGCTCGTATAGATAATATGTTTTAAAAAGTATTATTATAGATGGCACCAGGAGAGAGCCTTAAGGTTTTGGCTGCAGATGGAGATGATGACTTCAGGATTGCTATATCTATCTAGTTAGATAAATCCTGCAAAGGGTGTGAGATGATGAAAAATGGATAGCATACAGGGAAATATTCAGCATGAATGATATCAAATATAAAGGTTGTTATTTAACTTATTCTATTTATCTATATGACTCTCATTAATTACCTCATGAGCACTTAAATTTTACCTCATGAACACTTAAATTACCTTATGAACATGTCAAGTTTACCGAATGAAGACTTAAATTACCTCATGAACATTTACATTTTACCTAATGAACACTTAAATTACCTCATGAACACTTAAATTACTTCATGAACATGTACATTTTACCTCATGAACACTTAAAATGTTCCTCATGAACACTTAAATTACTCCATGAACATTTAAATAAAAAACCTAATTATGAAATCTCATGAACTACCTCATGAACATGTACATTTTACCTCATGAACACTTAAATTACCTCATGAACATGTACATTTTACCTCATGAACACTTAAATTACCTCATGAACATGTACATTTTACCTCATGAACACTTAAATTACTTCATGAACATTAAATTACCTCATTTTACCTCATGAACACTTAAATTACCTCATGAACACTTACAATTACCTCATGAACACTTAAATTCTTTACCTCATGAACACTTAAATTACTTCATGAACATGTACATTTTACCTCATGATCACTTAAATTACTCCATGAACATTTAAATTTTACCTCATGAACACTTAAACCTTTCCTCATGAACACTTACATTTTACCTCATGAACACTTAAATTATCTCATGAACATTTCATTTTTACCTCATGAACACTTACATTTTACCTCATGAACACTTAAATTATCTCATGAACACTTAAATACCATTTCTCAACAAAATAGAAACAGCAAATATTTCTGTACTTCTCTGTGCAATAATTACTTTATTTATTTGTCTTATTAAAAATGGGCAATAATATTTATCCTTTCATTACGTTACTTTTTCTTTCCATTCTACATAAAAAATGTGGAATTGGAAGCTTCTGTCAAAACAAATTCTTTTAAGTGCAAACCAACTTAGCAATAAAGCTCTTTCTGACTCTGGTATATTAGTTATGTCCCTGGGTTAACAGTAAAGAAGGCAGTTAAATAACCACTGTAGAGTGAAACGGCAATGTTAATAGAAATTCTGTTAAATAAATTGCTAGCAACACATTGGCGCATGGATTTTTTTTTTTGTGCAATGGCATTTCTGCGAATGGCATCCATCCATTGTGGGCATAAAAAGAAGAATTATCATTTATGACCCTCGTTTTTCATTTCACAAAAAGAGCACAAGATTTGGCATTTGACAGCTCGGGATTATTAGTGCACAGTTATTTTAGCATGCTCAGATCAAATCAATATTTGATGCCATTTTGTCCTGTGCAACTTGTCGACAAAGATAAGTAATAACACTCCCACAGCTCTCTTGGGTCAGAGAAACAATAAAAGACTAAAATGTCTTTGGGTTGGTTCATCTTCATTTTTATTGGGATCTTTGGTGCTTTTGTCCCTAAGACATTACGCATGCTGCCAAGGAGAGATTGACTATAGTTCCATTTAAGCCAAGTACAAAACTCCCTGAAAGGGATGGGCGTAATTTCAGGAGAACGGTTCACAAGCTCTCGAGACATCTATTATATCCTTCTGTTAAGCCGTGAGCCATGCTGCCTCCAACACGTTGTAAACAAAAACGTATGATGTTTTTTTTTCCTCCTTGGTCACTGCTGTATTGTATTTGAGAAAGCTTTCATATTAAGCAGCTTTGCCATTTTGGACCAACGGCAAGGTGAAACACAGTACACCAGCAACTTATATTTATGCGTTTATTTGTTTTGGGTTTTTTTTTTGTAGAAAATGTAGGCAAGAAAACAAGATACTTTGCTATTTAAATCTCAACAAACTAAATGGGGAATCAATTCCTTTTTTTCCATCATATCTTTTTGAAACACCCATGAGCTTATTTGTAATGTTTGCTACTTTCTATTTCCCACATCCTATTCTCTGGTTAAGGTGTGTATGATGGAACGTTTCCTGTTTTCATTAAAGCTCTAATAAAAATGGGAACAGAGTGTGTGGAAAGGAAATTGGCTGATTAAAATATTAAATCGCCACAACTGCATCAATGTTTTTTGAAAGATGAATTTTTCATCATTTTAACTTATCTCATTTGCATACCCAATTATGTTCGTTTTGACATGAAATGCAACGCAGGAACTTTGGTTAGGTATCGTGTAGTTTGCAAAGTCTAATACAAACATTCACTAAAAGCCTCCATTGTGCACTTTAATAATTTCTACTCTACACTTGAAATGATTGTAAATGTTGTTGTTGTTGTTGTTGTTTTTTATTATTATTTTACCAGACACCCAATCAGCAGCTCGAGACATTTCTAATTTTGCACATGAAGTGCATTTGACTAAATTAAGACCGCAGACTTTGAAGACTAGAAACAAAGAGGCTATGATTAGTTATGAAACTTAAAGCAAACCATATAATTAGGATCATAAATGAAAGGCGGGTGGATTTGTAGTTGTCCATTACAGCTAGCATGGCTGATCAAACCAAAAGTGATGAGCTCCAAACCTATTTAGCTTTCCAAAAGAAGGTTGCTCTGATTTCATTATGTATTTCAATGTATTACAAAGGGGACATTAGTCCAAATGTGAAGCTTCAATATCTAAGTGGAGCCCCGAAGGTCTCGGCATTGGAAACAATTCCATTGTATGTAATTGGAAGTGAGAAACGGAAATAGGCGAATTTTTTTGGAATAAAGTCTAGTTTCCATAGGGACCGTTACGCCTGTTGTGTCTGTCACCGTACGTCTAAGGGGTAGCGACTCTGTCATGCTGCACCATCAGAGCCTAAGAGGGGGCTGCTCTCATCATCTGAGGTTCCATATAAACCCAATTTCCATCTAATGGAATGATCGTATGGAAATGCCTTACGACCAAAGGAAAGATATGAGCGGAAATATTGATAATCTCTTTTGTTTTTCTCGCTGTGGAGCATGATACAAAGTGAAGCACATTTTCTATTACTGGTATCCACCTGGCTCTATTATAGCTGGACAACAGGTGATGGGATAGTGCTGAAGCCAGGTAACTACTGCTCTCTCTCTCTTCCAGTCTCTCAGCCATGATGCCTGTCACAGGGGCTTGCTCGGCCCCAAATGGGTTTTGAACGCCCCTCTCACAGGTGGGAACAGATGGAAATATGGTCTCTCTTACTGCGTGACCCCAGAAAAAGAAAAAAAGGCCTCAGCTGACAGAGTAATATGTTGGGTCATTTAATTTCCCACTGCTTTCAGGGTTCTTTTTTTCTCTTTGTTGTGTTTGATAAAATAGGAGGTGGCCATCATTTCTTCTCTATTTTCTGCTGTTACCTGCTCTAAATCACATCGTGAACAAGTGCATAATTTACTAGACTAGACATTTAATACACAGGAGGCTAATAACGGCTTGCACTGCACTGCTATAAAAATGGATAGGCTCTAAGAATACCCTACATTCGTTTAACTTAATGGAGGTTTACAATATATAAATGAATTATACTCATTTATATTCGTTTTTAGTAACAAACATCATACCAGAGGAAATGCACCCTGGATGGGAAACTAATATATCATATTCCTGTTTTAGGAAAAAATCAGAGGACATAACTGGGAATGTTAAATGGTTCTGTAAAGGTTGGAACTCGACCTGCTGTGACAGTTTGCATTAAGTGTTATAATGATTTCTCTATTGTTCCTCAATGCCTATGAATATTACGCTCAATGCCTACGCCTTGCTCAAGGGCCCACTAGGGCAGCTCTAAACTTTGAAGATTAAACTGACTGTGGTTCATTATTATTCATATGACCAGTAGAGGAGAATCATAATGACAAATTGTTATTTCAATTTAAGGCTGTCAAAGTTAACGCGCTATTAACGTGTGATTAACGTAGTGTGCATTACTATGTGAGTGATCTGCTCCTTCACTTTGCGTTGTATTGGCAAATGAACAAAAAAGAACAAAAAAGAACAAACAAATAAATAAATAAACTTCACTTACGCTTCCAAGATTTCCCCGAAATATGCCTTCTAGCTGCGCATTCATAACAAGTATGAGCTCCTCACTATAGTAGCCTCTATTATCGTATGGAACCTTATGGAAGTGCATTGCATTCTCAAATATTACGGAATCACATTGCGTACAATACACTAATCCGTATTTGGGAATGCAATGCGCTTCCATAAGGTTTAATATAACCTAAACGTATCACCAGTTTATATGGAAAGCAACAAGAACAGAATTCTTAAAGGAGTCACGTATCTATTTTACTATTGAAACAACTACTAACAAAGTTACATTAGCAAGAAATTAATTAATATTTAAAGAATCATTTACAGAATAAACTAAATATTAAATAATTACTAATCTTATTAAAGGGAGAAATTTTGAGTGAAATTTGTATAATTATAGCATCTGTTACAGTTAGTTAGAGGATTAGAAACATGAAAAGTATGCATTTATGGTACACTGAAAATGTGCGATGAATCATGATTAAATATTTGAATCGATTGACAGCCCTATTTCACTTATAGCATGTGGATTTGCATCAGTCATTTTTCAAGCATATTTTGTTGTAATTTACAAAACATGCTATAAAAGACACTGAATAGATTAAAAAAATCTTTTTTCAGGACTTTTTTATGACATATAACCACATGTGTAAATGTATAATGCCATCATTCCATTCCGTCTTCCATTACATTATCGTGCAAGCTGTCGATTCGTTTTTCACAGTTTGGCACATGCGCTCTCATAGGAGTTAGTTACCACGCACCAAGAAATCCAGAGATCAAACAACTCACTTTAGCTGTTTTCCAAAAAGCATTTGAGCCAGTGTTCTGTAAACCAATGCTCGGTCCTTCGCTCTGTCTGTCAGCTTGCTATTGTCTTCCACTTGGTCTGCTTAAAGATAGCAAAATATATAATTAAATCTCGCTGCATACTCCTGTGAATTTCAAACTCATTCCCCCTTTCGCTATCAACGCAGCTGCATTTCCACATGACTTGTTGGCTTGATTAGTAGTCGATGAAAAGAGATGAACTCAGGGAATTTCGGATCCCTGCATCTCTCTATAAGCATTTTGTATTCTTATATTATTTCCAGTTACGGTTAACTTATCCAGCAACTTCAAAGATCCTACAGTCACCTGGATTTTCTTTTCCTATATTCCATACAGTTAAAAAAAATAAAGCTGATTTGTAATAGGAACAATGTGCAGTACGGTAATTAAAGATTAGGTAGAAACTCACCTAACTAAAGTGAGTTTGTCAGGATCTCCCAAGTGGGTTTCGCGGCGCGCACTTCCGGTTTCGCGGCGCGCACTTCCGGTTTTGCGGCGCACACTTCCGGTTCGGCAGCCATCTTGCCGGTTTTCGGCAGCCAGGCTCTTGCCGGTTTTCCCGCCGGGCTCCTTATTTAAGGAGCTTGGAGACAATGACTCTCTGCCGGATTATTACACTTGAGGATTATCTTGCCACCCTGCCTATCCTGCCTCGCCCCCTGTTTCCTGTCCCTGGACTCCTGTTCTGCATTTTGATATCTGGTTGGTTTTTTGTATTTTTGGATGTTTTGGTTTGTCTCTGGCTTTTGGATTGTTTGGTTTCCGTTTTACTCTGCCTTTTGTTGGACTGGTTTATTCTTTGCTTTTATTATTAAAGACACTTTATTTTGAACCTGGCCTCGCATCCTGCATTTGGGTCCTCATCACCTGCACTCGCTGACAGAATAATCCGGCCAAACATGGACCCAGCAGGTGCACACGTGCCAGGTTTTAATTTTGATTTCTCGGACAACGCTAAGATGAGGAGAGAGACAGACTTGATGATGGAGGACATCAGGAGACGGCTGTCTCTTCTGCCCCAGACTCCTGTTTGGGGAGCGGTACAGCTTCAGGCTTTCGGCCTGGCTGGTGCCGAAAATCTCAACGCCGTCCGGGAGCGCATTCAGCGCCTCTTCCCGAACCCACGACCCGTCGACCGAGCATCAGCCTTCCAGCCCGGGGCGCCGCCGAGCACCAGACCCCAGCCCGGGGCGCCCGCCGAGCACCAGACCCCAGCCCGGGGACGCCGCCGAGCACCAGACCCCAGCCCCAGCCCGGGGCGCCGCCGAGCACCAGACCCCAGCCCGGGGCGCCGCCGAGCACCAGCCTCCACCCCAGCCCGACCCCAACGCCGCCGGACGCCGCCGCAGACTTGATGATGGAGGACATCAGGAGACGGCTGTCTCTTCTGCCCCAGACTCCTGTTGGGGGAGCGGTACAGCTTCAGGCTTTCGGCCTGGCTGGTGCCGAAAATCTCAACGCCGTCCGGGAGCGCATTCAGCACCTCTTCCCGAACCCACGACCCGCCGAGCATCCAGCCCGGGAGCCTCAGCCCAGCCCGGGGCGCCGCCGAGCACCAGCCTCAGCCACCCCCAGCCCGGGGTGCCGCCGAGCACCAGACCCCAGCCCCAGCCCGGGCGCCGCCGAGCACCAGACCCCAGCCCGGGGCAGCCCGCCCCAGCCCGGGGCGCCGCCAGCCAGCCTCCAGCCCAGAGCCCCAGCCCGGGGCGCCGAGCCCAGAGCCCCAGCCCGGGGCGCCGCCGAGCAAAAGACCAGAGCCTGGGGCGCCACCGAGCACCAGACCCCAGCCCGGGGCGCCGCCGAGCACCAGACCCCAGCACCCGGGGCGCCGCCGACACCAGCCCCACCCGCCCGCCGCAGACTTGATGATGGAGGACATCAGGAGACGGCTGTCTCTTCTGCCCCAGACTCCTGTTGGGGGAGCGGTACAGCTTCAGGCTTTCGGCCTGGCTGGTGCCGAAAATCTCAACGCCGTCCGGGAGCGCATTCAGCACCTCTTCCCGAACCCACGACCTGCCGAGCATCCAGCCTCCAGCCCGGGGCGCCGCCGAGCACCAGCCTCCAGCCCGGGGCGCCGCCGAGCACCAGACCCCAGCCCGGGGCGCCGCCGAGCACCAGCCCCAGCCCGGGGCGCCGCCGAGCACCAGACCCCAGCCCGGGGCGCCGCCGAGCACCAGACCCCAGCCCGGGGCGCCGCCGACCGAGCACCAGCCTCCAGCCCCAGCCCGGAGCACCAGCCGCCGAGCACCAGACCCCAACCCGGGACGCCGCCGCAGACTTCCCAGCCCGGGGCGCCGCCGCAGATTGATGATGGAGGACATCAGGAGACGGCTGTCTCTTCTGCCCCAGACTCCTGTTGGGGGAGCGGTACAGCCTCAGGCTTTCGGCCTGGCTGGTGCCGAAAATCTCAACGCCGTCCGGGAGCGCATTCAGCACCTCTTCCCGAACCCACCAGACCCGCCCGAGCACCAGCCCCAGCCCGGGGCGCCGCCGAGCACCAGGCCTCCAGCCCGGGGCGCCGCCGAGCACCAGACCCCAGCCCCAGCCCGGGGCGCCGCCGAGCACCAGACCCCAGCCCCAGCCCGGGGCGCCGGCCATCTTAAGGGCGACGCAACACATCGGACTTTCACCAGGAGGCTCACCCTCCGATTCGTCTGGCCGTCCCTAACATCCAAGGTCTTCTATCCAGTGGCGGTTCGGCTCAAGCCCTGCTTGCTCCGCCACTGGCACGCGGCCTTCCAGGTGGCCAGGCTCAATCGGGGCGTACCGTACCATACGTTGTACGTCCCGCCTCCAGACCCCCTCCACCCACCCAGGGTGGGTTGCGAGGCGCTGCCTCTTCTCCTGGCTCCGTCTGTCGTTCTTGGACAACAAGGCTCAATTGGGCCGTCGGGAGCCGGCCCTGGAGGGGAGGGTACTGTCAGGATCTCCTAAGTGGGCTTCGCGGCGCGCACTTCCGGTTTCGTGGCGCGCACTTCCGGTTTTGCGGCGCGCACTTCCGGTTCGGCAGCCATCTTGCCGGTTTTCCCGCCGGGCTCCTTATTTAAGGAGCTTGGAGACAATGACTCTCTGCCGGATTATTACACTTGAGGATTATCTTGCCACCCTGCCTATCCTGCCTCGCTCCCTGTTTCCTGTCCCTGGACTCCTGTTCTGCATTTTGATATCTGGTTGGTTTTTTGTATTTTTGGATGTTTTGGTTTGTCTCTGGCTTTTGGATTGTTTGGTTTCCGTTTTACTCTGCCTTTTGTTGGACTGGTTTATTCTTTGCTTTTATTATTAAAGACACTTTATTTTGAACCTGGCCTCGTATCCTGCATTTGGGTCCTCATCACCTGCACTCGCTGACAGATTTACCGCCTTATTTATAATTTACAAACTAAAAAAGGCACTTCAGTATTAATTCTACAAATATTGATGTTTGTTTAAATGTTTACTGAAAAAGAGCTTGGTGTTTATTCAATAAATGCTTAAAATAAGCCTGCATAAATTAGCGAAATTTTATTAAAGCAAATTCCTAAATGTTGATAAGTTCAACTTTAAGTGTAAATATTAGAATGTTAAATATTAGTAAATATTAGACCTTAATGTTTACCATGTGCAATCATCTGTAATTCTAACTGCAAAATAAAACGGGTGGCATCATGCATGGTCATAATGATTTTCACAATGATGTCCAATCAATGTTTATCTAGCAAAGGAGCAGAAGAACATCTCCTGACCCTCGGGCAGGTAAATGTCAAGTAAATTAGTATTACTGATGGGACTCTAGGCCACAGTGTTCAGTTCACACACACACACACACACACACACACACACACACACACAAAGGTAAAGTCTAGCATACAAACTCTTAAGCCAAAGTCCCACAGCAGGGGATCACATCCATCTATCAGCATTTTCATGTCCACAGGCTCACTTTATGATAGATTTCATAACTTACTTGACCTCCTTCTGATTTCTGACCATCATCACCAAGTACCCATTGTCTGCTTCTATAAATCCCTCAGGTTTGGTCCATTCGCAGTGCCTAGGAAAAGTCATTCATTCATTCATTCATTTGACTTCTCTCTTGGATCGCGGGGCACCTGTCCCTATCTCAGTAGTCTTCCAGCATCAAGTCTGGTCACCTTGTATGGAATGCCAACCCATCATAGGGGGCACACACACACACTCACATTCACACACTAGGGACAAGGTGCCAATCAACATACCATGCATGGTTTTGGACCCCGGGGAAACCCTGGTTTTGGGACCCCGGGAAACCCTGAGGCACGAGCATAATTTGCAAACTCCACACACACACACACACACACACACATATGGAAATGGCGGAAATCGAACCACCGACCCTGGAGGTGTGAGGAGAACATGCTAACCACTAAGCCACTTGCCACTGTTGCCCCCCCCCCCCCCCCCCCCCCCCCCCCCCCCCCCCCCCCCCCCCCCACCCCCCCCCCCCCCCCCCCCCCCCCACCCCCCCCCCCGCCCCCCCCCCCCCCCCCCCCCCCCCCACCCCCCCCCCCCCCCCCCCCGTTTAAAACATAAGAATGACTATTTCATCATTCCATAAAATGTGGTTTAGACATTCCCATATCAGTACTTTGTCTTCTAGCATTCATTTCCCATTGCTAAAACCAGATCCACAAAACAAAACATCTACCAGTAGCAATGCAATGGCACCATGGACTTCTTCAATATTGCCCTCAGGAATGCTCCTGGCTTCCTGAACTCATCAGAGAGTTATGTACATGGCCCCCTAAATGCCCATGACCCAAAGTCTGTCCTAGAAAGCAATCCCAGGCTGCTCCTTCAGTGAGAACACTGAGGGAGTATGATTGACAGGTCCCAGTTCCCCATGCTATACTTAGCCCGTCAACAAGTCACAAAATCCTTAATCACCTTGCAATGGATTACTGATTGAGCTCACTGGTTTGCAATACAGTATCATAAATAACCCACACTCACTCCAAAAGTCCAATTCTTGCACTCACTTTCCTAGTGGTTTTGTGCGGCTTATGCCTGTTTACGGATCACCCGACCCAGTGCCTGTTTATCCCTTCGAGTCTTGCCCGGCCCTTCTGGTTTGTTTGCTTGAGTGGTTTTTAATAAAAGTCAAAACCTGCACTCGTGTCCCTCTGTCTGCTTTTACAGCACTATTTATCCCGTGTATAAAATTTTAATTATTAATTAATGGATGCAAATGAGTGCGTTAGGTCGCACTGTTCACAATGGTCTCCGTTTTAATTATAATCGACATGAATATTGGTTGTTGCAAAGCATATTTAGACTATTATTATTCAAAATCAATCAAGTGTTAGCCACTTTATTAACAATGCTTACATTCAATGGACAAAGGTCTTGGGACACCTACCTTTTCCAGTGGCTCTTCTCCAAACAATTCAACAAGAAGGCTGTTGACACCAGATTTAATAGGACGTGTTTGAATCTTTTAATTCTTTCTTCACTTAAACTAGATGACCCAAACCTGATCGAGAATTAACCCAGGGGAAAGGGGGCAGGGGACTCAGAATACCCATGTTCGCAAAGCCAGCTCTAGAAAGATATACTCTACATGGGTTGGAGTGGAGGATCTCCG
This sequence comes from Kryptopterus vitreolus, assembly GCA_030449085.1. Taxonomy (NCBI): domain Eukaryota; kingdom Metazoa; phylum Chordata; class Actinopteri; order Siluriformes; family Siluridae; genus Kryptopterus; species Kryptopterus vitreolus. The sequence continues at coordinate 5,483,477 of JACRUU010000014.1, forward strand.
GCTATGAACTTCAACAGTATGAAAAAATGAATGCACTGCTTGGCCTCCTCATTTCACTTACATCAGTACTTGACTAACACTCTGTGTGAACCTCCACAGATCTGCACAAACCCATATGTACTTTACATATAACCGGGTGTCTGTAAACCTTTGGAAATATAGTATATATATAGAGAGAGATTTATATAGACTGACATGTGATGAGGATAATATTTGTATTGTTCGAATCAATTTTCTGGTTTATTTTGTTGTGCCAGAGTTGACTAAGGTCAGGCTCATTTGTGTTAGTGACTACTGACATCTGCCACTAGGGGACCTGGCCTTATCTGGCACACTTGCGGTGGTGTACATAACCTCTAGCTATTGTTAAGCTAAATGCCATCACTCTCTCAGCCTTCTGTGTTTTTGATCGTGTACAGAAACCCCAGATCATCATGGAAAGGGTGAAAGAAATAAAAATCTCCAGTTTAGCAATGAGTTTAGCAGAGGTGACAAGCCTCTGGGAGAGGCTCGAATAAATGGAGTATGCCAGTTTCTTGCCCTTGGGTGGCACTGGTGCTGATGGAACCATAATACCTCCAGATCTCTTCAAACAACAATTCAGCGGACGATTTATCAAAGCTGAGGGTAGCTTCATTAAACCTGAATTCCTTTCCACTGAAGTCAGATATATAATGCTAGACTTTTATCTGTCAGTGTACCTCATTTACCATCATCTTAAATAAAATATGCTTTCTAATAGGCTGCAAGGTATTTCCCACATCATTAGACTGTAACCGGCAGAAAAAGTCTCGCTTTCGCAATATTTTGGGGACGTAAAAACTAACACGCTGCATTTTTACACGCCTGGACTGGGTGCTAAGGAATGTATATCAAATATGAAAACTGAACCTAATCCCGGAACGATTTTTTTTTTTCGCGATCATCACCGAAAAGAAGTGGACTTGATCAACACAGTCCAACATTTTGAATAACGCTCATTTCAGGTCAGTATGTCAAGTAGTTTTCAGCCTTTTACAGAATTCAAGGTAACAGGGCAAGAATGAAGTGACACTGTTCCTTCACTTTTAAAAGAAGAAAAAATAGAAAAAAGAAAAAGCTTGCACTTTCATAATCAAAGCTTTATGATTTTCTTTTTTTTCTTCTTCTTCACTAAAGTCAGTTATATTAATGAAATCACACAGATTTTTCATTACAGTTGAAATAATTATACAACATGAAAGACTATCGAAGCCATATATGGACAGTGTAATTTCCATAGTAATGGAAAAATTTTGTCTTTTTATTTGAAGCACTATAAAGATCAATGCATCCCTAGTCTACTACTTTGACTAACGAGACGGAATGAAAACCAGATAAAAATTAATTAATTAATTAATTAATTAATAAAACAGGAAAAGTTGTAAAGTGAGTTTTCAAAAAGGAATCTTTAATAAACAAATAAAATGAATTAATTAATGTAATTTATATTTACATTTGTGGTATTTAGCAGACGCCCTTATCAAGGGCGATGTACAGGAAGTGCTTTAGGTCTCGCTCTAAGTATAAGATTTAGTCAAGAAAGGTAAATACAAACTTAAGTACACGATGATAGACAGTTGCCAGTTTTTTTTGTTTTTTTTTTATATTTCTGGACAGAGGGAGATAAAAGAGAATAAAAAGGAATGTTAGGATAGGTGTTGTTGGAAGAGGTAGGTCTTCAATCGACGTTTGAATGTAGACAGTGACTCCGTTGTTCGGATATCCAGTGGAAGTTCGTTCAACCACAGCGGTGCCAGAACAGAGAAAAGCCTTGAGCTGGTCTTACCTTTTACCCTGAGAGACGGTGGAACCAGGCGAGCGTTCTGTGGTAGACCTGCCAGCAGAGAGTTACAGTAGTCCAGTCTCGAGATGACAGGAGACTGAACCAGGACCTGAGCAGCCTGTGTGGATAAAAACGGTCGAATCAGCATAGCAGTGGTAGTCAAATCCATGAGAGGAGATGACTTTACTGAGAGAAAGAGTATAGAGTGAGAAAAGAAGAGGACCAAGTACTGAGCCTTGTGGTACACCAGTGGTGAGGCTGCATGGAGCAGATGTAGATCCTCTCCATGATACCTGAAATGATCGACCTTCCAGGTATGAGGAAAACCAATTCCATGCAGCTCCAGAGATACCGAGACTCCTGAGGGTAGATAACAGGGTCTTGTGGTTCACTGTATCAAAAGCTGCTGAGAGATCTAGCAGGATGAGGACGGAGGACAATCTGTCGGATCTGGCAGCATGAAGTATTTCCCTGACTGCCAGGAGAGCAGTCTCTGTGGAATGTGCCACTTTGAAGCCAGATTGGTTGGGATCTAGAAGGTTGTTCTGAGAGAGATAGACAGACAGTTGGTTAAAGACAGTACGTTCTAGAGTTTTTGAGAGGAAGGAGAGAAGAGATACCGGTCTGTAGTTGTTGATGTCTGATGACTAACCTGCTTCCAGAGCAGGTTTCTTTAAGATGGGATTGACCCTTGCTTGCTTGAAGGAAGCATATTGGGTCATAAACGTAGCTGATTAGAGAGTACTTATAAGTTGCTTAAATATTTGATCCTTGATAAAACGTTATAGTAGACCAAATATTGCTTAACTACAGTAAAAAAGTAACTTTACTCTAATACTTTACATAAGTACTAGTTTTCATTGTTTAAAATCAGCTTATAACATCTGTTCTTTTTTTGCAGAACAAATGTGCTTTTAGACAAAAGAAGTCACAACAATAAATGTGAAATAAAAAAAAATTCACCATGTTATTAAAGTGCACTGATGTGAATGAGCTGGGATATTGCTCTTCTGATACTGAAATGGAGAGCAAACGACACAGAAGTACCTTTTAGCTTAACGATTGAACTTTTCACTCTTTTCACTTTTCATAAGAGTCTGGATCATCCTGACCTAACTTGAACCTGCTGCATCTGAGTGGATAGTGATATGCAGCCCAGCTCTAAAAAATGACCCCCCCCAATTCACATAAAAACTCTTTTATTTGCACTCTCAGCTTATTAGTGCGATTATAACGGAATCCCTCTTTCTTCGCCATTTGCTTCTTGTCAACTTATTCTCGGCGTCGTCTTTTGTACCAGATGCTGATTATTAAATGCGCATTCGCATATATTTAAACTTGCATTTCCACTTTGAGTGCACATAATTGGAAAGTCCAAATCGCTATCAAAACAAGTATTTGCATTAGCATTTTGGTGCAAGACAAAGTGCAAAAGCTGCCAAAACCCAGACGCGAAGGCAAAGTTGATTCGATATTTCATTTTTAACATCTTTCACTGGTATTATTCTGCCATTTATAAAAAAAAAAAAAAAAAGTAATTGCAATAACTCCATTTGCCTTAGCTCGCACTTTCTCTTCGGCACTCTTCACCTCGGGGCAAAGTTAAACAACTATGCAATCCTATTTGCATTTTTCCCTGCCAACAATAAAGCCCTGTCTAACAAACACTGCAAGGTGGAGCAGCAGGTTTCAGTGGGAAAGAGACCAAAAACTAAATGATGAGTATATCTGATAGGACCATTTTTTTTTTGTCAGGTCAGTGATAAGTGGATTGGATATGTGTGTACCCACAGATGGACCGGTACCCCTTCAGGGTGTTTTCCTGGAAATACCATTACCTGAACCTGAATATCACACATTCTGATAATAAATAAATCAGAAGTTGTTCTTCATTAGGCATTTAATGCTTTCCAAAAGATTTCTGCCATTTTTCTATCCATTTCATTATATTTGAATATTTACAAGCTGGAGAAAAAGCATAATTGACTATACACTAATTTTATAGCAGACTCAATCTCCGCACATCATATAAGCAAAGCTGTGAAAGATGCTTACCCTGGTGCTACAGAAAACAACTGCACAAGATAGAGCTAAATAAAATAACACAGCGATAAGGACTAAAACCACATAAAGTGCAACCTAGTACAAGGCAAAAGTACCTGTTTTTAGGGATATGTCTATAAGTTAGAGTGCGTGTTCAGTTTAGGTTGTACAGTAGCGCACCTTGTGGGACGCAACACGGTCCCGGGAGACAAGCATTACCCTGGGAAAGAGCTTCTTCGCCAGACCAGAATAAAGTATAATGGCTGACACTACCGGAGTATGAGTAGCGAGTACAAAGACTGAAAAATATAGCGAAACACAAGTGGAGCCCAACAACCCCTCCCCCACCAACGATCCGAGACACAACGCCTGCACCCCACATTGACAATCCGGAACCCGACACTCCTCCCTAGTCAACAACTGGATACACAGTACGTGTACATGGTATATCCGCGTCTACCCCACGCTCGCGCTACAGTGGGAGACCTGTATTTGGGTTGGTTCGGTTGACAGGCATAATTCCGCACCGGAGGGGGTTATGACAGGTGAAACTTCTTCCTAGGGGATGGCGTAATAGAAAATAATTGAGAAGCACTGCACTATGGCAAATTCATCCAGGCGTTTGCAAAAATGTAAAATATTGTCTATTCTAATCGGCCTGGTGGAGGGACAAGAAAAACATGTTTAATGCACACAAGGCTAAGATTCATCCTCCTTAATTAGCTTTCGCTTTTAACCTTTTAAATTTGTGTGTGTAATTTTAAAAACAGCACTAACGAAAAGCATCAGTCCCCACAAAACCAAACAACCACTCATCACTCTCTAAAACCAAGTGTGATAGCCATAGGGAAGGACCCTTTGCTTCATTCTACAACGCTGTGTGTCTAAATCCTTCAGCGCTATTAAGAGACCCAATGCTCACTGTCGAAAGTAATATATCGAAGTCCAGGTGACACACCGGCGTCGCCTGGAAATGATTAGGATCCTGAAATTGCTCTTTGGAAGCGTTTGATGGAGACAGTACTTCATGAGCAGTAGGCCATTTAATTCTAGCGGGAAAAAAAACAACAAGCTGAAAGGGACTCGGACAAATTGCAAAATTAATTTGTCACTAATACAATATTTACAGATTCAGTCAATGTCAAATACAGTGAAAGCGAAAGGGCACCATAATGATCTTTGTCTGAAACGAGCTTTGTGGAATGAGTGTAGAATCTTGCATAAGGGTCGCACTAACTCAATATTCTCCCAGTTTCCCATCATCCCATTATATATTACTGCATGGTACAATATTTGAGGATCCCATGGAGTGAAGGGATTTGACAATCAATTATTGATAAGTGATAATAGGGAATTTGAAGGTGCTTTTTCCAGACACACGCATTTATGTACTTATTCCTTCTTTTTTGTTAGTAATGTTAGTAATGTTAGTAATGATATTGGAATGTTGTGGTTATGTTACGAGTTCTGTTTCTTTATTTCCCCATTGATCAATATATTACCTATAGGATACGTTGCCATATTTCTTTTTCCGTGAGTCCCTGGACTTGAGGTGAAACCCATCCTGAAGCTAGTATCTGATTTTAAAAGCTTTCTGTTTATCTTTAGCAAAGTTTATTTCTGTTTTTTCCAGGGCATTGGACTGGCATTTGTAGATAGCCTTTCCAAAAAATATTAATTCTGGACAAAAGGTTCAAAAGGAAAGACATATCTTTTGAAAATAAGGCAGCAGAGTTCAGATTAGATGAGTAAGGTTCGAGTTTTTAAGTTATCAGTTCAAACCAGAAGGACTTGCTTGCTTCCTCCATCCAGGGCTGAAACTTGTTCCAGGTCTAGGCTAATGGCTAGCAGGTCTTGGCTTCCTACATTGCAATTATACTCTACCAAAGGACTGAAATCCGCTGGAAGAGATAAACACAATGGAAACCAAATCACAGAAGAGAAGAGAAGAGACCTAAAATAAAAGGGTTGTCTGTTAAAGTCAGCTTAAATGGACTTCAGCTGAAAGGTGCTGTCAGGGAATCTTCTGACCCGAGGTGCTCTTTCATCTGCCTCGGGGGGATCAAGTGCAATTTCAGCCAGGGCAACGGTGCAATATTTGAGAAAGCTTAAGGAGCTAATACCTAAAACTGTTATGCTTTTAATAGAAAGTAAATACTTAGAATCATTATATTATTTTCAAGAAAATACAGAAAATAAGTAAATAACAAAGTATATACCAAATACTTTATAATAGTAGCTTGACGTAGCAATAAACGTGGGTTAAAAATACATAAATATCCTTAGTATTGCTGTATTAACTTCTATAGGATATTATTTTAGGTGGATCAGGGATGGATAAGATTCTGGGAAGACCCTGTTTAGAAAAATCTGCATTCTGCAAGGCAAAACTATTGGTCTACCACATATCTCTTATTTGCTCTTATGGGTATTTGTTAAAAATAGCCATACCTTAAGGAAATGCTCAATTTGAAAAGTCCATTGTAGTTCTGAGCTGCACCAAAATCTCAGTCCATTGTCCCGGTAATGCTGTCGCATTAGAAAACACCACCACATTTAACCTTGAAAAGCAATTTATTCAGGTCATTTATTTAAACAGGGCTGTTTTTCGAGTTCGGAGCCATCTGTAAATAATGAAGTTGTGTTTGTGGACGTCTGTAAAGTGTTTGCATGATAATGATAAGTAGGATAGTCGGCATAAACACAAATATGCAGGTTGCTCAGTGTTTGACGTCTTTCGCAATGGGAGATAAAGTGTAACTAAAGCCGGCATAAGTCTGAGTATACCTTGTGCTTTAGGGACAGCATTGTCCCAGTGAGCATCCTTCAAAAAAAATAAATAATAACGAGAGCGGCATGGGCCGACTTTCACTTTGTGTCCTGAGTGGGAACTAGGCATGTGATACTGCATCCAGCGTGAAAATCGGCCGAGCTGAAATGAGCAGCAGACCATATTTGGCTCATGGGCTTTGTGTTTCACATCTGTGATCGGACACGTTGACAAGGAGAGAAGTAGGTTGGTGGGCCAGGTTAATTGAATGAAGTCCAGGATAACCGAATGAGCCAAATGGGCTAGTACTAACATTATAACCTGGGGTGCTTACCTTGCTAGATCATGCATCAAAGTCAGTGGTGCTGAGATGGAAAAGCTATTTGAATGAATACCCCAAAACACAGGCTGAGGTCAAACCCTCCACCCCTCAAACGACTTTAACACCTCTATGGGCAAAATGAACTGCGGAAAAAACATTGCAATAGGCAAACGCTTCAGTGTCTCACCGATCACGATACCAGGTCATCCGGCTGGCTGATCAGGACATTTAAGTCCAAACTATCGTCCCTGCATACCGGTTCTGTCTCGCTTTAGCTCCCCTGCCACACATGCTGGCAAGAACGTCAGCGGGAGAGTCAAAGCAGCTCCACTGCCCTCTTTCCCAACTGCTGTGTGATTAAACAGCCTTGAAATTGGTGATGATATTGATGCCTGGGTTTTAGAGTGATGCAGTGGCTCTGCGCTTCGTTGCTTTTTCTCCGTCTTCTTTATCTCTGTGTGATAATCGGGGACATGTCATTAAAAAATAGCACAAAACAGCAAAAGCAGGGTTTATTTATGGAGAGTTGCCAAACAAAATGGCAAAAGGTCAAGGAAGGCAGCAAAACAATCATAAACAAGGTAAAAAAAAAAAAAGGCCAAGGTCAAACAGCAAAGAAACAACGGAACATTGAATCTATGAAAGTTGGAGCAGGGAGCTGGCAAAAACCAACAAACAAACCATTCGTTCAATCAATACAAAACCCCTAGAGTGTATGAGTGTGTTGCTTTTATAGTCCTCCTGCTGGGAACTGGGAAGAGTCTGTAATCAGTCCTCACACAGGCCACTGGTCCAATAGAACAGTCTTGGAGGCCATGGTGCCCTCTGGTGGTGAGTGGGAGAAATGACATTGGCAAGACACTGGGCGGAGAGGTGTAGCTCAGTGGTTAAGGTGCTGGGCTACTGATTGGGGGTATCGCCAAACCTCCACCCTTGGCTTCTTGAGCAAGGCGCTTAACCAGGAGTGCTGTATCATGGCTGACCCTGCACTCCGACACGAGCTTCCAAACTAGCTGGCACCTGCAAAGAAACAATTTCACTGTGTTGTAACATATATGTGACAAATAAAGGCTATATTACACTTTACATGCACCAAAGACCAAAGTCGCTCCTGTGCAACTTTAAAATCTTTGTTGGAAACCAATAATTATCCTTTCATTTGCGTACACTTAACACTTGCTGTGTCAAATGCTGTGCAAATGTATTTTAATAAGTACTTTTTGTTTTAAAGTGTTAATTTCGTTATGATAGATTCTATAGAAATATAAGTTTTATTGATTGATTGACTGACCAACAAACATATGATGATGTCAGTACTGACTGCCTCTTTCAATTTGAGGTACAATGTAGAAAAGCAGTCGCATAGCCGTGCGCACCTTCACATTTCGGATAACAGCATCCTATGAAAGCCTAGAAAACTGCTCTGTTCGACAAAAGACATTAGAATTAGACATTAAAATCACAATGAAATGGCACTTCCTTCTACACGGCACTTTTTGCACCTTCATAAGTTGGCTAGTTTTTGAGGATATCAGTTGGGACCTGCCCGTCATCCAGGGAAAATGGATGGGACCATGTAGTGCAAGGTCTTAACTAATCTAATTTTCTTTTAATCCTCTTCTATGATTCAGCTTTCATGGTGACCAAGATGACAGAAAGACTGTAATGAGTTGCCATAACAACTGGCTTTCCCAGGGCTAGGTGAGAAAGAGACTATTCATCCAGAGGGCATTAAAATACTTCTTCAAGTAACAAGCTAAAGGCTGCAAGTTGGGGACGATGATGACTACTTTCATATTCACTGCCTATTTGCTGCTATTCATGTTTTTGACTATGCAAGGTGTGCAATTATAACCCATATTACAACCAGCATATGTATATAATAACTATACTGATTAGACTGACAGTTGTGAGTATAATAAATAGAAGAATGCTATTTTTTATTAAATATAGTCAAGTTATGTCTCATTTTTATTTCTTTTTTAGTATTACATCCGATTTTCTATACGTGGTGTGAAATTGACGTATTTACAGTTTCTGGGAGCATTTCCCCCCCCACAGTTAATTAAAAAAACATTCTACTTAGAAAATGCAAATTCAGACATGAAGGTGCAATTGCATTTACCCTGTCGAGTGTGCATTTTATATTTTATATATACTCTATATATAAAGCATTCGAATCCAATTGTGAAATGCATATTTACTTTTCCAATTGTGTGCCAACATTCTGCAAATGCAATATTAGTTTTACATTCCACTTTTAATGGCTGGAAGATTCTCCCATCTGGAGTAATAGAAATCCACCCATTTGCTGTTGCACACATTCTTTTTCCTCGTGCACTTCCAAATGCCACAACTTTGCTGTCCTGTTTGAATTTTAACTCAAGTTCACAGGTATCCTCTGTGTTTTGTTGGTACCTTATTATTATTATTATTATCATTATTATTTTGTGGCTTGTTTCTTCCGTTATGTATACTATTCTGCAAACATTTTCAGACCGAAAAATAACAGTTGACCTGAAGTAAAAGCTTGGAAGAGCCACCTGCAGCAACCTGAACATAGAATAGCTTTTATTTGTCACATATATATTTCAGCACAGTGAAAATTCTTTCTTCGCATATCGCACCTTGTGTGGGTCAGAATGCAGGGTCAGCCATGATATGGCACCCCTGGAGTACAAAGGGTTAAGGGCCTTTGCTCAAGGATCCAAGAGTGTCAGCTTGGTGATTCCAGGGCTTGAACCTCTGACCTTCTGATCCGTACCCCAGCACCTTAACCACTGAGCTACCCCCCTCCCTCAATTTTTGCATATCCCAGGGAGCTGGGGTCTGAGCACAGGGTCAGAGCACTAGGTCAGCCATGGTATGGCACTGGAGCATAAAAGGTTAAGGTCCTTGCTCAAGGATCCAAGAGTGGCACCATGGCGATACCAGGGCTCGAAACCCCCGACCTTCAGATCAGTATCCCAACGCCTTCACCACTGATCTAGCTCCCCTCCCTCAACTTTTGAATATCCCAGGTTCAGAACGTAGGGTCAGGCATGGTAGATCAGTGTACCCCTGAGTGTTGAGTGCCTTGCTCAAGCGCTCAACAGTAGCAGTTTGGTGGTGCTGGGGCTTGGACCTTGCAACCTTATGATCAGAAACCCTTTGCCAAGTGGTCACGAAACACACTTTCAACTTAATGTCAACCCCAGTTCTGAAGATTTTTTATCGATCTGTGGTAGAACCAACAATTACAAGGTGTAGGAGATCCTGGCACAAACAACAGGAGCTTAAAGAACAGCACAGGATGGTGAAAACACCTGGGAGGATCATGGGCATGGAAAGCCAACAGCTTCACAAGGAGTTTACACCACACACAGCCTTACAAAAATCAGGCCATGTCATGCAGGACTTCAGTCAACACACACAGCCACACACACACACACACACACACACACACACACACACACACACACACACACACACACACACACACACACACACAATTTCTTCTTCCTCCCATTTGGTAAGCGGCTTAGGTGTCAGCTCACACACATCCAGGTTCAGAGACAGCTTCTGCCACTAAGACTCTTTAAAAAAAACTGCTCACTGCTCTGTGACTGTCACACCCTGGCAACGCTGCAGGCGCCGTCACTGACTTAATGACTTAAACCTCTTCATTTACACATTTCTGTACAAACCACATACTGTACACTAAAATATGCTAAAATCAGTTCCTGTTATAAAATGTACAGTAGACCTTATGCAGAAAGTATTCAAAATGTTCTATTTGCACATTTTATTTTGTCATTGAGCTCTTCTGTACTGACACCACAAGTTAAACCGCTCAAACAAATGATAGCATCCAGCATTCAAATATAACCTGTAGCTGTGCAATGTGTCGGACTGTCACTGGCACACACCACTCATGCGTATGCCTTAAAACCGGCATCTTAAACTGCATCTATTGTTCAGACACTGTCACTGAGAACATGCCAGAAAGAATTATGCATTATGCATAATGTGATGGTTAAAACTGTAGATGGTCTTTCCATTTTGTGCAGAATGCAGTTTTCTGGCAAGAAATGATTGAGTGTACACCCCAGCATCGATGGCTACTAGGCGAAAATTTGTTATAGCTGTTGTCTATTTGGTTAGTGAACATTTTATGACATGTCTCCCAAGCTGGTTCTTGTAGTAAACACACTGGTGATGTTTTCACTGGATGCTTCACCTCTTCGAAATGTTAAAAATGGAGGCTAAAAAGAACCACAATGAGGAATATCACCAGTGTTGGGGAGTAACTAGTTACATGTAACGGTGTTATGTAATTTAATTACAAAATAAATGTAACAGTAATTCATTACAGTTATTGAGAAAAAAATGTGTAATTAAATTACAGTTATTTAGGAAAATGTTAATGATTATAAATCGGGTTACATCGAACCAATTTCATTTAAAATCATATGTTGAGGCACAATTATGACCCAACCCAACCGCCCCCCCCATCAACAATATACAATATACAATATAACCTTTGAGGTAATAATATAAGGTTTATTTCCTTAGAATGTTAACTTAAAGTGCCACCTAGTGGACAAATGAAAGTTATCAAAAAGTAAACAAATGTAATCGGTTACTTTTATTACATTTATTACTACTTATTACATTTCGAATAGGGTCATTTGTAACCTTCCCATTGCGGGAAGAATATCAGCTTTCATGATGGACCCTCCGCTTGCCTCTTCACGGCGGATCTTCCATCTCCATACCATCCTGTCGTCTACAACGTCTTCTTCCAAACCAACTACATGCATGTCATCCCTCAACAAATCCACAAACCTCCACCTTGGCCTTTCCTCTATTCCTCCTGCCTGGTGGTTCCATACTTAGCATTCTTCCAGCAATATATACCATGTCCCCTCCTCCAAACCATTTCAGAAAAGCCATAATGCAAACCTGCCCGGTCCCTTTATCTGTCCATCCTCATCACTCTGCACCATCTTCAGCATCTCCTGTCTTTTTGTCAATGCTACTGTCTCTAAGCCATCAATCAGGGCTCAGCATTGTAGAATCTGTTTCCCTCTTGCAGATTCCCTTCTATTAAAGCCTTATTTCACCACGGTCTCTGTAGATGTATTCCCCCTTCCATTCTCTTTCTTTGTACCAGCCAGATTTGTTGTTGGCCTCAACCGATCCAGTAGGAAATTCAGGTTTGTGATTCGATTTGGTATGTTTTATTCTAGATGCCCTTCTTATCTTAACTGTCCCCCATTTATTAAGACTCAGATCCGACACTAAGAGTGCACTTACTAGTGCAACTCTAACGCTTGGGGTTTTTAACACAAATACATTTGTAAAGAAACAACAGGAATGTGCCTGGCAATACTGCACATAGAGGAAGAGAAACATCAGGGTATAAAATAAGCAAACTATTTAAGAAGCACTTGAGAAATGCCGATGCTTGCTTTCAAAACCGAAAACAAGCCTCGGGGGAGTGGACCACCGACCGTCCTTCGAGGTACAAGGTAAGAATACATCAAGCCTCTTCTATTTTTTGGTCTTGTAAACTTCCCCTGGCTGTCCGAGCGGCTGAGTCACATTCTGCCTTTCAACAAAGACTGAAGAACCACCGCTTTACCAAGCACTCGAATTAGCATTTATTAAATTAGGATTCAAAGAGGGTTTGTTGTTTTTTTTTGATGAAATAATTAATTAATCACGATTTCAGCACAGTTCTATTCTTAGCTTCCCGAATGTGAATAAGCATTAAACATAAATAAGCATACTTTTATGGCTCTTAATAAATGTATAAGACACATCTTGAAGTGACAGAACTCCAGAGGGAACACTGAATGACACTTTGTTCTTTTCTTTTTTTTTTTTTTTTTTTTCAAACCATTGAACCATAAAACAGGGAGTAATAAATGTGGTGAGCCTGCCAGCCATAAGGCTCCGGGGTTGCACAAGTGGATAATGCCGTTATTAACCTGCCGACATTGATGAATATTAACAGTACCGACGCTGGGAAAAATTGTCCAACTCTTTCCATAAGTAAGCCTCTGCTTTTATATACAGTACTAAAGGAGTGGCACTCTGATGGATTTCTCTGAGGGAGGACAACGAAAACACATGTTAGACGGCAGGGTAGAGACAGTCGCCGTCTTAAGGAATAGCAGCTCAAGATGACGTTGGCGTCGTTCCGTGTCAAAATCATCTGCTCGCTACCTCGAAAGCGGGCGCTCCAGAGGTTAATGCAGTTTCCGAAGTCGCTGTTGTTTTTGTTTTCACCTCGCTGTCACGATCCAGCCGGGACATCTCGACGGAGAGGAAGATAATGATGTTCAGTCATAACAGCTCAACAGAAATTACAGTGCAGGCATCACACTCTCACAAGGCATGTTGCACTGATCTAAAACACTGAAAACGTTCGCTCCCTTGTTGTTTTCAATTAAATACGGCCTATCTGCCTTGCCTGGAATATCTATTATTAATGAGGACATGTGAGGAGGGGGGTGGTGGAGGGGAGGTGGATAGTGAGGAGTGGGGGGGGGGCGGGCAGGTAGATGTGTTTAAGAGAGTGGTTTGAAGTCAACAGTTGTCACCAGTTAGTTTCACCTTGGCTGCAAATTACGCACGATTCTGAATAAACAACAAGAAAGCAGATTGCGCCCTCTGTGTCATGCACTTCTGTCTTTGAAGTACGGAGGAAAGTTCCGTTTCGGAATACAAATGACAGGAAAAGCACATCAGGAGAAGCCACCAGAGATAGCCAGACTCGGAGGGTCAGACGTACAAAAGTGGCTTGTGTTTGTTCATATTTATAATTGTGCCAACAAACGTCCATAAGCACGCATTCTGGTGTGTATTCGGCAACTCTTTCTGCTCATTTTCCATTTGATATTTCATGCACGTGGGTTTTCAACTCACATTTCCTAACATGAACAAAGCATTGTATGATTAACGCGAGCTTTAGAAATGGATATGTGCATTATTTTATCCGCCCCTAGCAGGCATAGATATATATTTTTTACTGAATTACTAAATAGCATTACTGTATGTATTACCCAGCTGCCAACAACAAGATGGTATATGCGAAGAAAGAATTTCACTGTGCTGTAATGTATATGTGATAAATAAAGACTATTCTATTCTACTATTAAAGGAGGGGGTAGCTCAGTGGTTTAAGGTGCTGGGCTGCTGATAGGAAGATCTGGGTTCGAGCACCGGTATGGCCAAGCTGCCCCCCTTGGGAAAGACTGTCCTTGAGAAAGACCCTTAACCTTCTGTGCTCAAGGGGCGCCGTATCATAGCTTCCAACAAGAAGCTGGGATATGCGAAGAAAGAATTCCACTGTGTTGTAATGCATATGTGACAAATAAAGGCTATTCTATTCTGTAACATTTAAGCTCGGAGATGTGCTCTATATTGTGCATTTTTTTAACTGGAAAACAATTTGCAATCAGTAGAAAAATAAAAAACATAATTAAGCAGCGTCTATTAACACATGGTTTATTCCTGCTTTAATTTTCTCTCTAGGCCTGGGTTCATTTAGCAGTTTTATTTTATGGACCCTGTTTGTTGACCATCTGTTTTTGTCATTTGATGCTTGTGCCTTTACAAGCAATTTATTTAGAAGCTAAAAACACACAAATCCTTACAAAGCTTTGCGAGGAACATAAATGCTGAACCTGTTTAAAACGGGCCACTGATCGTTCCTCAGCGCGCAGGAAATCACAGGGGAGGAATATTTATACCCAAATCTGTTCATAGATTCTCAATTGAAGCATTCAGGTCAATGTACAGTTCGTGAGAATGAATTAAATGATTCGTGGTGTCATTAATCTGATTCAGAAAGAGTGGAATGTTAATCGGGTTTTAAAGCAATGGCTTGCTTTCATAGTATTCAGGGTTAATTATCGAATGTGACAGCCTTGATTCATAACGATATTGGTGCATCGCGGTTTCTTTAATGTTTCTTAATCCTGTGGCAATGAACTGAAGTGGATAGATTAAATATTGACTGATGAACTGCTAACACACTTGAATATCACTGAAGGGTTTTATAACCTTTCGAATTCTGTGACTGGATACATCCATTTTCCCCATCGCAATGCAAACAAATCCAAGAGTTTTCTGCGTCGTTTACACTGTCAGATTTCTTTCTCTTTGTTACAACTTTTGTCAAAACCATTAACTAATAATTATTCCAGCTGCACAAATAACAATTATTTATATTAGCTTAAAGTTGCCCATGCACCCGGTTTTCTGTAGTTTTCCTCTGTACCAGGATGAATCAGTTTAAAAATAAACTGTAAATATGAAATGTTTACAAAAATAAAACAGCAAATAGAACAAGTTTTAGTGCATTTTTATATTTCGGAGGAGAAAAAAAAATTGTCCGCATTGTCCATTTGTTTTTGCAATAAAATAAGGTCACGGTAGCGGTCCAGTAAGGAATGAAGCCGATTCTTCCTACTTATGGACACGTCTACTTTCTTTTTTGCTTGCATCTTTTCGTCTGCATTTTAGCTGCGGAGAGCCTTAAAAAGAAAGCAAATTAACGAGGCCTTCCGTGAATTGCGGTATAAACGGACGTGGCTTGTTACCTGAAAGCCTGCTGGCTTGTGGTCCTCAGTGCAAATCAATAACTTTCAGCGCTGTCTTCCAATAATGTGCTTTCAAGGATACTATTTAACCTCCGCTTTCTCCGGGGGATCCAGCTGTAGGACAAACGCTGAGAACTGGTCTTTGCCTCTGTCAATACGGCGGAGGTGAGAATCTAAATTCCCATAAGAAATTACGCTTAAAGATTTAGCCTAAACACACAGACACGGAATGACATTGTTCAACCTGCTAATTCTGGGGTCTACTAGTGTTTTATTTAAAGTTAATTTTGTAGTCGGTCTCAGATGGAATAAAGAGAAAAGCCAGTCTGAAAGCCAGTCGCTTCCTCTGACTGGATGGTCAGAGAGCGCACTAGTCAGAGCTCGCAACCACATCTGAGCAAACTTCACAAGCTCAAATGTATTTGTTTGAATTTAACTACCGTAAATTCCGGACTATAAAGCGCACCTGGATATAAGCCGCATCTGCTCTATTTAAAAAAAAAAAAAAAAATCATAAATAAGCCAAAAAAAATTCTAAATAAGAAAAAATTCATAAATAAGCCGCACCTGCATACAAGCCGCATCCGCTTTTGAATTGTAAATGTACATGTATGTACCTAAATAAATAGATCCTTTCCTAACGGTGTAACTTTCCACCGTATTTTAACACGACGTAACGGAACCTGGTTTCATACGGTGGATTTTAACGGTGGACGGCTGCAACGGAGACGCTGCACAGAGACGCGGAGATCCGGAATTCATACAAAACATACAGGATACAGGATTATTAGAATAAAGAACTCTCAGGAGACGCCGCTCATACGGAGCGGCCAGACAGGCTAGGGAGCCTTGCGCTCTGCGCGCCGTGGTACCGGGAGTACCGGGAGTACCGGAGGAGTCCGGAGAGCAGGAGTCCGGGAATCGGGAACAGATGAAAGACAAAGGTTAGGCATAAACATATATCGAGCGTCCGTGTCCGCGACACTAGGTACGAGCCCGGACGGGGATGTGCTACGAGTGAACCCGGACGGGGATTGTAGGGTGAACCGGGCTTATATCGAGGCTGAGGGAAAATCGTGTGTTGTATGTGTTTGTGGGGTGTGGCGGGAGAGGGAAAATGAACCGCTGAGGCTGTGTGTGTGTGTGTGTGGTGGTGTGTGTGTGTTGTGTGTGTGTGCGTGTGTGTGTGTGTGTGTGTGTGTTGGATGTGTGTGTGTGTGTGTTGTGTGTGTTTTGTGTTGTGTTTTGCTGTGTTGTGTGTGTTGTTGTGGTGTGTGTGTGTTTGTGTGTGTGTGTGGGGAAAAGTGTGTGTGTGTGTGTGTGCAGGGGAGGAGTGTGTGTCTGTGTGCCTGTTTGCGTTGTGTGTCTTAGTGTGTGTGTGTGGGGAGCAGAGGAGAGAGAGAGCACCGGGGAGGAGAGAGAGAGCAACTTTAGCAGAAACTTTACTGATTAAAACGGGACAGAACCAAGAGAAAATAAGCGCTATTTACAGTATTTATCTTCATTTCTCCTGTGTGTGAAATGACGTCACCTTAACCTTGTAAAGATAGAGTTTGTCCTCCTTCTATCCGCTTCTACCCACTTATATCTGCTAAAGAGGAACTAGCGCATTCTTCTTCTTTGCATTTATTTTGTGTTAGTTTTGATTCTAATTCCGGTTAGAGCCCCTAGCGGTCGGGAAAAAATCTGCAGAATAGCCGCACCTTATTATTATTAGCCGCATGGTTCAAAACCTATGAAAAAAGTAGCGGCTTATAGTCCGAAAATTTACGGTACTCTTTTGTTCTTTTGTTAATTCTATAATGACGGGGGACGACAGGGGGTGGCTTAGTGGTTAGCATGTTTGCTTCACACCTACCTCCAGGGGCCTTGGGGGTTCGATTCTCACCACCGCTATGTTCTCCCCATGCTATGTTCCAGGATATCAGGATTTTTTCTCTGGGTTCTCCGGTTTCCCACTCATACAAAACATGCCCGGTAGGTTGATTGGCGCCATTGTGAAGTGTGTGTGTGGAATTGTAAGTGTGAATGTGTGTGTGTGTGTGTGTGGTGTGTTGTGTGTGTGTGCTTGGGTTGTGTGTGTTGGTGTCATGGTGACCGGGTTGTGTTGGCATTGTGTGTGTGTTTGTACCCATACGTGTGTGTGTGAGTGCAGGGTGTGGTGTGGCTTGTGTGTGTGTGTGTTGGCATTGACAGAAGGAGAAAAGAGCTGGGTTGATTAGGCATCCTGAGACTTTCCCTTGAAATGACGACCCTTAACCTTGAGATAGAGTTTGTCCTCCTTCTACCTTCTCCCACTTATATCTGCTAAAGAGATAGGCATTCTTTTTCTTTGCTTTTGTGTTACACTTGATTCTAAGAGGCTCCCCCCTAGGGTGGGAAAAAATCTGACCCAAGAGAAGAAGAAGAAGATCGGATAAAGTGGGGGTTCGATTAGTATGTTCTCCCCATGAAGATGATTGGCGGGTTGGCCATGAATAAATGAATGAATGAATGACAGGTGGCAGAAACACTGACATTTACATGACAAGAAACACTGAACACTCAAAACAGTTGTCACATTTTTTTCATGAATCATTTCTACATTCTACATCATTTCCCTTGATTTCAAATCCTCAGGTAAACTGTAAAGCACGGGAACACAATGGACAAAATTGCATGGGTCACTTTATGAGGTTAACATCGATGCTTCTTCTCAAGCTAATGTATGTGGGCAGTGTATCGGTGGCTCCAGTGAAAGGAGAATTATTGAATCGTGTTAATTGGATTTCTAGCCTTAGCGATTCCTGTCGGTGAATCAGCGCTGTGTTATACTAAGTTTCACTATAATATCGATGGTTTCTACAGCCTGGATCATATTAATGGTATTAAGAGGTGGATTGATTCAGGTACGACACCACCGAAGGCCAAGGTGTAAAATGCACGGCTCGCCACTGATGAATATAACATGAATACATTTACAAATGGTGCTTCAAAGCAACCAGGTTTTGCTCGAAGGCTTGTTTCATTTGATTTCATTATTTAACATGAATCATATCACTGTATTTCTAAAAACACTGTTAAACATGTATGCGGTGGATTGCCATTGTAAACCACTTCAGCGCTGACCAGGCCTTTGAATGCATCACTCAGAGCTGCGCATACTTCTTCCATTTACTCTGAGCTTCACACATAGATAAGCTTACAGATGAGAAACAAAGCACTTAAATGCATCCTACAGTCAATGTCTCAAATAGAAATCCCTCCATAATGGTCTCACGTGTGTCTCTTG